>OZ020262.1:2213188-2543665 GCA_963971285.1 Astropecten irregularis | reverse complement strand
TCTTACACAGACAAGTAGATAACACAACTTGCCATCCAGCGACTGTACATGCACTGCTTTTGGTGGAATGTCCGAAGACAAAAGAAAGGTCTTACTTTACATCAGCTGATGCAATGACCGACATACTGTTGTCCTGCTGCGTCTTTCTTCTTTCTCACACTGAGCCATGACATTCTTTATGTAGCAAATGCTTCATCTTATAAAACAGAGTTAATCTTGGTGTGTTTAACACTGTGAAACATCCATGGAACAAACCTCATATAACGTGCAAACAGACCCGTTGATCATGATTTTAAATTGTCTGCAAGCTCAATGTAATCTAAATCATTCAAATGCATCAATCAGCCGTCAACATTAGATATTTTCTCATATTGGAACCGGTAAAGTTGTCATTCTTTTAATTTCGAGGATTTTTCAATTACAAACAATCGTTGTCGGAGGACATACAAGAAGTGAACCATTTTTGTACCCTTTTTATTCTCGCAGTACATTATTGCAGATTTAAACTCAAATTTGCTGAACAATTCGCAGAAATGCCTGCCCCAAAATGAATTTGAATGACTATGCACACACTGCCAAAAGCCGTTGTGAAATTGAATGCTGTTTGAATAGAATTTTAAATTGAAACATTCAACATTTGTGAACATTTCCTTGCACTTGAAGTGAAATTGAATGACTATTTTGAGGTGCCTTGCAGTTTCATGAGAAATGGAATGACGTTCATAGTGCAGAAAATGACCGGGAAAACCTATACTAGCACTTTCTTTAGCTGATTTTTTTTTATTAAGTTTGGTTACTCCTTTATCTTGGGTCTTCATCAGTGGTCAGAAGGGGTCATTTTCTGGAAAGATCATTCGGAAAAAGTACAAGCAGTAATTCTATAACAAATTTTCATTATATATTCCCTTTTGTGGGCGCTGGTACACAGACCGGGGTGGGGGGGGGGGTTGGGGGTGCTTGGGCTTGTGTCATACGAAGCAGAAATCGGGTCAAAAAGATTGAAATCGGATGTATTTGTCAGAAGCTAACATAATCAAACATTTTTTTAGACTCGGATGTATTTCCAAAAACCTAACCAAATTTAACGACCGAACATATTCAAGTTTTGAATGTTGTTGCGAATCAAATAATTTTTCAAAAATCGAACATGTTTGCATTTTGGATGCAATTCCAAATGTTTTTTATTCAAATGCATTCTCCACTTCCGAATACCCACAAAACAGCCAAAGGCATAAAACAGCCGTAGAGTTGTGTGAAACTTTTGACCCTCTTCGGACTTGGTTTTGCGAAGTACCCAAGCCCACAACTGATCGTAGTATGTATTCCTATCATTTTCTCAGTTGTCGGATCCTGAAGAACTGAGAGTTCTGGACAGGAAAAGGGAAGCCTTCGTTATTTACAAAGAATCTCTGTTTCAGCCTCATTGGGTCAGAGAAACTGAGGAATTCATCTCTTGATGGGCGCATTCCAAGCAGAGGCAGTGGGGCTGCAAGGGATGCTATAGATCCACTAGTTGTGGAGACGATGAAAGGTAGGTGTCCGAGGTTTTTTTTTTTCACACAAAGTTACCATGTTCACACACACTGAAAAAGCGTGATTGAGTTGATGTGTTGTACAGTTTACACATTCAACATTGTGCTAACAGGAAGTTCGGATAGTGCACGTCTTGCACGATGGGATATACTTATAGCTATAAGGCCTACACAAAAAAATGTTGCGGACCATTCGTTGCATTCACACACACTTCCCGAATCCCAAGGCAAAAAATCGCGAGTATTTGCAAAAAAAGACGCACTATTAGTGGGGCGCAGGAAAATTAACAATTATTATTTTGTTTAAAAGTAATTGTTTTTATCAAAGAAAATAATACAGATTCATGGGCAAACATATCATTAAATCAAGACAAATACAGTAACAGACATCTGTGAATATTTCAGTCCCATACGGTGTGCATGCCCACTTTTGAGAAAACAGTGAAAAAACAGCCACAGTATTTCTTTTCTCTTTTATTTTTGATCTTTTAAAGATCAACAATATTTTCGTTTCCAGGGGCGTAGAACAACCAGTGGCGTCACCAAGGGGGGGGGGGGGGGGGGGGGGGGGGGGCCAGGGGGGGCACGTGCCCCCCCTGGAAAACCTCGTGCCCCCCCTCGTGCCCCCCATTTGAAATTTGGGTTGGTGAAAAAAAATATAATATATAAAAAGTTTGCCCCCCCAACAATTGCTAGTGCCCCCCTTGTGCCCCCCCAGACTCAAAAGTCTGGTGACGCCACTGAGAACAACCCCCCCCCCCCCCACCCTCACCCAATCCCCCTCCACCCCCCCATCCCCCCCGACAATTTAATTAGACTTGAAATCCAGTCTGTAATTGAGCGGTCTTATTCGCGCCCACTGCGCCCCGTCACTCGCTACGCCAGTTGTGTGTGTATACGTCTTGCTTTTCAATGCAGCACGAGCCAACTTTGTTATGGCTAATAAGGCCATAAAAAAACAATTGTTGTATTTGCGTAACCCGCCCGACCCAAAAATATGCCCCGACCGTAAACATTTTAAACAAAAAAATAAATAAAAATAAATAAATAAATAAAAATCGGGAAAAAAATTAAATTAAATAAAAAAATCGCAAATTTGTATGCAGATTAAAAGCTTAAAAGGAGTAAAAGATGGAAACCAGACTGGTTAAAGTTGTTATGTCATTTCTTGTCTTTATTTGACACGTCAAATACTGTGATATACAGGGGAAAAAGCATTTAATACCCCAGGAAAAATTAAATAAAAAAAAAAAAATCCGCCCGCCCTACCCTATTTTCCAAACCTCCGTTACGCCAATACAACAATTTTTTTTTATGGCCTAATGGAGATGCTCCTATTAACCTCAAAATAACGACTCGTGTAAAGTCTACGTATCTACATCAAAGATCTTCTTCTGCATTATACTGTACTGGTAGTGGTAGTGGTACGTGTGGTACTCGTACATGTGTACATTACATGTACGGCGACATCATACAGACTGAACAGATATGGGTGTGCCGATGTGTACACATAATTGAGTGACTCAGAGAGTCTGACCTGACCTGCTGTGCTGGATTAAACAGAATTTCTGAAGCAAGTTGATCTATGCCTATGCTGAAAGTGACTCCGGGAGCCTAAAAATTCTTTGAACGGTACGTGGCACGCATTGTTTCTTTGCGTTTTTCCCGTAGGCCGGTAGGTAGCCTATAACTCCCGTAGCAGTGCAGTGAGTAGGCTAGCTGCAGTAACTGTAGCCCAATATAACTCCTGACGTTGTTGTCGTAGGCCTAGTATATTATAGGCTACGACAACAACGTCAGGAGTAATATTGGGCTACAGTTACTGCAGCTTCAGTTACTGCAGCTATGAGTAGGCCATAATGTTAGTACTAGGGGATTTTGGGTCATCTCGTACCCAAGTTAACTCGTACCCAAGTCATCTCGTACCCAAGTTAACTCGTACCCAAGTCAAGTCGTACCCAAGTCAACTCGTACCCAAGTCAAGTCGTACCTTGTACCTTGTACCTTGTACCTTGTAGAAAACACTTCCGAAAGGTCCTCTAGGGACTATACTGGAAGTTGCCGAGAGTGGATCGGGATCTAATCTGCTAAAAGTGCTATGTATTATTTTAAAGTTGTAGTAATATAGGCTTAATGGAGCTTTTGAAGGCTGTGGTTGAAGTTATATCCTGCAGTTATCGGTTTTCGCTCCGATGAACAGGAAAGTTTCTCAAAAATGAAAACGAAATGGAATATCAGAAAATCACTCATCAAACCTTTCAACTGGACACTTCCAGATTATTATCTGTAAAAATCCTTGAAGTTCAAGTCTTTTCTTTGAAAATATTGTCCGTCATTTAAAGGGACACCAATTCCGCCATGTAAACGCGACGTCATGTGTTTTCAACCCCTTGGCAGAGCGGCAAAGTTCATTGACATCGGGGTAGCTATGGCGCACCAAGTCACTCAAAAACGGCTGGAATATTGTCCTGACTCGATTCTTCTTACTGGGTCAATTGAGTTTATTTTAAAAAGGTTCTAAAACAGTCTTGATTCCAAGAGTGTGAATTATAGATAATTTATCAACAATATCATGCATGACATATTTAAAGCCAAATAAAATTAAATCTAATTGTTTATCTTGATGCGAAATATTATCACAGCTTTTTTTATAATATCTGGCATCATTATGAGCGGCCTAAACATGGATACATCAGCTTATCAAAGTTAAAATTTAAAGGAGAAAAACAAAACACTGTCACTCCCATTAGAGAAAGACTTTAACACTTTTGTCTCGTTGGCACGCCATAAAAACCCTGATCGCAACAGGGTCACATAACCTGCCGTCTGACATCAGAAAAATGAAAGTTGCTTGAGCAGACGACAGTTTAGTTTGGAATATTTGTCCACAGATTGAGTCTTTTATAAACGTTTGAACATTAGCCTTAAGAATGCATTAGTAATATACACCCAAAATTACATAGTTTTGTAACTTTTGACTATCACTCACGACTGGAAACTTTATTTTCAACATCCTGAATGTTGGAGATAGCCCTGAGTGTAGTGATTACTTCAGGGATACTAATCACAAAGAATCTTGCACGATCTTGCGGTAAACAGGAGTCAAATTTGGGGAGCGAAAACACATGCCGGGTGAAAACACATGACCGGACGATATCGACAGTTGACTGGGGTAATTTATTCCAAATTTGGGTGGTTTCAGGGAAGAAGGATTGAGAATATGGAGTTGATGTTGAATGTAGAACTTTAAGTTGTTTGTTGTTGCCTCTTCTAGATCTGCTGGGTTTCTGCTTAACAAACAGGTCAGCGTTAATGTCAAGTTCGTGGTTGAATATCTTATGAAGAGTGGTCAGCCTCTGAGTTTGGCGTCTGGTCTCCATTGGGTCCCATTTAAGGTCAGCGAGCATCTTAGTAACGCTTGATGTTGGTTTATGATCGCCGCACACAAACCTAGCTGCCCGTCTTTGGACTTTTTGGATCGATTGTTTATTTTTCTTGGTGCCTGGGTTCCATGCAGCGGATATTCGAGATGTGGTTGAACAATTGTATGGTACAGGTTTTCCTTGACTGTTTTGGAACACTGGTTAAAGTTTCTTTGGATGAAGTTTAGCATCTTGGTGGCTTTTGCTGTATTTTGATTGAGTTTGCTTGTCCCATTTAAGATTATTTTGGATGACGATGCCGAGGTACTTGTCTTCGGTGACTTCCTCCAGGGTCTCGCCAAGCATTTTGTATTTTGCCATACCTGGATTGCGCTTCCTGGAGATTCTCATCACTTTGCACTTAGAGGCGTTGAATCTCATACCCCATTGGCTTGACCAATTTACAAGGCTGTCAAGGTCAGATTGCAACAACTTCTCATCCGCCTGGGTGTTAATGGTCTGGTATAGGATGCAGTCATCAGCAAACAGCCTCGTGGTTGATGTAACAGTTTGTGCAATATCATTGATGAAGAGAATAAAGAGGTGCGGTCCTAGTACTGTTCCCTGGGGGACACCGCTTATGACTGGTTTCCAGGGTGATGTTTTTCCACCGACGACTACTCTTTGAAGACGATTTGTGAGGAAAGATTGAATCCATTTCAACAGTTTATTTCTAACACCATAATGATTTATCTTTTGCAGGAGGCGTTGATGTGGGACAACATCGAATGCCTTGCTGAAGTCTAGAATTTGGCGATATCTGTTTTGTGATAGTTATGGTTTGAAGTCAGGTCGTGCAGGGTAGTAATAAGTTGCGTGTCACATGACCGCAGTTTCCTAAATGCGTGTTGAGCATCCGTAAGGATCTTGTGGGCGGACAGGAATTTCATGATATGACTGTCAATGATGTGTTCCATGAGTTTACAACATGTGCATGTCAGTGATATCGGGCGATAATTTGCTGGGTCTGATTTCGCTCCCGGCTTTTTGTAGATAGGTGAGATGTTTGCTTTTCTCCAGTCACCTGGCAGGACGCCCTGGTCTAGGCTCTGCTGAAAAATGAACTTCAGTGCAGGGGCTAGTTCAGAAGAAGCAATCTTCAGGGCAGCATTTGGTATTTCATCTGGTCCTATGGCCTTATTTACCTGGATGGATTGGAGTAATTTCTTGATACCATCTGTAGTGATATCTAAGTCGGGCATATCAGGGTGTGGGCTAGGTGGCAGTTGAGGCAAAACAGGGTCTTCATCGGAGAAGACACTTTGGAACTGGTCCGCAAGTTTTTCAGCCTTCAGCTGGTCGTCAACAATTGTTTCATCCCCTATCTTCAGGGTTTGGATGCCAATACTATCTTTTCTTCGAGATCTGATGTAGTTCCAAAATTTCTTGGTGTCTTCAGAAGAGGATAATTTGGCAACATAGTCTCTGTTTGCTCTACGGAGTTCCTTGTCGACCTCTTTGCGGATTTTCTTGAACTGTTCCCAGTATTGTTCAGTGTTTTTCTTGACTGCTTTGAGGTAATATCGTTCCTTTCTTCTACAAAGTCTCTTATGTCTCTGTGTAAACCACGGAGGTCGTTGTTTGCCTCTGGTTTGCTTAGTCGGGACATGCTTCTTAACAAGGTTCGTGATGGTATCTCTGAAGGTGCACCAATTTTCATTAACGGTTTTCTCTTCCGGGATGCTTTCCAGAAAGTCTTCAGTGAAGTTTTGGGCATCTTTCTTGAATTCTTGTTCATCCAGCTTGCTCCAGAGAAGCACTGTTCTTTGTGGTTTCACAGGAATGGCAGACTTGATTTGCATTTCAATCATTACAGTACTGTGATCAGCAAATGGCATGTAGGGATATACATTAACCATTAGCGACGGTCGTGTTGTGAAGCAGAGGTCCAAAAAGTTTTCTGTTCCATTTGGGTTCCTACGTGATGGAAAATTTACAACTTGCTCCAGATTATGATCATCAGCAATACTAATTATCTGTTCATGTAACGGTCCTTGGATGTTAACAATGTCAGAAGACCATACCATATTTGGTATGTTGAAATCCCCGCCTACTATGATGTAGGGTGACTTGATTTCCTGTTTGATCTTACTAAGGCTGGAGTCCAACAATTCCAGGTCATCCTTCTCAGTAGGTGGTCTGTAGTAACTTCCAATGAACACATTCTCAGATCCTAATTGTAATTGGCACCAAACTTGTTCACTGCTATTTGGGGAGAGGTCTAATCTTTCTATTCGAGGTATGGTTTCTTTAATGGCGATGAAAACACCTCCTCCTCCTCTGGCGATCCTGTCTTTCCTAGTCACCTGGTAATGACCAGGGAAGATTTCAGATGAGGAGATATTGTCGTCTAACCATGATTCTGAACCAAGAATTATGTCAGGGGATTTATTTTGGGTAAAAGCATGGAGCTCAGCAACCTTTCTCCTGATACTTTGAAAGTTAATTATTGCAATAGATAAGGTTTTACAGGGTTTCTTCGATCCAGATTTAGGAAAATATTTTCTAACATACGCATCTTCAAGTTGATGGATCGGTGAGCTTGAGCATGGAGGAAGGACCCTCCATGCTTCAGTCGTGCCTGTCGTGGAGTCCATACTATGTGTTGACATGATGGAGGTTACCCAAGTCAACTCGTACCCAAGTCAACGTACCCCTATGCAATTGTGAATAAAATCCCGTTCGTGTAGACCGTGACATTTTAGTTATCGTATTTTAATGTCTCTTTTAATCGAAAAAATCCATTAACTTCAAAATTATTATTTATCCGCCTCCAAAAAATTCCTATTTCAGAATCAATTGAACAACATCCCACCCCTCACCGTCCGTATCAAAATTAATAAACTATTAAAACACAGCAAAATTAAAACAAACAGACAGTAAGCCTAGTTCAAGAGTTGTAGTTTTATATATTCATCTTAATTCAACCTTTACATAGATGTCAATTTAATACAAGTACGGAGTATGACAGCTTCGAAGTCTGTTGGCGGCAGCCGCATGCCTTGTGCAATAATGGGGTACGACTTGACTCGGGTACGACTTAACTTGGGTACGAGTTAACTTGGGTACGAGATGACTTGGGTACGAGTTGACTTGGGTGTCATTTTTGGGGTACGAGTTGACTTGGGTACGAGTTAACTTGGGTACGACTTGACCCATTTCGTACTAGGGCAGTAGGGGCCTAACGTTAGGCCTACTACTTACTAGGGGGCGATTGTGGGTTGACGGGATCCCAAAACACATTGATTTGTTTGGCTCTGAACTAACTTCTACTCCTCAAAAATGATACTTTTGACTTCCAGCAAATGTTCCTGGGTCCTTAAAAGCCTAGATTGAAGAAATTTGTTAAACATTTCAGGGTTAAAATTCAATTTTCTTACGCGCTTCTTGTAAACTTTAAAACAGGCCGTCTGATCACGTGAGGCCATTTTGTCTGGTCTGGTTAGGGAGCTCATCCAAAAGGTCGCCGCGGTCTGACCGCACGCGGCCACCGCGGTTTAGGCTTGTTGCCAAGGACCGCGGGGAACGCGGCCCTTTGCACAAAAAATCACCCATGCGGAGACAAGTTAATGAGGCAGAGCCTCAAGACGAGTGCTATTGTTATGTTGATACTTATGAATTATGCACTAGTGGTCGCGGTGGTCGCGGTTCATCAATGAAATTTCCCGCTGGCCGAAACTGTATCCTGTATTCAGCCAGGGAAATAATAGTTTGGTAGAGACAAAATAATGCAGGTCCCAGATAAAATGGTCGGCCAAGTCCCTTAAAAACGTATTTTCCCCGGGGGTAATAATAGTTTGGTAGAGACAAAATAATGCAGGTCCCAGAGAAAATTGTTGGCCAAGTCCCTAAAAGACGTATTTTCCCCCGGGGGTAATAATAGTTTGGTAGAGACATAATAATGCAGGTCCCAGAGAAAATGGTTGGCCAAGTCCCTAAAAGACGTATTTCCCCCCGGGGGTAATAATAGTTTGGTAGAGACAAATAATGCAGGTCCCAGAGAAAATGGTCGGCCAAGTCCTTAAAAAACGTATTTTCAGCGGGGGTAATAATAGTTTGGTAGAGACAAAATAATGCAGGTCCCAGAGAAAATGGTCGGCCAAGTCCCTAAAAGACGTATTTTCCCCCGGGGGTAATAATAGTTTGGTAGAGACAAAATAATGCAGGTCCCAGAGAAAACGGTTGGCCAAGTCCCTAAAAGACGTATTTTCCCCCGGGGGTAATAATAGTTTGGTAGAGACATAATAATGCAGGTCCCAGAGAAAAAGGTCGGCCAAGTCCCTTAAAGACGTATTTTTCCCCGGGGGTAATAATAGTTTGGTAGAGACAAAATAATGCAGGTCCCAGAGAAAATGGTCGGCCAAGTCCCTAAAAGACGTATTTTCCCCCGGGGGTAATAATAGTTTGGTAGAGACAAAATAATGCAGGTCCCAAAGAAAATGGTCGGCCAAGTCCCTAAAAGACGTATTTTCCCCCGGGGGTAATAATAGTTTGGTAGAGACAAATAATGCAGGTCCCAGAGAAAATGGTCGGCCAAGTCCTTAAAAAACGTATTTTCAGCGGGGGTAATAATAGTTTGGTAGAGACAAAATAATGCAGGTCCCAGAGAAAATGGTCGGCCAAGTCCTTAAAAAACGTATTTTCAGCGGGGGTAATAATAGTTTGGTAGAGACAAAATAATGCAGGTCCCAGAGAAAATGGTCGGCCAAGTCCCTAAAAGACGTATTTTCCCCCCGGGGGTAATAATAGTTTGGTAGAGACAAAATAATGCAGGTCCCAGAGAAAATGGTCGGCCAAGTCCCTAAAAGACGTATTTTCTCCCGGGGGTAATAATAGTTTGGTAGAGACAAAATAATGCAGGTCCCAGAGAAAATGGTCGGCCAAGTCCCTAAAAAACGTATTTTCCCCCGGGGGTAATAATAGTTTGGTAGAGACAAAATAATGCAGGTCCCAGAGAAAATGGTCGGCCAAGTCCCTAAAAGACGTATTTTCCCCCGGGGGTAATAATAGTTTGGTAGAGACAAAATAATGCAGGTCCCACAGAAAATGGTCGGCCAAGTCTTTAAAAAAACGTATTTTCAGCTGGGGTAATAATAGTTTGGTAGAGACAAAATAATGCAGGTCCCAGAGAAAATGGTCGGCCAAGTCCCTAAAAAACACATTTTCCCCCGGGGAAATAATAGTTTGGTAGAGACAAAATAATGCAGGTCCCAGAGAAAATGGTCGGCCAAGTCCTTAAAAAACGTATTTTCAGCGAGGGTAATAATAGTTTGGTAGAGACAAAATAATGCAGATCGCAGAGAAAATGGTCGGCCAAGTCCCCGAAAAAAAAAACACGTATTTTTAGCCGGGGGCATTAAATAATAGTTTGGTAGAGACAAAATAATGCAGGTCCCAGAGAAAATGGTCCAAGCCAAGTCCCCCAAAAATGTATTTTCAGGGAGGAAGTAATAGTTTGGTTTTTTGTCTCCAAGATCAGACGCGGTGGCCGCGGCAGACAGAAATGAGTTTGTGGCGTCTGCGGTTGCGCCGCGGCCACCGCGTTCAGTGGGTAGTTAAAATAACAATAGGGAGTTTTGTTAGTCAGTTCTTTTAATATGCTAAATAAGCAAGGACTGTCGAAAGTGGGCTGGTTGTTAAGGACCCGCCCAAACCGCGGTGATTGCGGTGACACCGCGGTGTAACCTTTTGGATGAGCTCCCTTAGTCTAGTGCCCAGACCCAACATATCAAGAGTCCTCAAAATGTCAGAGTGGAAACCAGACTATTCTCGTGTGCGGCCGTCCGTGCAGCGGTGAAATGTTACAATCTTGGTTACCGTTTTTACCCCATAATTTCCCTCAAAAATCAAAGCCATGCCCTCTTTCCAAAAAATTAACCTTGGTAATATAGAGGAGTAGACCAACAAAGTATATGTAGGTAAGTTACTTTTCAAAAAGAAGTTTCCTTTCCTTTATAGTTTTAGGACCCGTAAAGCTACAATCCCCTACTAGGGCCTATTACTAGTAGTAGTACTAGTAGTAGGCCTACTAGGCTAGTAGGGAATGTCAGACAAGTCGACCGCGGGACAACTCGACTCGAGACAACTCGACTCCAAAGACAACTCGACTCCGAGACAGCTCGACTCCAAAGACAACTCGACTCATAGACAACTCGACTCCATGTCACCGCGACGCTAGGCTGGGTTTGCGCGCGACGAAACAATAATTATATAAACGAAAATGTATGTGATTATTGTGAATAAAAAAAATTAAAAAAAAAAAAAGGGTAATCCTGGGTTTTAGGTGGCTTAATTATTTTGGTCGCTAACTTCAGCCAATGCATCACAGCGTAGCGGACTGTTGTATGGAGGGCCAAAATGACAAAATTTCCGTCCGTCCGTCAGGCCGGCCGTCCGCGTGAAATGTTTAAGTGTTTTTGTTTTGTTTTTTTTTGGGGGGGGGGTTGGTTTTGTCTTTAAATTTATTAATTAGCGGTATTTCAATCTGGAAAGACAATATTTTTTTTTTTTTTTGTGGAGGGAAAGGCAATATCATAGCCGTGTTACACAAATCAGGAGAGCGGACCCAAATGGTCTTACCACAATGCCAACAAAATGACGGACACATACATAGTTATAGAGTCATCTTGGGTTTCTATTTCTACCTCCATGATAGCTCAGAAAAAGGAAAAACCGGACTGCTCTCTTAGAAGTTTAAAGAGCTTATATTAGTGTGATCGAGCTCAAAAAAACTTGAAGAGGCATAGGCCTACTATAGTTCTTTAGATGGTGGAAGGTGGGGGGAGGGGGGGGGGGGTTTGGAAGATGGGTAAAGGGATGGGAGAGGGTCGTGGTGAGTAGGAAAAAAGGTGAGGAAAAGTGCCTGCACCAGTAGTCTAACAAACTTACGACGCCCCACCATAGCTAAACCACAGGCAGTGGACGGGGGGGGGGGGGGGGGGGGGAGAAGGAATTGAAACCAGCGGAACTAACATGATTTATAGTAGTGAAAACAGCCGACTGACATTCCAACTGAGAAGAACAGGGTTGTTGTTCTGCCTCTATTTCTACCTCCATGCTTGAAAAAGTAGTCAGAAAATATCAATCAACCAGATAAATACAAAATCATACCAGTGGAACGCTAGCAAAGAAGGAAAGAGGACGGGAAGAAAAGAACTTTTAAAGAACAACTTTATTCTGGTGATAATATGCTGAGCCCTTTGTTTGTATCCTTTTACGGGGGGTTCAAAGCATATTTTCTGTGCTTTTTGTTGCACTTCATCAGTCACATAAACCAAAACTAGAACAGCGAAGCTGTCATGGCTAGCTGCGGCCTTACTACATGGAATGACAAACACGGATAGCAAATAAAAAAAATAAAAACTAGAGGTTGTGTCTGTTTAAAACAGAACACATGGCTTTTCCGCATAATGATATAAAATATTTCTCCAATTAAAACACATCACTTATTTTGTTTGATTGAGACAGATTTTTTAAAAGTGACCGTATCTAAATGTAGAAAACTTGAGTTAAACAAATCACTTTTGGAGTTTGGAAGTGTGCCCCTTTCAGCCTTTAATCTTACGTCAGGTGTCTTGGCCACATAAAGTGGTTTTATAAAACTATGTGTGACTGTGTGCCATATAGATGCAAACGGGTAAACACTGCTGTCTGACAACAAAGCACCCCTGGCATGGCCTAACGAATAACAGTCATCCGAGCAGACGGTTTTGAATGGCGCCCTCTTTTGATTAAAACAAGCAACTATGTACTTTGATTAATCAAAAGAGGGCGCCATTCAAAACCGTGTGCTCGGATTACCGATTCATGCATTACTGAAAACGGTCTAAGTAGATTGTTGCGCGTGCGTGGTTGTCTTGTCAAAAACAGCATTTACGCTGTAGGCAACTATGATAAGGAAAAGAAGGAGAACACGGCATATATAAAGCAGGCAAACAACCTTTCGCGCGCCTGGCATGAATGGTGTTTCAATCATATGTTTCATTTTATGACCAATATTTTCACGTACAGAGCTCTGTACAAGTCATTGGGCTAGCGTGAGAAAGATTTAATAAATCATAAAAATTCAAGTGATGACGCCGTCGTGACGTAACTTCATAATAACGATCCGCAACTTCCATTTCCCCAACCTACCAATTTTCGAGGCGATCGGCCGTTTCTAATGGGTGTTATAAAAAATGAAATTTTTATGACGTCATGATGACATCACCGATTTTTTTGTCTATGCAGTGTTCATCTATGGTGTATGCTTAAGAATTATCAAAAAGAAATTCAAAGATATCTTGTTTTGTTTACTTGATATCGTTAAAAGAACTTTAATAACCCAAAATTTCAATAAATCATAAAAAATCAGAAAATGACGTCATGATGACGTCATTGCAATTTTTCGATATAACACTTCCCGACTTAGATACATACCAAGTTTCAACTCAATCACACTTAAGGTTCGTTCATAATTGATGTCTGAAGTTTGCCCCTTTAAGAAACTGACACGGGACACTTGATTACGTCATGATAACGTCATTGAAATTTTTCGATATAACACTTCCCGACTTAGATACATACCAAGTTTCAACTCAATCAAACTTAGGGTTCGTTCATAATTGATTTCTGAAGTTTGCCCCTTTAAGACACTGTCACGTGACACCTGATGACGTCATAATGACGAAAAGGTTCGGGAGACAACTACCCTATATGGACTTCCTACATACCAAGTTTGGTTAAGATCAGCCGTTTAAAAGTGACCAAAGTGGCGTGTAGAATGCCCCTGTACAAAGTCTATACGAAATCTGCAGGAAGAAGAGGAAGAAAAAAAAAAAAAAAACAGAACAAAAATAAAGGGTTTTCGCTTGCGCGGAAAACCCAATTATTGTCTTTCCAGATTGAAATACCGCTAATAAATTTTAAGACAAACCCCCCCCCCCCCCCCCCCCTAAAAAAAAAAAAAACACTTAAACGTTTCACGCGGACGGCCGGCCCAACAGACGGACGGAAATTTATCGGCATTACATAGACTCGCACTGCATGCTTTACTGCAGCTCGCCAAAAATGAAAACAAATCTGACAATCAAATTTTGTCATTTTGGCCCTCCATACAACAGTCCGCTATGCTGTGATGCATTGGCTGAAGTTAGCGACCAAAATAATTTAGCCACCTAAAACCCAGGATTACCAAAAAAAGACTGTTTTGATAGTAGTAAATAAAAAAGCAAAAGGCTGCTTGTCGGCATGTAAAAAACAGACTATTTGCGGGCCGCGGTGTCAGGTTGGTCGTGTCAATTTGCGGAGTTGTACACATGACCGGGGGCAGCGCAGGACGTTGTTGTCGTATATAGGGCTACAGGAAGATATATGGAAATCATCTGTTGAGAATTCCCCACCCCTAAAATGACTGTTATTCAGCGATCTGTGGCATAATGACTCACCCTGGTGTTCCTGATGTCGTGAAGAAGCATTCAGAAGAAACAAAATTCAATTATCATTTCGGATTTCAACAAAACGAGCAATTTTCGGCCCAAATCTCAGTACATACAAAAATGACTTGGATTCTGAGTCAAATCTCCCACAGTGCTTTGCGAAATAATATAAGGAAATACATAAGAATTTAACTCTACCTTAGTACCCTGTCCAGTCTACATTCCATTTACGTGCAATGGAGCGAACGGCACCAGTCTACTCCCTGATCTACACGTGCAGAATTCTCGAGATTGAGAATTCTATTGGGCTACAGTTACTGCAGCTAATTTTATATGTATGCTAGCTCAGTCTTAAAATAGCTTCTAGCATGGGTCTAGGCTACTCCTCAAAAATGATGGAGCAATTGCAGAATATGTACCCGGCACGCGAAAACAACCCCTAAAATTCAATGGATACGAGGTCGAGTGAATCACAAATGGCGAAAAAGAATTCTAGGAAAGAAAACCACTGACGGCCATCACTTGTGCACAAACCTATGGGACCGACAGAGGGTGTTCTGAGAAAAATGGCTACCGCTGCATTCGAAGTGTATAAAAAATTGTAGGTAAAAAAATCCTGAAAATCTCACTTTTTTGATAAGCTACCCCAGTTTACACACCTGAGATTGAAGTTCATTATGACTTGCATCAAATAAGTTAACTCTTGCCTTGGAGGAAATAACCCTGTTTCTGTTATGGCCGTCGGTGGAATTCTTACCCCATTCTACCAAGTACATTACAGTACTGCAGTGTGTACAGCTTATTATTACTTAGAGAACGAAACATCCCTATGAACCACACTATGTGAATGGGGAAGGTTGGAATAAAACCATACGCTGCCCGGCCGCGATATACATGTTCCATACCGACCAAAAATTCTACCGCGTACGGCAGATCTTCGGAACCGACCGATCCTACACCATGTACACAGTGCATACACACAGTACGTACTATGTGCATGTAGTCTTCCTGCCCACAGGTGGTCGAGACTGGTCTGACCCAAGCCATCTAGGGCGAGCACTGGGTCGGTCTGACCCAAGCCATCTAGGAAGAGCACTGAGTCGGTCTGACCCAAGCCATCTAGGAAGAGCACTGAGTCGGTCTGGTCCAAGCCATCTAGGAAGAGCACTGAGTCGGTCTGACCCAAGCTATCTAGGAAGAGCACTGAGTCGGTCTGACCCAAGCCATCTAGGAAGAGCACTGAGTCGGTCTGACCCAAGCCATCTAGGGCGAGCACTGGGTCGGTCTGACCCAAGCCATCTAGGAAGAGCACTGAGTCGGTCTGACCCAAGCCATCTAGGAAGAGCACTGGGTCGGTCTGACCCAAGCCATCTAGGAAGAGCACTGAGTCGGTCAGACCCAAGCCGTCTAGGAAGAGCACTGAGTCGGTCAGACCCAAGCCGTCTAGGAAGAGCACTGAGTCGGTCTGACCCAAGCCATCTAGGAAGAGCACTGAGTTGGTCTGACCCAAGCCAGGAAGAGCACTGAGTCGGTCTGGTCCAAGCCATCTAGGAAGAGCACTGAGTCGGTCTGACCCAAGCCATCTAGGAAGAGCACTGAGTCGGTCTGGTCCAAGCCATCTAGGAAGAGCACTGAGTCGGTCTGGTCCAAGCCATCTAGGAAGAGCACTGAGTCGGTCTGACCCAAGCCATCTAGGAAGAGCACTGGGTCGGTCTGACCCAAGCCATCTAGGAAGAGTACTGAGTCGGTCTGACCCAAGCCATCTAGGGCGAGCCTGAGTTCTCGGGGGAGCATGGGCTAAAAGCAAGCTTGACGTCACAGTGGAGTTTTGGCTATATAGGCAAGCCCGAGTTCTCGGTCAGAGCCTTGGGACGGCTCACAGTCATCGAAGTGGCGGACCTATACCAGGTGGTATAGTCGTGGGCTAAAGGCGAGCTCGAGCTGGCATCATCTTGGGGCGGACACACATCTCAGCGGCGAAGGGAAGTGGGCATGCCTCCGGCGAACTGACGCCCAAATTTATACGCTAGCCCAACCCTAAGTACAATACACTGCACATTCTTTACAGCTGATTGCGGTTAGAAAATTTAAAGGCCACACTTCGTGCCCTGCTTAGTAAAGTATTTCTAACTTCAGGTGGACCGCGGAGGATTAGGATACCGGACTATAACACTTGGTTACTTCTAAATGCCAGAAGTATCCGCAACAAACAACATGATTTACTGGCATTTCTTCAACTACATCTATCGGACATTGTTTGCATCACAGAGACTTGGATGTCAGATTGTGATGTTGACACTGTCTCCCCACGGTTGCCTGATTATTCTTCTTTTCGGCGGGATCGAGACAGTCATGGTGGTGGCATCATGGCGATTGTGAATGATTCGCTGCTTCCAATTCATCTCAACCAGTTTGATCCCGTTGACATTGAACTGACCTGGCTTTCGATAAACATCAAAACATCCAAATGGCTTGTTGGACTCATCTACAGACCACCAAATGCAGACCAAACTTTCTTCAACAAATTACAAGATGCTTGTGACGCTATCCAGCCTGAACTTCACAGCTATGAAGGTTGCTTTCTACTTAGCGACTTTAATATCAACTGGAAAAGTGAATCCACTTCTTTGACAAACCTTCAAGAAATATCAGACTCCATGGGTCTTGACCAATTGTTCAATGATGTCACTCGCCCTTCAAACAATTCACCTCTGACTGGGACTGTAATTGACCTTATTTTCACCAATCGACCAGAAAAATTCACTGATGTAGGGTCTTTTGGCAACCCAGTCAACAGTGATCATCATGCTGTCTGCTTTACGTTACGTGCCACCAGAGCTTCCCCACAACCAAATGTTATCCGCTCTTTCCTTCAATATAGGAAAGCTGATTTTGACCACCTTCAGCACTTATTACATCTAGCTCCTTGGTCTGCATTCATGGAAGATGATGATCCCAATGCTTCCTGGGAAGGATTCAATGACATCCTTGATGCAGCCATTCGTGACAGTATTCCACAGAAGGTGCGTTGTTGCAAATCATCACCTTGAATCACTGCAGAACTCAAAAAGCTTATCTTGTTGAAACACACTTTGTTTCAAAAGCTAACTGTGTGAATTCAAGATCTGCCTGGCTGAACTACAAGAAGGTATGGAACCAAGTGAAAAACGCGACCAAAGCTTCTTACTGGAACTATGTCAACCATTTATTTTCTGCTGATGATAACAAACAAAGTTTTTGGTGCTTCGTTCTTGACCAAAGAAAGTCCAAATGCCCATCTGGTTTGCTATCAGAAGGTACCCTCACCCATAAGCCGCAGGAAATCGCCCAGGCCTTCAATGACTTCTTCACGTCAGTCCATTCTCCAGCTTCAACCTGCTCTGAATCACCAGCTTGTTCTCTTCCTATACCTTAACTTCCACAAAATACAGTCAGTCTGGGCTGGTTAACAAAAACCTTGTCTACACTGTCAGCGCATAAGGCACCTGGTCCAGACTCATTATCACCAACAATTCTTCGAGCGGCAAACTCATCACTTGCTCCACCATTATTACGGCTAATGAATTCATCTCTTGCTAAAGGCACTATTCCAATGGATTGGAAACTCTCTCAAATAACCCCGTCTTCAAAGCTGGCAGTCGCAACATCATCTCAAATTATCGGCCTGTTGCTCTAACATATGTGGTTTGTAAGATCCTTGAAAGAGCCATTGCAGATAACATTAATGCCCATGTAAATTCTCTATGCCTTGGTAATGAGAAACAACATGGTTTTACAGCTCGTAAATCATTTGTCACCCAACTCACCAACGCTATTCATGATTGGGCAGCCATTCTCGACAAGCCACGGCCACCTCGCCTTGACATCATCTTTCTGGACTTCAGCAAAGCTTTGACCTCATGCCTCACCACATCCTTCTTGACAAATTGGCTCGTAACTTCAACATTCAGGGTCCGACTTGGTCATGGCTTAAGTCGTTCCTCACAAATCGGCAACAGCGGGTTATGTACCGTGTAATGGACGCATGTTTCTTCCTGGGAACCCGTAACATCCGGAGTTCCTCAGGGGAGTGTTCTTGGTCCCCTTCTCTTCAACCTTTTCATCAGTGACATTTCTTTGAACCTTGCTTCAACATCCCTTCTCTTCACCGACGACACCCTAATCTACCGTCCAATAAGATCTCCTGCTGATGAACTCATTTTTCAGTCCGAACTCACAGCACTTGGGCAATGGAGCGTGGCAAATGGCGTGCAGATCAACATAAACAAATCCAAAGTAATGCACATGTCACGCTGCAAATCACCTGATCATCCTCCCCTCTACACACTGCAAGGTTCACCTCTTGGTGTTGTTTCAACTTATAAGTACCTTGGATTAACTGTTAATAACAATCTGAACTGGAATGACCATGTGAACTCTATTGTGTCTAAAGCAAATAGAACTTTAGGATTTATTTGGCAAGTAGCTGGTGGAGCATCAACTCAAGCCCTCAGATCATTGTATATGTCGTTGGTCTTGCCAGTGTTAGAGTACATGGTCTGCCTGCCTGGTACCCAATCACTGCCACATTATCTGCCAAGCTGGAAAGGGTTCAACGCCGAGCAAGCAGAATGTGCTTGAAACAAAAGCGTCAAGCCATGCCTTATGATGAATGCCTGAAATCCCTTAATTGGATCAGTCTGGACCATAGAAGACAATATAATATTATTATGTTCAGTGTCAAGTCTTTGTTTGGTCTCATTGATTGTCAAGCCATTAAATGTAACACCCTCATCAACACCCGCCATCTAGACTATATCACTTTTCACCATCACTATGCCAGGACCCAAGCTCTTAAATTCACACCTATAAATAATTTCCCCCGATTATGGAGCGATCTACCACCACACATTAAAGACTCTCTGATTTTGGATAAGTTTAAAGTTTGTTGTAAACTCCTTTCTTCTTATTTTCACAACAAGGATTCAATTTGTTAGCTACCTTTATTTACCTTGGTCATCTCTAGCATCCCTTTGATTGTTTTGAACTCAGCTTACAGTATTTATTGCTTATTTATTTATATATTATTTACTGATTGATTTATTATTTATTGATTTATTTCAGTTATGTGTTATATACAGTATTCATGATTGTTTTCGCCTCGTTCTGCCATATTGTTGTTGTGCAAAGTGAGATTTATTGATCAGGGAGATGGGGAGGGGCAGTCATGAAGGTTTCACTTTGATTATTGATTTTCCCTTGTTTATTTATTTATTTGTAGATTGAATTTATTTATATGCTATCTCTATTCTCTATATATAATTATTTATTTTATGTCTCCTGTTGTGAGTGGATCAACAGGCTCTCGAGCTACAGTGTTTCATTATACTTGTGTTGATCCTGGCCATCACAATTAGAGTTGTTCCTGTAAAAGTTGTATGTTGTTTAGTTTATGTGAACTGTATTTTCTTGCTGTCTTCTTGCTTTTATTGTCTCTTAAGCACCATTCGGACGGGACTTTTTTTGGTCAAACTCACCGAGAGAATGGTAACTTTTCCCATTTTAAGTCCAGTCCGAACTGCCAGAAAATTTTCCTCTCAGTTACTTTAACCGAGTCCAGTGGTTACTTTAACCGGCCAACTTCTGCCCGGTAAAAGTGACCAGGTCAATTTAACCGAGACAATAAATCCAGTCCGAATGCGCGACTCGGGAAAACGCCACTCGGTAAAGCCCAATATCCGGTCACGTGATAGCCTGAAGGCTAGTGTATGTAATGTATAGTATACCATGACGAGTTTGACAACACGCAAGCCATCAGTTTTCTGGTGTTTTTGTTTACTTTTTGGTTGCACTCACGTTACGGTTAGTATTGTTTTCGGCCATGTCGATAAGTTGCATGCAACGTACATATTATACACGATTAGATGATGGGTGACGCGTATTTTCCTCAAGCAGGAAGTAGTATTTCGCGGGCTATTGAGGTTACTTACGACCTAACTTGACTGGACTATTTTTTTAAAATCATATTGGAATAATGGAATTATACATGTAATTGATGTTCGAATTATAAAGTAGTTGGCATACAAACAGGTAAGCTGCTCGATCTGGACTTCCCCGAATCATGCCCGATGACCGAACGGAAGTCAGCATTTTTTAATTTTGCGCCAGCGCGCCAGCTCGGTTACTTTAACCACGGTCTCGGTAAATTTTCCCGACTCAAAAAAGTCCAAGCGCGAACGGCGGTAAAATTTACCCATTTGAAATTTAACCATCGTCCCAGTTAAATTTAAGTCCAGTCCGAACGCGGCTTTACTTGTTTGTTTACTTTAATTTATTTATTTGTAGATTGAATATATTTATATGTACATGTATATACATTACATTATTTATTTTATGTCTCTTTTTGTGAGTGGATCAACAGGCTCTTGAGCTACAGTGTTTCATTATACACTGTAATTGTGTTGATCCTGGCCATCACAATTAGAGTTGTTCCTGTATGTTGTTTATTTAATGTGAACTGTATTTTTTGTCTTCTTGCTTTTATAGTCTTGTACTTGTTTACTGTATTCATTTGCTGTGTGATTCTGGCCGAATAAATAATAATAATAATAATAATAATAACACTTGTTTGCTGAAATGGCAAATTTGTACACTTGTACAGTAAAAAATGTAAACGTGGCGGCATGATTTTAAAGCGTGGCGGTGATTTTTAAACGTGGCGGAAAATGGCAGCTGCCGCAGAAAGCGTGGCGGTGCGCCACGTCTGTTCTACACGTTGGAGAACACTTGATCAGTCCCTGGCTTACTACAGAAAGAAATCAATTTCTGAATCGCTGATAGCACTTCCTGGTAGAGGTTCTCCAGGATGAAAGGATGATCTGGAATCTTCCCTTGAAATTCCTTGTTTTCAGAGTGTTTCCCCGATAAGAGGCAGACAATCAGCCAAAGGCGATCCCTTAAAGGGTGGAGTCTGTCCGTCTGAAAATGGAAGAGAAAGTAGGTCATGACGAGCAGGCAAAATGCAAGGTTTTCTCACAAGTACATGTAGTTCTAGCTTTTTAGGAATTCACGGTTGGGTGTGCTAATACCCTTAGCTTCATCGTTTCCATATTGACCCATGAAGCTCCTTTGCTTGAAGTGACAAGAATCAAACCTTTCCTAGTGCTATTTCAATA
This sequence comes from Astropecten irregularis, assembly GCA_963971285.1. NCBI lineage: Eukaryota > Metazoa > Echinodermata > Asteroidea > Paxillosida > Astropectinidae > Astropecten > Astropecten irregularis. Next base: position 2,522,141 of record OZ020262.1, on the reverse strand, counting down.
AAATTCATACCTTTACTTTCAAAGACAAATCTACAAGAAAGTAAATTTTTAAAATATGATCACCGATCTCATTAAATATTCATATCAACCCAGTTGTGCATATGTTGAAAATGAACAGAAGCACTTTTGAGCACACTGCGAACTAACCGATGGTGATGGTAGGAACATACCATTGAAATTTGTTTGCCTGAAATATCCAGAAAAGAGCAAAACCAATGGCCAGTGTTCTTCCAAAGATAAAAAATAACGGTGACATTTAAAGAAAAATACTGTAAGCATTTTCCACTTTTTCTAAAAAAGTTGTCACTGTATGGGACTGGGAAATTCACAGAGACTGTTACTATACATTATCTTTCTTGATATTTTTGCCCATGAATCTGCATAAAAACCAAAGTGTAAAATTACAAACAATTGTTTATGTTGGAGGCTTGGAGCATGTAATAAATTCATTTTTATCTATCAATTAAAGGACAATAAGCTTAAATTGCATTTCATCCATTTGTCTTAAGTATGGGCCTAAATTCTTTCATTTACTATTTAGTGAAACTGGTGTAACCAGTGTAACACTGGTTGTGAAGTTTATTTTGTGAAGTTTACACACGACGAAGGAATTTTCTTGTTTACCAAAAAAACCCTTAACAAACATGTTACAAAATTAATCCTCTATATGACAATTTGTCTTCCTCCAGACATAACAATGGATACCCCTCAACAAAGTGGTGTTGGTGCTCCACCACCAAGCAATTGGCCAGCTGGAGCTCCTCCACCTGCTCCTGGAAGTTTAGAAGCAGGATTACAAATACAACAATCACAGGTGCCATCAGATTGCCCTCCCGGATTAGAGTATCTCACACAAATCGATCAGTTGTTGGTACATCAACAGGTTGAACTTCTTGAAGGTAGGTCATGTGGTTATGGTCTCAGTGGTTAATTAACTCAGTGGGATGGACTGATATATATGTAGCACATTCACCTTAGGTTTTGTCAAAAATGCTTACCCTACCAGATTGAACCTACCTGTAGACATCGAAAAGCCAAAAAAGTATTTTAACATCAACACGCAAAACATAACAATATTTCGTCCCAGTCGTCAGATTCACTGTATTATTGTTCCATGTAATATAGTTTGCACCACCCTTTGAAGAAAATGATTCATTGCTTCATTCATAAAAATGCAAATGAGCCCCGGCTCAGAGGGTATAAACCCCGCCACGAACCACTGAAGCACATCTTTGTTCTTTGTGGTATAGTTTGGCACGCATGCAGGTTTTCATTAAACATCAAGACTTCATAGTAATAATGACTACAACTACATTCAACATTCGGCATATTTGTACATCCAACTTCGATAATGTCGTCATCCAAGAAAGGAAAATCTTTGACAAACAGGGCAAAGTAGTATTGTCAAGACCGTCTACTTCGACCCCGCCTCGGGTTGATAAGGCAGTGGCACGCTTGCATAGCCCAATTTCCGTGGAAGATCCACCTTCTCCGCCATAGCCGCCACGCCTGGTCTCTCCGGTACCCCAAGCTCTGTACACAGGCTCCCCACCTTACGCATACGCACGGTAGACCAGAGCAGACCTCGACTTGGGTTGTCCCTCCAAATCAGCCATGGCCTGGATTTTACCCCGGCCAGCAATGGAGTGTTCCACCATCAACTGCCACCACTAGCGAAACAGGCAGCATACAGTCAACATGGCAGCGCCCATGGCTCAGCAATTGTGACGCCTCTCAACAATGGCTGCCTAGTGTAAGCAACTGAATTAACGTACCGTTACTTCATTTGGCTAATTAGTATGGGGACACATACTTGAGCTTTTGTGTAACTGAATTTGCATATTATGCACCCACCCTACTGGGTAACTTAATTTGCATGCTACCTATTCATTTGCATTGGGAAATATGTGAGCTAGTGCCTGTGTGCACCCAAGCATGGGTCACGATGTTGGGCGTAGTCCATGGACAGGCACTCCTGCATTTGCCACCGTGTAAGAAGGATGTCGTCTTCTTCTTTTTTTGCATTCCCTGAGTTTGCTAATGGTTAATTTCTTTTTCGTTCATCTTATAATTATTGGGAAACGTCGCTCTTCTCTGACCCTTACCATCCAGGATCCACTAGGCATATTGGTGAGCAGATTATTCATTTAATTTTCCAATTTTCAGTGTAAATTGCAACGCCCATGGTATATCTTCAATCTGTTCTCTGTTATTTTTGATCTTTTAAAAATCAAAAATATTTGTGGTCGTTGCTTTTTCCAATTTCGTGTTTCTATCAGCACCATCTTTATACCCACAAAGTTATAGGTAAATTTGTGAACGTTTTTGTTTATGTTTCTTACCAAAGTATGATACTACCCACTTAGAATAAAATTAAGGTCCTTGGAGCTGTCTCCTCTGGGAATGAAAAAATCGGCCATGAGTTTGCCAGTCACTTTTGTCAGCTGCAGAGTGAACATCTTCCCAGCTCCTTGCTTTTTACAAATACATGTACCATGTCTTCATAGGGAGAACCAGTATCCATTCTTACAGCCTCAAGGAAAGATACAAAAGGCCCTGGGTGGGTGTCCGAAGGAACTGGCGTAGGAAACTTCTTGTAGAAGCCGATTGCATCTTCATTATGGACTGGCTGGGACGCACAGTGGACGTACTTCTTTGGTGGAAGACATTTTGTAAATATGACCATGCCCACTCGCCTGTCAATGTGTTGTTTAAAGAAATTTTATTTCTTCACACATATCTGCTTCTTTTTGTACCTGTTTATATGAGCCAGTCAGAAGCTAAATGCACTCGCTCATAGTCGGTGGAGGTGTATGGGGTGTCTGCCTGCCCTAACTTGCAGTGTGCAATATCAATTGGTAAGCCACCATAGGAGAGATCTTGCCAATACTTATCAAGTCTCTCCAGGGCAGCATCAAAGACCTGGTTCTCCTCTGCTGTTTTCCGTTCTCCATGCGGTAGCTTTGATGGTGGGGCTTCATCTGGGATTTGGTCTGGCAGGTAAATGGAGACTGATGCCCTGGTAAGAACTTACCACACATGCTCGATGGGGTTTCGAGCAGAGAATCCCCCGAGCAGTGTGCAGTTGCCATCAGGACATCCAGGTTTAAGTCACAACCTCTACTACTACTACTACTACTACTATGTCGGGACCGCCAGAAAGGCGTCGCGAGCCAAACAACGAATCTTTATTGAGCTGGTCACAACCTCATGTAGAACCATTCATTGGTGATTCAAGTGATTCACATTGAAATCAGGGCCCCATCAGCCAGGATTGTGATGCAGGTCCTTCCGCTCTCCTTGATCAGTGGATGCAGGTCACTCATGTGGCTGGCGATGCTGGTCTTTGATCTGGGACCTCGATTGACCTTGACCTTGATAAGTACCTTGATAATTGGTACTTGCAACTTTCGTTCTCCTTTTCCTACATGTATCTTCATGATTATTTTGCTCGCCGTTCCAAAGCTTAAAACCTGTTCATGTACATGTACAATTTTTTTGTACATTGTGATTTTTTTCTTTAAGGGTATTAGACTATGGGACGAAGTGCAAAAAGTCGTCTAGAAAATTATTTTCGTGGCCACCACAGAGGGAGGGGCTGAATTTTGCACCAGGTGACCATTAGGACATGCTGATCACATATTTGCTTCTTCCCGCTTGCAAAAGTGGCACGTTTGGGAAAAATACGGCAAAAAAGGTTGGGGGCAAAAGCACTTGAAGATGGACATATGGGTCGAGTTGGGATTTTTCGCGTGCACTCTATGAAAATTTCGCCCCCAAGTCACTTCACTCCCGTGAATTTTGCCACCAATTTCACAGCGTATCAGACAAACTCGCCCCATTGCACGTAATTAGGCTATTGTACTTGTACATGACAGAAATCCTTTTGTAATGTACATTCATGAGTCATCCACTAGAAAGTTTTATACGGGTTTCCTTCTCAAAACCCCACTTCCCAATACTTTAGTAGTCTTTTGGCTAATTAAAAAAATCTGATTATTTTAATGAGTGCCTCCCCAGTTTTGATGAAATTGTTTTTAATATGATTTGAAGAGTTTATTTATTGAATAAAGATTGATGAAGATGTTTGAAAATACTGACTTCTTTTTCTTGATAATCTTTCTGAAAGTGTAGCACTTTGTCTCTGAAATAGTGTGGCAAGGAAATCTTAAAGATTAGATTTTTATAATAATTATATTGACACAAAAATTAAAGCATGGAATAGTCACTAAAATCTTTCTCATCATGTAACACATCAAATGTGCGTGTATTTATTTTTTCATTCAGGAATTAATTTTACCTTTAAAATGCCACTTTTAACAAACTATCAAGCCTATACTTTACAGTGGCAATGAAGGTAACTGTCCTACTTAGATGCCCTATATGCGTGGCATTCAGGCTTTTGCGTTTTCACGAACTGACGAATCGAGCGTGCGCAGTGACGAATCGCCGTGCTACCGTGTGTCAGTCATGGTTTTGCGTTTTCACGAACTGATGAATCTGTTTCGTAATGATTAGCGTCTTAATTAATAAGCAACTGCATATTAAAGTATGTTCAAGATCTCAAGTAACTCATGTCCTTTCCAAACTTGCTAAAATTGTTGGGATTTGAAGCTTAAAATTCGCCGAGATGGTGATTTAAAAAACCTAAAACTTCAAACGCGATTTTCTCAGTTCATAGTTTGCGTGGCTGTGTGTACAGATTCGCCGGTTCGTGAAAACACAAAGTTCATTTCCAGCACATTCGTCACTTTTTTACAATTAGCATAATTAGCAAATTTTTACTAAAACTACTTTCACTCAAACGTAAAGGACGTTAAGGTATACCGAAATAGCCCAAAAAAGGGAAAATGAAAATTTGAGTGATTTTCGGCTGATTCGTCAGTTCGTGAAAACGTTGACGATATGGTGCAAGGTCTCATACATGTACCCCACTTTCATGAAATTGGGTATAAGGTGTCAAAATAATCCCGCTTACATTACAAACAAACCAGGTATTGTTCTGATTTCTACTAAATAATTATTGTCCCATTAATAAGTACATGACAACAATGTACAGCAAAAATAAAACCTTTATGAGTATGAACATATACAATATTTTTTTAGCACAAACAATGATAGACATGTGGAGTTTTATAACAATACACATTTACTTCATATGAGTTTGGATTACAGTAAACCTTTTAACATTGTGTGATGGTGGATTCATTAAACACTTATATTTTCTTTAATTGCAGCATTTGTGGGTTTCGAAACGGCCAACAAGTACACTGTGAAAAACACACTTGGGCAACAAGTTTTTCATGCTGTTGAAGGTAAGAAACCACTTGAACATAGTGCAAAATATACTACATTGCATACCTGATCATTATGACAGTAATGGATCATAAAACAAATGAGCAGAACAAGACTACACAGATTGAAATAGACCAATGGTTATGTTCTCAGCAATATGGGAATGTATTATACCAAAGCCAATGCCTAGCCCCACACATAGGGCTGTAGATGGCTCTCTTTTAAAATCTGTCTCTCTCTGGTCGTCATTCACAGCCCAACATCAAGGCATGACTTAAACACGCGAGATCCAATGAGCAGAGTTGTCACAAACTTTCAATTTCAATATCTTCTCAACGTCATGTGTTGAAGTTGGGCTGTGAATGGCGACCAGAGAAAGACAGATTTCAAAAGAGAGCCATCTACAGTCCTATGTATGGGGCTACGCCAACGCCAATATTATACCAAATGTTAATAACATAGATCTCATCCCGATAATTGGATATGATCCTGATCTATACACTGATCCTACGGCACGAAATACCACCCGCCATACCACTGCAGTGTCCCCACTCCCCTTTAGTGTGGTAAAAAAAGAAGTTACGCTCCGCCACACTCTTTACTACTCTATGTCCCCTGATACACCGCAGGACCAATTACATGAATCGCTAGTCGGATTTGTGTATATCTCAAATTATATTCGTGAAATAACCACAAGGGAAACTGACTGAGTATTTTTAAGTCGTTGAAAAGTGAACAAAGAAAAATTGACTGGAGCTGGATTCGACCCGGCGACCTCCTGAATACCGTACAGGCGCTCTACAAACTGAGCCATCCAGCCCTACGTTGGAGGTGACCCCAATAGTCAACTATCTTTGTTCGTTTGGCAGTCAGAAGCCATGAAACCACGCACACACTGCCACACCCCAGGGATCATTTCAATGATACACGCAACAATGCTGCAACCTGGGAATGGCACATGGGGGATCACTCAAAGAGGATACGGCTTTTTAATTAATATATTCGTGAAATAACCTCAAGGGAAACTGACTGAGTATTTTTAAGTCGTTGAAAAGTGAACAAAGAAAAATTTACTGGAGCGGGATTCGAACCGGCGACCTCCGGACTCCTGACTCCGACCTCCTATATCTCAAATTGGTGGATTATTACCTTTAGAGATGCAACTTTCCTGAGTTTAATCAGAAATCCGACTTTTTTTTATTTTCCACGATTTCCTTTTTTTTTCAGCATCAGTCTACTCTCGTAAAATGCTTTGAGAATTGTACAATTTATTTTGAAAAAAACTAAAGATTGGAACCAACTTATCATGCCCGCAGGACCAGCACCGCGCAAATGAGTACCGTATTTAATCTCGCGCGTAGTGGCCATTACAGTGTTAAAGGGTCTCTGCAATGGGAATATTATGGCTTGAACATGTGCCAATTAAAAAACTGTACATGGGGACTGTGACCCACTTCCTCACACTGATTCAGGGTTAAAAACAGGTTTTTTTTTTTTGTATGCTAATTAGCATTTCCATATTCATGAGCAAAACTGTGATGTTATCTTGGAACTGGGAGCAGTAACCCAATTGATTTGTGCACAAAAAGTTGCCGTTGTTTATAGGTTTTCTGACAGACCTTTTCCTTCTCAATGGGTTTTATTTTGCCAAATATGTTCCTTCACTCAACTGGTGGTGTAATTTTTTTTCCAAACCATTTCTGTAGGTCAAGTTTGCCTCTTAATTTTTTATGTTTTTTCATTATATTTTTGCTGTTGGTTCCCTACATGATTATGCGTGAAAATCCCTCGTTTTACAAAGCTATTCAAAGGAAAACCAAATGCTGGTTTGAAACCACAATGAGAATTGCCATTCATTATCTGTCAGTATATTTTCTGTATGAAGGCAATAAAATAACATGACTGAAAAAAGCACTGCAGCAACCCTTTAAAGTCAGTCATACAGGGTCATTGTGTCATGTTTGTCACATGTGTTCATAATTCTTTCTCTCCTGAGGATGATTAGAGCACACTAGTTGAAACGTCAAGAATCCACTCTCACCGGTCCTTTTCAGGACCACACATCTTCATAAAAGAGATTTTTATACATGGTGTCACCGCAAGCCTTACTCATTCTAGTGTCTCCACCATGCAAAAACTTCAAACCTTACTTACATGTGTAAATGGAGATTTCTAAGTTAAGTTTTAGGCCTACATGTAACGCAATACAGGCCTTCCTTCCTCTATTATGGGCCTACCACGTAAGAAAACTTTGTTTGCCAGGTAGGACGCTGCCTCAGTTAGTTCTTGGGCGGAAAAGTTTGTCACGTATGTTCATAATTCTTAAGTAAAATGCAACTCAAGCTGCAACTTATCATACATGCAATTGTGAAAGAACTTTCGTCTCCCTATCCTAGCCGACTGCACAGCGTGTACATTGAAATGCATGTATGCACGTTTTAATGCTTGCAGGCCTAGCGCCTGATTTGATTTGATTTCGAAATGTTTGTGTTACCAATGGTCTGACTATGACCACAGCCTAGCACAGATCACAGACATAAACATGTATATAACCTTCCTTATACATGTACATGTACAGTGTACATGTGTAAGTCATGCAGAGTTAAGGCACAAGTTCTTTATAAAATTAACATATCTGATTTTTTTGTTTTATTCTTCACCCCAATTCCAAGTTTTGTCCCCTTCAAATGTTTTGAATTTACTACATGTATTGTTCAAGTCTCCTTTGATGTCTGCATTCATACTCGCGGTCATTTTCAGATTTTTTTGGCATAGGTCAGTTGCATCTCTGTACCTACATATATGCCACATATACTTTTGACATTGGCTGAGAGAAAAAAAAACACCTAGACATAACCATGTCTGGACAACCAGAAAAGTCTGGAAAACTGCAGCACTCATTTTTCTTCACTCATTGTTAATTTGTTTTAAATTTATAATTGAGAATTTAAGAAAAAAAAAAAAAATTAATTCCTTAATCCAACTCGCAACGGTATGCATCGTGCACACGTGCAAAACAGTATCTCTACCATAGTATTTGATACAAATTATGTGATGCAAGCGCTGCGTGTCCAGCTAATTATGACCATATCGGCTCGATAGGCCTATAAGGCTATTCCGCATTTTCCTTACACGAAATGTCTACACAATGCATGTGTTCAGGACTACGTATAGGGCTGACATAGCGTGGCACGATTGTTGATCTGAGGCGCATTGAGCCAATCACAAAATTTGTCATCCACTGAATAACGCATAACAAATTTTGTGATTGGCTAAGTGGATCTTACAATGAAGCAAATCAAAATGGCGGTTGACATTGCAGGTTAATGCTGTCGCGAAAATGATGTTGTTACCCATGATGATGATTCCTGATGGGAACAAAATAATGGCCCCAGACACAGGGTTTGATAATTAATTGAACAATCACAACATTCTTAAGTGAAATGTGTACATGCATGTCTGGAGCTTGCAGTGTACAAAAACAGGTACCCGGTATGTATGTACGTCCACATCCACTTGACATACTCGATCTTGTGCTGTGCTCCAACTGTGTTTTCGCTTGCTATTTTCAGTATCAGAGAAAAAGAGTTTGCGCTTACATTTTGCTTGGCCTGTTGTACGAGTAGAAAATATTAGGTCTACTTCACTCGTCTTACCTGTAGAGCCACTACTTATGCATATTTTCCTAGACCGTCAGGTATTCACGCTAAGAATAAGATACAACAGCGCCCCCTATCGACCTACCCACAGTGCCCCGCGGCATGAATGCCATGTAGGCGTCCTCTTTTCTCTTAGCGTCAGACGCGGAAGGACGTGTATTTCGTTCACTCCGCTTTTTCACGCTAGTGAATCTTTTTGTAATAAAGGTAATCCTATTATAACGTTTGTAGAGTTTTTGGTATTTCTTCGTGTTTATTTGTATTGTGTTGTGCAGTAAAGATGAGACGATCTGATAGAGCCGGATCCGCAAATCCTGGGGAAAACAACCATTCCCCAGGGCGGACCGTGGTGCTCTCGTGCACGGACTCCGCCGTGTACAACAACCCGTTACCCGGGCGGCAGTCCCCTGCTAGGCATCCCCAGCCACAACCGGCCGGGGACGCTGGCAGTTCCGTCGGTCGGGTCGGGGGCCACAACCGGTCCCCGTCTGCGGATAGTTCGGAAGGCACAAAGAAAATAAAGGGGGGCTCTGGCAAGGTTCCCGTAAAACTAACCTCCTCTGCCAGAGCCAAACCCAAGAGGCAAACGCGGTTCGACCATGTGCCCTGCACCCCCGGACCCGGGGCAGTCACAACCGGCTGGCCTCCGAGGCTCCGCGGATATGGTGCACCCTGGCCTTCCTGGCACGATGGCGAACGCCACGCGCTGCCGGTATGGGCTTTTGTCCGGTCTCCCCGACCGCGCAACGCACGCTCAGCCCGTGGGGCTCGGAGCGCCGTTGGCCGGGCAGGCTGTGGACGGCGCGGGTGGCCCGGCCTGGGCCTACCCCGGGCCGTCGGCCTTGCTCGTCTCGGGCTCGTCGGACTTTATCCACTGCTCCGGGGTTCCATTGACCCAGGCTGCAGCGGACTCTTCCTCTGATACCCCACGGGGCCGTCCGTCGAAGAAGGGCAAGAAAAAGAAGAAGTTGGGCCGAAGATCGCGCGAATCTTCACCGAGTTCCGGGGACTCTTCCTCCCTGTCCCGTCGCAGCAAATGCTGCAAGGGGCGAGGACGTGGTTTCACAGGGTGAGTTCCTTCAAGCCTTCCAGTCCATTTCGGCATCAATATCAGCCCTTGCTGCCTCCCACCAGTCGGGCTCTATTGTTCAGCATACCGATCCCGTGGCCCACACACAGGTCCCGCTGATCGTTGGTCACGGTTGGGCTGCACAAGGACAAAGGGACCTACCGCACACTGTTAGCCGTGCGCCGGCATCCCCTCCAGCTGTAAGCCTTCACCCTTCAATGTCCCTTGTGTCTGAGGAGGTCGTCCAGCCACAGGCCCATTCATCTGGCCAGCCCGCCGCCGCCCGGGATTATCCCGACTCGCGGTCTTCCCATTCATCGGACGGCTCAGCTGACGACCTGGGCGTGGCCCAGCTGAAGCGGCTGTCTATTGCCGAGACGGAGCTTAGACTGAGGAGCCCCCCAGCCGGAACACAAGTCTTTCAAACGCAAGACGGGCGTAGCTGGGACTGGTGACAAGGTTTTTCCAGTTATCCCTCTGGACCAAGTGTGTGTCGAGAAGATTTCTGGGATTATGTCCCCTGGTAATTGGCGAGCTTCCTTGAAACGGGAGCTCGACTACTATCGCTTCCCCCCGTCAGATTTTGAGAAGTTCTTCTCCACCCCGTCTCTCTCCGATGCGACAAAGGACAAGTTGGCAGCGGACGAGGGGTGCCCCTCTTCGAAGCGGCCCTTCGCGGATAAGACCCGCACCACGTTGGGGGACACGCTGAAGAAGCTGGACACAGCCTCCGCCATGGCTTGGCCGCGACCTCCTTCTTGCTTCTCCTCACGGAATATTTGGTTTCCGGCTGTGAGGAGGAGTCGGCAGTTCCCCCGGACATGCTGACGGCCGCTTTTCACTGCCTTGATAATGGTCTCCGGTCGGTTCTCGACCAGTTCGCCCGCGTTTGGCGTCCGATCCTAAACCTGAAACCCCTCAACAAATTCATTCGGCCTCGTCGCTTCCGTATGGATACGCTGAAAATTATTCTCGAATCCATCCGGACGCCAGCGTGGGGAGCAAGCATAGACCTGAAGGACGCCTACCTCCACGTTCCTATCAGGCCAGATCACAGGAAGTTCCTGCGGTTTCAGTACCAGGACATCGTGTACGAGTTCACGGCTCTCCCGTTTGGCCTCTCCACCTCGCCCCGAGTCTTTACAAGAGTCGTGAAGGCGGTCGGGGCCGCGCTGCGGAGACAAGGTGTGATGTTATTTATGTACCTCGACGATTGGCTCATCGTGGGACAATCTCGCGAGGCCACAGTGGTGGCACTCAACCTTAACCTGGAACCTCACGGAGGACCTCGGGTTTATCATCAATGTAGAGAAGTCCCGCCCGTGTCCCTCCCAGTCCCCAACCTTTCTGGGAGCGTCACTCGACCTGCGGGCTGGGCTGGCCAGACCTACTTGGGATCGCATGTTGAACCTTCACCAATGCGTTTCTCTTTTTCTCCCGGTTTCGGTGGCCCCAGCGCTCGGCTCAGACTGCTGGGTCTCATGGCCAGCCTGGTAGACGTGGTTAATTTTTGCAGGTTGCGGATGCGCCCCATCCAGCTACACCTCCTCTCCTTATTCCGGCCAAAACTTCATCGCTTAAGTCTTCCCGTGCCAGTGACACCTTGGCTGTTGCAGCACCTTCGTTGGTGGCTGGACGTCTCAAACATCATGGCGGGCCGTGCCTTTCGCAGAGCCCATCCATCACTTATCATCGCCACAGATGCGTCACTTTCTGGTTGGGGTCCACCCTCCACCCAGGCCAAGTGGCGGGCCAGTGGGGCCCCGATCATCGCTCAAACCACATCAATGTGCTCGAGATGCTGGAAGTCTCCAATGCTCTCCAGCACTTTCGGTCCTCCGTGACAGGTCGTTCTGTCCTGATCCTCTGCGACAATACAACCGTGGTGGCCTACATCAACCGCCAGGGAGGCACGGGGTCCGCCCAGCTGTGTGTGATCACGTGGTCCATCTTCCAGTGGTGCATGCGTCACAGTGTGATTCTCTCAGCGGTTCACCTCCCGGGGGAGGAGAACTCCGCTGCCGAAGCCCTCTCGAGGGGATGGATCCCCTAAAAACAGAGTGGTCTCTACATCCACAGGTTGCCCAGACTCTCTTCCAACTGATAGATCGTCCTCATGTTGATCTATTTGCATCACAGGACAACCCCCAGCTGCCGACCAACTGCACGAGGACCCCTGATCCTCGAGCGTGGCAGACAGACGCTCTGGCGAAACGGTGGGACGGGCTGCTGGCTTATGCCTTCCCCCCCCGTTTTTCTCTAATCCCTCGCATGGTGACCAAGCTGGAATAGGAGGATTGCAAGGTCCTCCTCATAGCTCCATTCTGGCCCCGTCAGCCTTGGTTTCCGAGGCTGACCAAACTTCTAGTTCATCAGCCAGTAATTCTTCCGCAGAGAGCAGACATTCTGCTCCAGCCGAGCTCGGGTTTTATTTCACCCGGCTCCGCAGGATCTCCACTTGACGTGCTGGGTGCTGTCAAGCAATCCCTCCGCGCAGCTGGCCTTTCTCAGCGAGCTGCGGCTATTGCAGCCTGCAGCCGCAGGGATTCCACCTGGAAAATCTATGACAGCAGACTACGTCATTTTTCCAAATGGTGCCGAATCCGATCTCTGCATCCCCCCAATACTTCTGTAGGAGAGGTTGCAGATTTTCTGGTATACCTCTTCGAGAGCGACCTCGCGTCCTCTACGATTAAGAACTATCGGTTGGCCATAGCGGCTGTCCACAGAGGTTTCCCAGATGGCTCCTCAGTGTCGGACAACCAGGCCCTTCACTTGTTGCTCAAGGGTATGTTTGTTTCACGACCCCCGTCACGCAGTCTTGTCCCTGCGTGGGATCTATTCAGCGTTCTGACGGTGCTCTCTAGCCCCCCGTTCGAACCCTTGGGTGGTTCCACCTTGCTGCACCTGTCAATGAAGGTTGCTTTTCTGGTGGCTGTGGCTACGTCTAGGCGACGTAGTGAACTTCACTCCCTCTTGATAGAGGCTGGTCAAATCCGATGGGAGCCAGGAGGTGTCCACCTAATACCGAGGGTCGGGTTTTTGACAAAGAATCGGTCAGAGTCGTTCTCTCCTCCTGATATCTTTGTCCCTGACATCAAGTCTTTTTTGTCTGTCCCAGACGACAAGTTTTGGTGCCCTGTCAGGGCCCTTAAGTGGTACATCAACCGGACCAAACCGCTCAGGGTGGCTTGTTCCCAACTTTTTATTTCAACGACCCCGCCGTATGGACCGGCTTCTCGCGACACGATCGCTTGCTGGCTAGTTTCGGCTATTAACGCATCCCCGCATGCGCCGCCCGCAGGAGCCACTGGCTCGGCCCGGGCGCATGATATCAGGGTGGCATCCACCTCGTGGGCCTTCTTTAAGGGTATTTCTATAGGTGATATCATCCAGGCTGCATGCTGGAAGACCCCGAACACCTTTACGGAGTGCTACTTGAAGGATGTTCTCCAGGCAGAGGCCAGGGCAGGGAGAGCGCTGCTGGAGTCGGTTGCCAGGTCTGCACCCCGTGACCCGCTCCCAACAAGGACCCCACAGCAATAGGTGAGTTCCCTCATTTCCTTGCTCTTGCCCTTTGTATATACATTTGCATTTGGCAATGTCTTTACTAACCTTATTCCCTCCCTGCCACGAAGGTCGGCGCGGCGGGCGCTGGTTTTTTATCCAACGCGGGTATCTTGTCGGGCCCGCAATTGGCTTTCATGTTTTTCAGAGGCTGCAGCTTCATAGATGTTTGAAGCTTAGGGTGCCCCTTCCTGTACACAATAGCATCTCGCATACCCACCGCCTTTCTGCCGGTGCCAGTCTATGCATAAGTTGTGGATCTACAGGTAAGACGAGTGAAGTAGACTCCCCCCCACAGAAGTGTGGCATTCCGCCCTGAGCTTAACCGAGAAAAGAGGACGCCTACGTGGCATTCATGCCGCGGGGCACTGTGGGTAGGTCGATAGGGGGCGCTGTTGTATTTAATTCTTAGCGTGAATACCTGACGGTCTAGGGAAATATGCATAAGTAGTGGCTCTACAGGTAAGTACTCGTTCGTAGAACCCTACCACACTTCTTTCATTAATTTGTTTATTTATTAGCTGTTTCGCATACAGCGGAACAGCTTTTGTTTTTTTGTTTTTTTTGTTTTTTCTTCTTTCCTTTTTTTTCCCCACTTTTTTTCCCATAGACATAACACAGGGTTTTTCTCCAAGTCACATCTATGCCAATTCCGATAACTTTGTACTTGGCACATAGTTAGACCACCACCTCAAATAGTGTCCCGCATATGTACGTCATCGTGACGTCATAAAAGTGCAAATTTCAGTACTCTTTATCTCCAGAGCTGCAAGTCCGATGCAACTCAAACTTGGTATGCAAGTATATGGGGACATGTTATAGACAAAAATTGCGGTCACGTGTTGATGACGTCATCGTGTGATTTTATATGAATAATTCAATTATTGGACCTTTTCTTTATATCCGGGACTTCGTGGATCCCACTTTGGTCACTTTTAACCACTTCATGACAGTATTACAAAATAAAAAACAAGCCCGCCCACGGTATTATTTTCACCGTGCTTAAGCGAAAAAAATGTTTATCCGAATTTCACACTGCTTTCCCTGGGACCATTTAGTGGACTCTTCCATAGATCATTGGTAGCGGTATTTTGATTTTTTACTCTGGATTTCGCTGTCACGGACGATTTGTGTGGTTTCGTCTGATGCGTGATATCTCGTCAACCGCGGAATGCATGACGATTTTTTCTACAAAAAGGGCCTCATCCGTGACTGGTAATGGTGAAGAGCCCAGTGCAGTAATCCTATAAGCCGATTATAAACTCTACAAGTATAATGGGAATTCTGCCAGGCTTTGTGATTGCGGTTACGGAAGAAAGGGGCTTTCAATAACACCCGCTTAATTTGTGTCGAGAGCCACTGTGGAAAGGAGAGGAGAAGTACGGGAGTAGCAGTTGACTCAAAGCTCTGTGGTTGAGTGAGCAAAGACAAAAGGCCTCGCCATTGACACGGGAGGGAAACGGCTGTGGAGTCCGGCGATGCTTTCCATAGCAAACAAGAGAAACCTGGTAAGGGCCAAGATCAAAAGTATTTTACCCGTTTGCCCGTGGGCGCTCACAGCAGCCGTGGCAGCAGCCGTGGGCGCCCGCAGGTGAACGGGAAAAATACTTTTGATCTTTGCCCTAAATATCTAAGTGTTATCAAAAATTTGCAATTACGTCATTGTGACATCATCGTTCGTCACGTGACAGCACCTTTAATAAAGGGGTAAACTTCACATGCCAATTAAGAACAAACACTATATCCGATTGGGTTGAAACTTGGTATGTAACTAAGTTGGGAAGTGTTACAGTATGTTAAAAAAAAATTGCAATGAAGTTATTTTGACAGCGGCTTAAAGGGGAAAACTTTATCTGCTAATTAGTGCTGTGCATTAAAAACGGATTTCCAGGCACCCGCTTAAAATCTAGCCATCCGGTTTCAAAATTTCAAAAACGGTATAACAAATTTTTTCGCAAACTTGATTAAAAAAATATTTCGTACAGCCTTCCGAAAGCGACAATCGCTCGAAAAAAGACTTCAATGCAAATTTTTCTGTAAGAAATGTGACATGTCACGCTGAACAAGTTATGAACGATTCTGACTGAACATTCTGTAAGGTTGCCGGCACCAAATCATTGCAAGATTCCCAAACACGCATGTAGATCGAGACCAGAAACTGAATGTATACATCGGCGCAACGATCGTTGTAGCATGTTTTACACACTCCTACATACAGCGCTATGCATCCATTGACATGATTGATCGTGCACATTATCGACAGGTGCGCAATATATAGCGCTATCATTCATTTTTATAAATCGGAGCTAGGGCAACCGCTAATTTTTTCAAAGCGTTTTCCGGTTTTCAAAAGCTCCGAAAATGCACAGCACTAATGCTAATTAACAAACCCTAGAAGAAGCTCCTTATTATCTTATAAGAGGTTATAAGAAGAATCAGAAAACCTGAAGTAGCATCTTATTAATATTAAGTTGAGAAGCTTTTTATGTCATATGCGGAAAAGCCTTATTTTAATTAAGTATACATTTTAATTAAATATTTTAATTCGGTGATTGAAACTTGAACATGTCACTTGTCTAGGTCTCGTAATTGCTGACCTTGATAACAGAGAAGAAAATTGTTTGTTTCGGAATGACATTATGAGACTTAAGTTCATCCAAAAACCTTAAGGCTTGGTCGACAACAGTTTCAGGGAGATTGTCTGGTTGGCACAAATCATTTGTCCCTATATCAAGTAACAATATGTCTATTGGATTTGACTTCAGTTTGGTGAGATTTGGCAAATTATCGAGGATAAGAGCATAGGTCAGTCCAGGATGACCTTCCACAAAAATGGTAAAATTATCATTTAATCCAAGTATCTCCGAAACCTCTTTCCCTTGGTCTCGTGAGTGTCTCAAGAGCCTAGCTGGGAATGAGTGTACAAAAAGAAACATCCTTGTTTTACTTGACATAATCATCAAATACTTCAAAGAATACAAACAGCCAAGAAAATCTGGCAAAATGCAAAGTCCTTGTTTCCAAACAAGAATCCAACGAGATGTTTAGCAGGTCTGAGGTAATTGTCACCCTAACCTTTCCAGGCAGCCTCATAACCGCTAAACTGGTAACAAACAATAACAACAATAATGAACATTAGTAAGCTATATGAATACGTACGTGTGTTTATTTCTGTTTTCCCTTGCTTTAACACGTACATATACATTTACATTACTTGGGTTTCGACTCAAGTAATGGCGTTTGGCCGGCCAGACATCCATTTACGAATTCGTTCCAATCTACGCGGCGCACCTTATTCAATAGCGCTCTGCACTAATGATGTCACACGATTGATTTGTATGTACAAAATCCCCGGATGTCAGACAAACTTCATGCATGCACACAATCACACCCACACACATTAGCAATGTTTGTCTGAGATCCATGTGCTATTTTTAGCACAAGTGCGGAGTGCTATTGGCAGGCTTGGTGACTTTAGGTCTGGGATTTGTTCTACCGATGTTGGGACAGAGGCCTTGGCCTCAGGCTTAATTGCATCCATCTTGGGAGGTGTTGGTGTCAGGTTCACTATCATGATTATCGTCACTCTCAAATAATTGTGGAAGTCCAAAGGTGGGCTCCACACAATCATGATCAGTTGTTTCCCCTCTGGGATCGAGGATAAGCATCTTCCGATTAACCCAACGCTCTTTTCCACCAAAGGGAGGCCTAACTGCATACAAATCACCATTGTCATTTCATCTAGCAGTATCTCTCAGTAAAGGCACAGTGCTTGATGATAACCCTACTACCCACAGGTAAAGGCTTGGCATATGCACGCTTATCATAGCGGCGTTTGCTCTTTGTAGCAGCTTTGGTATATAAGACGGTCTGATGCAATTTTGTGAGCTTCCCATATCAATTTATTAGCCTGGCTTGCAATGATATCCTCGGCCCAGTCACTGCGGGTATTACTCAACAGCTGACCCTGTCACACTATGTGGAGTTGAGTTGTAGATAAACACCAAGTGGGGAAGCAATTCTGGCCACTGGCTGCGATTCTTGGAGTCTAGTGATTTTATTAGACTGCAAAGCGTCTTATTGAAACGTTCATTCTGAGCGTTTCCTTGCGCGTGATAAGGGGTGGTCCTAGTCTTTCGTATGCTGTAAAGTCCACACAACTCCCTAACTATGTTACTCTCAAAGTTCCTACCCCGATCAGATTGGAGCTGCATCGGAATTCCGTAACGCGCAAACCAATGATCCCTAAAGTACTTTTGCCACAGTTGATGCCTTCTGATCTCTACAGAGTGTAGCTACAGCAAACTTAGTGAAGGAATCAGTCATCACTAAGACGTCTTCTAAATTACCTCGACCACGATTGAGTTTCAAGAAATCAATGGCCAACCTTTCAAGGGGAGGAAAGCATGTTTCTCATGGGAGGACGGATGTTAGGCGTTGGAGGTTTAGTGACACACTGATAGCAGTTTTGTATGTGTTCCTTAATGTGTACATTCATGCCTGGCCAAAAACAGCGCCTTTTTTGGCTAATGCAAGTGTTCTGCCAAACCCTTGATGTCCCCATTGATCATGAGCTGATTCAAGTATGGTTGAACGGAGTGATTTTGGGACGAGCAGCTGGTATACCCGCCCTAATCTAGGCTCCTCAACAGAACTGTATCTAGAACACCATAACCCTCTGTGAAACAAGACCACTCTGTGACCCAGCCTTTAATCTCAGTTGACTAAAAGTCAGGGTCTAAAACTGCCTCGCCTGGTTTCCATCTACTGTCCCAGAGAGACCAAACTTTAGACAGTATAGGGTCTTTCTTTTGCAAGGAAGACAATTCATCAAAATTGAATGATGGCAAGACTGACGGGGGTGGGGGGGGGGGATTCTGGCAAGTCACCACCCTCCAAGGACACAGGAGGTACAACCGACTCGGCAACACAGATACCCACTTCAGATTCACCATCATTGTACATCTGCGCATTTGTTTGATCAGCCAGTGCGGTACCTTATCTCGAGGCCAAACAGCGCAAGTTGGGCAGCCCAGCATTGCTCGGTGGCACCCAACTTTGCCGTTCAGAGGTGAGTGACTGGGTTGTTATCAGTCCAAACAACGGTCTTTCGCCCAAGTAGGTACTATTTGAACTTATCTGATACTGCCCATTTTAGGGCAAGCAGCTCCATTTTGAAGCTTGTCTCTATAATTTTTCTCAGGTCTGCGTAGCCCTCTACTTGCATAGGCGACTGGATGGAGGTTACCCTCAATGAAGGAAGTCCTCTCAATGATGCGTCTATTGTGTGGACAAAAATCCCTATCAAATTGGGGAAACGCCAAAAGTGGCATTTCACACAAAGCTCGCTTCAAAGTTTGGAAGGCCTCGTCAGCCTCAGTAGTCCACGTGAAGGACCCTCCGGCCTTCCCTGCATTTTCCTGTCCCTTAACGCTAAGTACATGCAGAGGAGCAGCGATTGCTGAGAAATTTATCATATATCTCCTATAATATGATGCCAGACCAAGGAATGACCTGGGGCCGATTTCACTAAAGTCTTGTTTTGCGATCATCGCTATTGAGCTAGCGATGCGATGGCTAACTGCAAATCCATCGCACTTGCGATGGCGTTGATTTTACGTTTCACTAAAGTCATCGGAATAATGAGGACCATGAGGATGTCACTTTCTCCATACTGTCCGTGACAACTAAGCGAAACGCAACAAAAACTTTTTTTATCCATGAAAACCTGCTCTCCGTGTAAAGCCTGAGCATTGTTTATGCACAATAGATGTTAATACATATATCTAATTCATTATTTACACCATTGAAAAGTGAACAAAGAAAAATTGACTTTAGCGGGATTCGATGATGGGGTGTATCATTGAAACGATCCCTGGGGTGTGGCGGTGTGTGCGTGGTTTCATGGCTTCTGGCTGCCAAACGAACAAAGATAGTTGACTATTGGGGTCACCGCCAACGTAGGGCTGGATGGCTCAGTTGGTAGAGCGCCTGTACGGTATTCAGGAGGTCGCCGGTTCGAATCCCACTCCTGTCAATTTTTCTTTGTTCACTTTTCAATGACTTAAAAAAACTCAGTCTGTTTCCCTTGTGGTTATTTCACGAATTCATTATTTACACGTTACAGAACAACGAACATATAAGTTAAAATGACGTGACTTATCACCTTGACATTATTTTTTGCGATGAAATTATAGCTTTGCGGGCACTAAATGGTCATCGCAAGATATTCATCGCTAAGTGGACCCATTGCGATGAGAAATTCATCGCAAAGTTTTAGTGAAATCCATCTTTAAAATCAATCGCTACTTTTTGATCGATTTTCCATTTAGCGATGGATTTGGGCTTCAGCGATGATCGCAAAGCATTAGTGAAATCGGCCCCTGAGCTGGCTTCCATTTGATGGAGCTTTTATTCGAGCCACTTTGTTTGGGTCAACTGAGATACCACTGCTACTGACAATGTGACCCACATGTGAAACGGAGGTCCAAAACAAATTGCACTTAGACCCGGTCAATTTCAATCCATTCTCCTCAATGCGAGTAAGAACCCTGTCAAGTCGTTCAATATGTTCCTCGAAGGTCGAGGAAAACACTAACACGTCATCCAAATACAATACCACTTCAGAGAGGTTCAAATTCCCAAATATGAGCTCCATCACTTGTTGAAAAGTGCTGGGGCTATTCGTAAGTCCCTGTTGCAACCGTAGAAATTCATACAGTCCCCATGGCACGTGGAATGCTGTTTTGGCAATGGAATCTGGATGCATAGTCACCTGGAAATACCCATGAGTTAAATTCAGTGAGGAAAATAGCTTAGCTCCCCCCAGTGACTCCAATGTTTCGTCTATCCTTGGCATGGGGAAAGCGTCCTTCTGAGTCTTCGCATTAAGGCAGCGGTAATCTATACATAGGTGGAGTTGTCCATTCTTCTTGCGAACAAGAACAACTGGGCTTGCGTACAAACTCACAGATCTTCAGATGACTTTGCGATCTAGTAGATCTTGTACTAATTCTTTCACTTCAGCCATCTGACTGGGAATAACGCGCCTGTAAGGCAGGTTTATTGAGTTCGTGTTGCTGACCTTGTTCTCATGCGGTATGAGGTCACAATAGCCGAAGTTCAATGGACCAGCCGAAAAAGCCTTTGAATGTTTCTGGATTTATCGTGCTGCCGTCTCAGCCGTCTACTGTATGTTACTGATGAGCTTCTTCAAACTCAAGCCAAGAGGAAAACATACTCTGTTCCATCCGAAATCAATAGTCTCAACTGGCTGACTCAAGGGATCCTCTACCATGTCTACTGAGGAATCCCCCATGTCCTCCACATGATTACACTCAGTCTCCACATCAACGTCAATCATGTCACCCTTATGCATGCTATCGGGGACAATGCGATGTACAGATACATCATACACATCATTAGTCAAGTCTACTGATATTTCTTCTGAACAATCTACAATAGTAGCAATAGCTACTTTAGAGTTGGGAGATAAGACAAACGATTCCTCGCCATAATTCACAACGAATAAAGTGAGTTGAGTTCCTTTAAGTTGCTGAACACCATCAAGAACGTGACACAACCCATAGGTGTGATCACAACAACGCTCGTCGCTAACATAATTTCTATTACAGCTAGAGCAAAAAGATTGTGGCTTTACTTAAATTGGTTTGCCATCGGTAGAAATGGGAAGTCCAACAACATCACAATTTATCTGTTAAACATATTCCGGTGGAACAGTATCATGCTCACATACTCTGACGTCAAACACATCTCGGTGTGAATTAGATGTGGTTCGAGTTTCATCAAAACTAGAGTTCTTAACAGTGTCAACAAATTTCAGAGCCAGGTCCCAATCCGACCCTGTCGCTACACAAGTCATGCATCTTTGGTTGTGAGACACAGCCCTCAGCACATTGCATCCCAACAAAATGGGATATTTCTCTCTACACTGATTTGCATCACGGTCATCACATGACATAACCAAAAAGCTAGCATTTATTGTCTGCCCTAAGACTGTTATTCAAGTGGTGAGATTTCCTTCAACTGGAATCTCTAGGTTATTAGCCCCTCTAAGGTTAATGAAAGTACCCACATCTCCTATTAAAGTTCCCGACTGAACTCTTCAAGTACTTATGGTAGTATTGGGAGGTTATCAGTGAGGTCTCGGCTCCCGTGTCAAGTATACAAATTGTTTTCTTAATACCCCCTATGTGAATTTCAGCGGTGGGACTTTCAGCTAAAAGTTGCTTACAAAGATTACGTGCACCAATTGTATTATCTATGGCTACTGTGACATTAGCATTAGGCTCTGTCACAACCTCTGCCCCATCGCCCCCATTTACATTTATGACAGAGGTTTGGCATTTCCCGAATTAGGTTACACATAGCCTTGTTCAAGGCTTTGATCGTATTCGTACCATGTGCATTATTATTTTGTTCACAGCGCTCCCGATCCGGATATCCCCGCACGATCGTTTGCGCGTACAATAATATAATGCACATTAGGCAAACAGCGACCTCTCGCGGTACTGTGTGAAATATGCAAATTAGGTATACTGGTTTCAAAGCCTTGTACCTTTCGCAATGTTGGAGTCAAGTCCTTAAATCCGTTACAGGGTATAAAGATGTTGATGGCACAAATATAATGGTAAAACCTTTTCTGCCTAAAATGTTGTTTTTAAAAAGGAAAGAAAAAAAAAATCACAAGCCAAAAACACTTTGGATCTCAGGGTGAGATCAAAATTCCTTTGTTTTCTAAAAACAAAAAATGGGCACTGTAAGGGACTGGATATTTGCTGTATCTTCCTGGATATTTTTGCCCATAAATCTGTACTTCTTTGACAAAAACGAAGTGTATGGAGTAAACACAATTATGTACCGATTAAGAATGTACCATGGACTGAACATGTACATCATTTTGACCCAACCATAATTGGGCATTTGGGCCCGACATCCCAATTCGGGCCGCGCTAACTACTAACTCCACTATCTCCGTGCTCCTTGCACGTGCACGCACGCACACCATACCCAGTGCAAGGAAAGCCTTCTACACGTTATAATTAAATGGATATCATGCTACCGCGCTTACGATATGTTCGAGGTTGAGCAATGTCATCGACGAAAAGGTGAATTTATTCCAAAAAAATTTATCGGAAATTGTCGAGTACTGGGATCGAGTACCGAGTACTTAACATCGAGTACGTCTAAAAATCAAGTACATCGGATCGAGTACGGCCAAGTTTATTTTCTTTTTGAGTACTTTTAATCGAGTACGGGCCAAGTACTTTGGTGGACTCGAGTTGTACGAGTACGAGTACTACAACACTGACCTTTCGTCGACGAAAGCTTATGTGTTTCTTTATATTTTCGCCGGATTTCCAGCGAAGCCCTCATATACGAATATGAAATGTGGGGGCGGGCCATGTTTGTGCAGTGTCCAATCACAGCACAGTATACAAGCATAAACAATGTATGAATGGCATTTCTGAGTCAAGCTGTTGATGTCGCACAACGTACAGCAGGCCTATGTTGTACATCATAATACATGTATGTTGTTTGAATTACTGTTGGGACATTTTCGTGGCGATCAGCAGCAGCAAACCTTTAATACTTCTGCAGGACATCATGTCGCCTTTCGTGAATTAACCGATAGACAACGGTCCCGGAACGCAATTTGACAAGTTGAAAACTCCATGTCAGGCAGCAAAATCATAGAAACCGTATACAATGTATAGAGGGCCTATATGAATTTTGAACAAATAGATGAAGCCAAATGGCGGTTGACCTATCATAATTATGTGATTTGAATACTTGTGAAAATATCAATTTGATCACCGATCAACTGGCAGAACATATACGTTCCGTCCGTTACAAAACGGCACGCCACATAATGTCCTATGCACTGTTTGAATAATGTAGTCTGTTAATGAACCGCAACGAGCCAATCCAAGAGTGTATTTAAAAGGCTGCCTATCGCTATTAGCATAATGAGCTCCGCCCACTACACTTCCCGTGGACGAAGATCCAAGGCATTCATTTGAGCTCTACCAATTTGCATATTCCCGGACCGTGAGAGGTCGCTGTTCGCCTGATGCTATAATACGCATCAACGATCGATTGTGCAGCTAGAGCCTACGAACTAAAGCACGCGGTACGGTACACTGCTTGGGTTTGAATGGGACTCATTCATCTTTCTAGCTTCGTCATTTTTTCGCCTTTAGCAATTTGCCAATAGCACTCCGCACTAATGACGTCACAAAATCCCTGGATGTCAGACAAGCATTGTCTCACACACGTAGTGCACTATGCACACCCACACACGTTTGCATGGTTGCAATGTTTGTCTGAGATCCGGTGCTATTTTTAGCGCAAGTGCGGAGCGCTATTCATACCCTCGTTTTAAACACTAAGAGCACTGCAAGTTGGGATTCCTTGGGATCTTGGTTTACTGTTAAACTGTTTGATAACCTTAGTGTGGTCTTTCAGTGCATTAGTTGTCTGCTCTTGATGGGCACACATCTTTTCTATAAGCTTGACTTGACTTTCCACCAACATCTGAATACTATCACATCTTGGTAGTTGCAACTTTATCCATACATGCCTGCTCATCATATGCCTTGCTACTGGGTGACACACCATCATGGTCTTGGTACAGTTTCAATGACTTGTCCCTAAACTCAAAAAAAACTCATGTCAGGGTTATCCATCTCGATTTTACGCAATTCGCGTGTAACAAAAGGTTGAGTAGCGCCTGTGATGAATTGTTCACGTAATGCCTTTTTCTTGAGTCGGGCGAAGGCCTGGGACTCATGGTGGTTTGCAGCAGCAGCCTCTACCTGATTATAGAATAATATCAATGCGCGACTGAAGTCGGCTAAGCTGTCGCCTTCCTGCTGATGCCTGGCATAAAAGGCCGCATTCAGCGTTTGCACTAGTCTAGATTGCTAGACGTACATGTAGTAATCGTACCCGCCACCACATGAGGGCGTATCGTGACAATCCGCTAGCGACGCACGAGTGCACGACTACTAACTTGGACTTCGGTAATTACGTCTAGATGATCTGCTATTATTTACCGTATGCGCGCGCACCTACCGTGCCTAATTATATGATGTATGCATAATATATCATGCATAATTAGGTCAATCAATGCATATTCATATGTCTAGTCCCCTGACTTACCTCACACCGTCTATAATGCACTGCATGTAATGTACTGTACAGTACAGTACTAGTACATATACATGTACATACATATCCCATGTACATAAACGTACACTGTACCTATACCATGGAGGTATGTACAGGTATATTGTACTTCACAAAGTTTTGTAAAACTGTGAAGGAATTTCCATGGTAAAACCATGTAGGAAAACTGTATGTAGGCCTACACGAAATAATGATGCTCGATATGATCGGTAGGCACAAATCATGCTGCGGGTGCATTACCACTGGTGCAGACACAGCGCGTGGGGCCGGGGGCTTGCGATGCATTCAGCCCGAGGCATGGGCCCGTGATAACCAGTGCGGTCCATCCACGCACGGACATTCGTGTAGTATTTTTTATGCGAGACTGCACGGCCAGCAAGTTGACTGAGTCAGTCACCCGGTCCCCGTTGCATTTTTGGGGGGGAGGGGGATATTCGAGCGGGGCGGGAAAGCCTATAGAGACAATTTCTTGTCATACATGAAAATCATTTCATGCCTTCAAAATCTTTTCGGTCCCTCAAAACATAGAGCTAGGAAAAGATCGAAATTGTTTCATCGATCATGCCCCCAAATTCCAAAACATTGCGTCAACTCGCAAACATTGCGACAACTCACAAACATTGTGTCAACTCGCAAACATTACGTCAACTCGCAAACATTACGTCAACTCGCAATCATTGCCTCAACTCGCAAACATTAATTGCCTCAACTCGCAAACATTAATTGCCTCAACTCGCAAACATTGCGTCAATGTCCATAGCATAGCATGGTTGCTAGGCAACATATTTTCCATAGAAACCAACATGTAAAATGCCTGGCGACTAATTTTTCGGACCATTTTTAATGGATTTCAATATCTGCCACTTTACTCTTCATACCAACACCCTGGCGCAATTGCAATAAACACATAAAATCAACAGTTGCTAGGCAACACATTTTCCTTAGCAACCGAGCATATTTGATGTCTGCAGGCCATTTTTACTGAACATTATAATGTATTTTGATACATATTGCTTAAGTATTCGTGATCTTTCCAATTTGGAACTGAAGTCAACTGCAATGGCTTTGTTATGGTTGCTAGGCAACGCTAGGAAAGATTCCTTTCTGGGCACGTCACAGAGGTGACATTCTCATTGTTTTCATCAAATGTATCAATTTTTGCATACCACACTCAAGCTCACTTCTGAGGCCTCCAAAACCTACATATCCAAATTTTGGAAACATGTATTACCATTTTCAAAGATCCACGTTTCTCAAGGATGGGAACCCTACACACAAAAGTATTAAACAAACCCACGGAATCGTGTCGATTTTTTCTCAGAGAAATACCCCGATTCATCCTGAACATAAATTTCAAGTGAAAACCACCCAAGAACCACCTCTCGTCTGTTCAACTACTAACAAACATACCGGTAATGATATCAGGCAAACCCTTCTCAAACATTTGCCCTTAATTTCAGGCAATGCATCTCAAAGAAAACTTGTCTCAAACCACCCGTCATTGCATATATGGAAGGAAATAATATATTCCCAGGGAAGTGAGAGAACCTTATATCAGAGTTAAACTCAACCTACAGGAGAATGATCAATCTTTCACTGTTACTATCGATGATACCTTGCTCCAGATACTCACTTTACACTATAGGGGAACAGTGAACATCTTCCAGGTTTTTTTATTGAGTAAAACAAGACAAGAGAAGTGACATAGGGCCAACGTTTATCTTACATTTTCTCTTACACAGAATAATCCGTATTATTGAGGCAATCCATCTGAGCCAAAATAAGTGGTTGCTTTAATGAATGCATTGCCTAGGAACATTGCTTAGCAACATTGTTTCAATTTGATATTTGGTCAGTTTAAAATACCGTATCCCTATTTGATTCTCGGACATGCCTTCTATTGATAAGAACATTGAGTAAAACGGACCCCATGTGCAGGCATTGTTTTCTATGTGTACGCAGCTTGTTGCTATGGAATATAGGTTACTAAGCAACTAATAAACGTTATGATTTGGCTATCAACAGTAATGCCAATCTGTACAGATTGTAATACACAGAGAAATTTTTCTCCAGCTGTACGTTTTAGGCAATTTTATTTGGAAACATCATTTACAAAAAGAAAATGTAGATATAAATAGACAGTTTTATGTGGTACATCTGTTGCTTAGTTTTTTCTGTTGTCACTTATAATGCCCTAAAACATGTCTTTGGGTAGTTTTGATGCTAAAACACATATTATCACCCTTTCGGAAAGGATTAGACATGCTTAAATGGCTCGTTGCTAGGGTCAATCAGTTTCTTAGCAACCGTTGCTAAGGAACAGACCGTATCCATTAGCTCCACCTTTGAAAATATTCAGTATAGGCCCAAGTATAACTGTGCCAAGTTTCATGCTTTTATCATTTACTGAGCAATTCTAGCTGTATATTGCACCGATCTACCACACTATAGTAGGTGCGCATCCGATTGGTTTTGGCATGAGGCTTCTTGGAGCTGATGAAAAGTTGGCTTGATGTCAACCCTTTGTGCCCCCCCGAAGCAAATAGTGAGGCTGAGGTAGTGCTTGAGGTACATGTAGGTAAATACACAGAGCTGTCTGTCAGCTGGGCATAATGCCTTTAGTGTGAGTGTGAGCCTGGTGTGTCCTGGTCTACTTTGCTTAATTAAGTCACTGATTCGGAATAAACATGTGCTTCCTTTACAAGACATATTGTCTAGGCTCAGTTTATGAATACTTGCAGAAACAAGTGCCACCAACATGACCAATTTCAGGGTGAGGTGTTTAAGATCATGAGTATTTGCTGGTGCCCACTTCCGTAACACATCAAACACAAGTTTAACATCCCAAATGTGACTGTAATGTGGTACTTGTGGCCTAAGTGTGTAAACACCCTTAAAAAACTGTGAAATCATAGGGTGACAATCTACACTAGCATAATCTTTTAACACAACAAATGATGCCATTGCACCCCTGGCAACATTAAGAGAACCGTAACCCAGTCCTAGTTCAAACAATGAAGTTAGGAAGGCTACAACTTCAACCGCATCTGTCTGCATTGGATTACTCTGTCGTTGACCACAAATGTTGATCCATCTCTCAATGTATCCATTTTATTGTCGTTGAAAAGTGAACAAAGAAAAATTTATTGGAGCAGGATTTGAACCGGCGACCTCCTGAATATCGTACATGTGCTCTACCAACTGAGCCATCCAGCCCTACGTTAGTGGTGACCCCAATAATCAATAGCGCTGCGCACTTGCGCTAAACCTCAGACAAATATTGCAACCGGCCATGCAAACGTGTGGTGAGTGGATAATTGACTATTGGGGTTACCACCAACGTAGGGCTGGATGGCTCTGTTGGTAGAGCGCCTGTACGGTATTCAGGAGGTTGCGAGTTCGAATCCCACTCCAGTCAATTTGTCTTTGTTCACTTTTCAGTCAGTTTCCCTTGTGGTTATTTGATGATTATATTAATTATATTAATAAAAGAGCCGTATCCTCTTTGAGTGATCCCCCGTTCCCAGGTTGCAGCATTGCTGCATGTATCGGTGAAATGATCCTTGGGGTATGGTGGTGTGTGCGTGGTTTCATTGCTTCTGGCTGCCAAATGAACCAAGATAATTGACTATTGGGGTCACCACCAACGTAGGGCTGGATGGGTCAGTTGGTAGAGCGCCTGTACGGTATTCAGGAGGTCGCCGGGTCGAATCCAGGTCCAGTAAATATTTCTTTGTTCACTTTTCATTAAGTTTGATTTAATATATTTATTTAGCAGTATGTGTCAAACCACTGGACGCAATGTTCCCGGAACCACCGGTAGGTGGCGCTGTACACGACTAGTGCTTTATCGGAACACTGTTAATTCCTTTCGTAGAAAAAAAAAACAGGTAATGACCAAAAATGCCCCAGATATGTATGTTGTAGCGAACATTTTGACATTGTATCGCATGGAACGCCTTAGAATTGTTTCAAGAGGGTTGGATACGCTGAAAAATATACGAAACAGTATATCTGAGCCAAAAAGTGAATTTTATTGCTTTATTTAAATGACCTGTGACGTCACAACGAACGTCATCTTCGGCAGGTCTTCGGAAGCAACCTTTTCGGAAGTATTCGGATGCTCGGAAATGTGCAAATGCAAATGGGAAAGAATTCCACTGATCACCATTACGGAAAAAGTATTATATCCTCCAAGAGTTAACTTATTGGATACAAATTATGATAAACTTCAATCTCAGGTGTGGAAAACTTGCGTAGAATATCTGAAAAGTGAGTTTTACAGGGTTCTTTTACCTACAAACTGTACAAAGCCAGTTTGCTCAAAACGCCCTCTGTTGGTTCTATAGAGTTGTGCACAAATTATGGTCATCGGTGGAATTCTTTCCGATAGGTGCACTAGGGCCTATTAGACTAAACAACGGTGCCACATACATGATCCAATTCCTATCATAAAATGTCACATTTTCTGATAGGAAATTGGGGCGCAACCTCAAGTTTAAAAAAAGTGTGATCCTTAACTTAAGAGCCCTGTTAAAAATAGGGTTGTGAGAAAATGCATTATTTAAAAACACAGAAAATAAATTACATTTAGCAGGATTTTTTTTATATGAAACTGGTATATTCTGTTCATCAATATACCATCAAGGTCCAAATTATGGAAAGCTGCTTTGCCGATTTGAACTTGCATAAATTTCCTTGTCCAGAAGCCAAGGTATATGTGCCATGATTTCTGACACTCCATTGATTTATGCTACCCAGGCCCCCAGAATCGCTAAAAATATGCCAAAATAATTTTGTGGCTTGTGTATGTTCCATTTTAGAAGAAATGCCGGCATCTCCCGAATTTACACTCCACTCCATTGACTGCCGTTCATTTCGTCAATGGCTGGAGTCTAATATCTACGCCATTGACTTTGTACACACTAGAGTCGTGCGCACGGGAGCACACGGACGGAATGGAGTCCAATTTCACGATATGGCTGAAATGGCCCGTTTTTATCAGGGCGTTCCCTTCAAAAACTCTGAAAATAAGTCCTGGATGTGTCCATGCACAAATTTTCTTTTTTGAGTTCTGAGCAGTCAAATTAAACTTTTTGGGCAAAATAAATGGTGGCAACTTAAGAATTTGCCTACTGCATTGATGAGGTATTATTTTATTTTGCAAGGCATGTTTTTTTTTGTAGCATTTTTTCATGTGTGTCCGAATCATGGCAAAAATTAAGGTTATTTTCAAGTCAATTTCATTTCGGACACAAAAAACTTTCATAAAATATCAACTTGGATATAATAACTACACTTGTTGTTCATAAGTGAAAATATTTGAGAGAAACAAACACTAAGAAGGTCAAATAATCCAAAATTGCTTAAGTGTCCGAATCATGGCACATTTACCCTACGTGTTCATCTCGTACCAAATTCAGCAGCCTGTCATGCTTAGAGAAAATGTTGATTTATAACGCCAAAGTATACTCAAATATCGGGAAATTTCGGGTCATCAATTTACACCGTACAGTAAATATGCATACATCTGGTGCAGAATTCTGATGTTCACATTGCCCTTATAGGTACACTCTCCAGGGGAGTGTACCTATAAGGGCATCCCAATACTGCCACGACACTTCCCCCTATACTCCTCTCGAGAGGTTGTTCCCTTGCTCCCATACTTGCTTCACGTGTGAGTGATGACATACATAATTATGTCAATGAAGAAATCGCCATTGCGAGGGGAGTATACTTCCTGCTGGACCATACATGTTCTCCTCCACAAAAGCTTCACGTTTGGAACCTCATTGATAAAAAAAAAATAATTATCTTAAATACTGTATATACTTCGGAGGTCAACAGACTTTTCCCAAATATAAACATTACTCTTATGTCAGGCCACTCAACACATGGTCCATGGTGTCATTGTCTTTTATTGGTCACTGGCGGGGAGGGATATCTTATCCACATTCTTACCATCCTGCATATCCTTCACCTCAAGAACACCATGTAAAGGTTTGTTTTAAGCACAAATTCCAACACGTACAAAAAACCCCAAGGGCCCTAGGAAGTTATTTAGAATTTTCATTATTGTTGAGATATCCACGCATAATAGGATTTGCACATGTCTATACCCATCATGCTTCCAACCCCCCCCCCCCCCCCTTCCAGGATGCGCCACAACATCTATAAAATGTACAGGTAGCCCCTTTCATCTGGCCAGACGCAACACATAGCATCTATCTCTAGTTCCGAAAAACTCTGGATTGTTTCTATCATGAAATAACCAAAAGGGAAACTGACTGAATTTCAAGTCATTGAAAAGTGATGGTACAACCATGGTACAATTTTTCTTTGTCGCTTTTCAATGGTTGGTTTTAAAGGTAATTTCATACTTTGGTTTTTATCCAAGAAATACAGATTCATGGGCAAAAATACAGATATAGATACAGTAATAGTCATCTGTGAAAATTTCAGTCCCATACGGTGCCCACTTTTTGAGTAAACAGTGAAAAACAGCCACAGTATTTCTCAAGTCTTTTCTTTTTTATTTTCATCTTTTAAAAGATCAAAAAGTATTTCGGTCGTTGTTTTACTAATTTCTTGATAAATAGACAATTTCAGGTGGAAAAATGTTAACAGTATGTTTCTATCAACACCATCTTCATACCCTGCAAGTTATACATAAATCTGTCAACATTTCTGTTTTGGTTGATACTACCTTTAAATAATATCCATGAGAAAGGTGTTTGATATTGAATATTCTTATTAGTCTTAAAGGAAGCATATAGGATTTGCAAGGCTTCCAAAAAAATATTATTGAGTTTGAGACAGAAAATGGACTCAACAGTTTTGTAATCAGTGCAAACAGTCACCATTAGTAGGGTCAAATTACCACTTGACCCCAAAAAAATTGCAACAGAAGGTTTTATGGCATTTTCTGGTAGTATGAGGCCTGGCAAACAAAATATCAAAAATCGAGAAAAATCCAGCTTCAGCAAGTGCTCTAACTGTGACGTCATCAAAATGGCCGCCAAAACGCTGAAAATGTCAAAATTTTATCCATAAACATGTTGATTTCACTCATTGTTGTGGATTCCTCAGGTGACAATGTTTGTTCAGAAGCAAATTTCTGGATGAAGTAATGAATAATTGTTACATAACAGTTCAGGTGAATCGATTTGACAGCCATATTGGATTTCAAAATGGCCGCCAATTTAGTAATTTTGCTTAATTATGTCAAAATTGCACTGTAAGGGAAAACTTTATGCGCTAGAAATACTTCTAACCAATATACATGTGAATGTACAACTTCATGCAGCTAATGTTGCCATGTGACAGTCGCCGGCGTTGTGTTAGTGATTTCTATATGGCAATTTCAAGGGCTTCTGATGGGTGATGAACTGGATAGCACTGCGCACTTGCGCTAAAAATAGCACCGAACCTCAGACAAACATTGCAACCGGCCGTGCAAACGTGTGGTGAGTGCCGAGTGGGGTATGTGTGCGCGTGCATGCATGGTGTGACGTCATTAATAATGCTGAACGCTATTGGTCTTTCAATCTCTTGCCGGTTGTTTTTCTAATATTCAATGAGGGAAGTCAGGTTGGCGTAGTGGTTCTTTCCTCGCCTTTCACCTCTGCGGACCGGGTTCAAGTCCGGCTCAGTCCACAATAAGTGGATTGGGTTTTCAGTCCCTACCTGATTCTGTGGGTTTTACCTAAAATATTTTTCTGGAGTTTTCCTCCCACCTCTAAAACCGTATCTTCTTCTCATCTTCTCAACTTCCTTGAGTGCCTTTCGGAAGTAAGTACTACAAGGTACAAGGTTGAAGTTGGAACATTGTGGAGAGACGGGGCATGACGGTTGAAGGGCTGACGAGAGCTGATGAGGCGTTTTCTGCCCAAGGCCTCAAGCATCTTTGATGCGCTCATGCAGAAATATTGGGAGCGCTGTGGACAATGCCTGTTAGGAGTGGAAGAAGCTTTATGGATGTAGGCCGAAGTATCCAGTATTAGATGATGGTTGAGATGCATTCGACGAAGAGTCAGTCGGGTAGCATTTGTAGAAGCATCAGGAGATCCAACAGGAAAACGTTCGCCTTGTGGCCTGCCTTGAAGGCTTCCTCAATGTCATCTGATAGCTGCATGACTTGATGGACTGTGTTGTGTCTTTTCCGGAAACCAGCCCTCTTGTGTATGGGAGCTGAGGTTTGACCATAGGTTCAAGCATGTTCTACCTCCATGGTTAATCAAGACGGGCAAGGAGAAGTTGTCTCAGCAAGTTGACTGGCACACAAAGGAGCAAGATGGTGGCAATACTTCTTGGGATTTTCAACGGGCTTGTTAGGCTTTGGAATGGTAATAATTGCAGCTTTGGGCCAGATCTTGGCTATTGCCATGCCTGGTAATATGCACATAGAACAAAAATGTTGTCTCTTGATTTGGTAGCTAGCAACTAGTGATTTCCTCTGCAGAGAAGGGCTCCTAGAGATGACCGTCAAGTGTTTTAACTGCAAGTGCGTGGACCTTGCTGGTGTCATAGAACCGTCCATTTGTCAGGAATGGGTTACTGTGATGAAATAAGATGTCACTGGACATCTGGTCAGTGTGGGGCCTCTGCCAGTAAGGCGGTTGAAAGTCTTTCATACAAGTCGGCTGGACTATGTAAAACCAATTCTTTGGACAGTCTGATAGGGGGGGGGGGGGGTGTCGGTGTGAGGCGGGGGTTGTACACCCGCAGGTTTTCATTTTGTATTTTTGTACGTATGGATGTATATATATATGTATTAGCCTATGTGCACAAACGTCTATGGAAGTGCGACCCAGCTACATGATCATAGCCCCAGGTCTGAGGCTCATCTGACGCTTGTTCTTAGTCCATGTTTTCACAAACATCCCATACAAGACAAACCAATATTGTCATTACACAAATCTACAATCATGTTTTTCACATGCTGACATGACATATAATTTCTTTGAATGCAATGAGATGAAAGTTTGCATTAAGGAGAAAGCGGTCATTTAAAATTCAATATGGCCGCCACGTAAAATTACAACTTCAATACGTTGCCTTCAAAATAATCATCCTAAATAATTATGTCCATAAGTAAAAGTCACTACAATGAATATCATGGATACAAATCTCACTCTGAGAGGTGAATTATTTGGAATACAAGCGATTTGAACATGATTATTTTGCCCAATACCTGAATACTGGGGTTTGGGCGGCCATTTTGATGACGTCACAGTTAGACCCCTTCCTGAAGTTGGATTTTTCTCGATTTTTGATATTTTGTTTGTCTGACCTCATACTACAAGAAAATGCCATAAAACCTTCTGTTGCAATTTTTTGGGGGTTAGTGCACATTTTGTCATAGATTGACTCTACTACATGGGAAATCTTAGTTCATCAGATGCTGGGTTTTTCAAGGAAATCAAGATTTAGTGTCTTTTCCAAAGATCGTTCGGATGAACGATCTTTGGAACAAACATAAAGGACACCCTCACTTGTTGTTTTAGTTATCCCCTTTCACCCAAGGTATGAAGATGGTGCTGGTAGAAACATACTGTTAAACTTTTTCCACCTGAAATGCTGTATTTATCCAGAAATTTGTAAAACAAAAACCAAAAACAGTTTTGATCTTGGGGTAAGATCGAAACCATTCTTCATGTTTTATAAGAAAAATTGAGTCGGATTTTCGCTATTTACCCGTGACTCAGATGTCCGAATGAGCTAAAGTTTTCACAGGTTTATTATTTCATGTACATGTTTGATCAGACAAAGTATGAGTGGTGTCCTGTGACCTTTACCAATCATGTATTGTACCTTTAAATGTAAATAAATTCTTTGAATTTCTTTTTTCTTAGATACAAACTGCTGCACTCGTAACTGCCTGGGGAACAGGAGGTGTTTTGATATGAAGATTTTGGATAATGCAACAAGGGAAGTTGTGCATTTGAACCGTGCCCTGAGATGCTCTAGCTGCTGGTGTCCATGGTAATTTCATATTAGATCTTATGTACATTTTATTAAAGAAAAATGTTTGTTTTCATTCGTAGACAAATGGTAATCACAATGTTTTAACACTTATTATCCATGGTCATGTGGCCAAATTATTTCTTTTGACATGATCTTAACTACCTGAGAAATATACAGCCTTCATAATTATTGCTGGTGAGCCCAGCTGCAGTATTATTTTCACAATGTTTGAGGAATTTTTCCCCACACGAAATTTACACCGTTTACCCCCGGGACAAATTAGTGCACTCTTCCAATGATCATTGGCAGTGTTGGAGTCGAGTTTTCAAGGTCAAGTACAGATTATTCCAAGTACTT
Organism: Astropecten irregularis; assembly: GCA_963971285.1. Classification (NCBI taxonomy): domain Eukaryota; kingdom Metazoa; phylum Echinodermata; class Asteroidea; order Paxillosida; family Astropectinidae; genus Astropecten; species Astropecten irregularis. The sequence goes on along the minus strand of OZ020262.1, from coordinate 2,487,017 downwards.
CAAGGGCTGAGTTCTGGGCCGAGTCTGAGTACATTGTTGGCAAGTCCGGATTGCGACATACGAGTACATTCAATGTTGAGTACTGGGCCAAGTCCCGAATACCGAGTACATGCGGAGAACCAATGCACAGTACCAAATGATGACATTGAGTCAATTCAAAAACATTTTGTGAATAATTCTGAAAAGCCTCATGTTTTCAACAGACAGACAAATTCACCTAATAGCGCTCCGCACTAATGACGTCACACAAGTGATTTGGCCAGTGCGTGCATGTACAAAATCCCCGGATGTCAGACAAACATTGACTCACACACGTAGTGTAAACCATGCATGCACACAAGCACACCACCCACACGTTTGCATGTTTGTCTGACTGGATCCAATGTGACGTCACAACATTTAGCCTGCTTTTTTTAGCACAAGTGCAGAACGCTATTCAGTTATTGTTTATGGGGGCATAGGTGGCAAGTGCGTTAGGCACTCTCCTCTCACCAATTTGGCCTGGGTTCGATCCCGGCTTGGGTCATATGTGAGTAGAGTTGTGCGTTGGTTCTCTCCTATGCTACGAGGGGTTTTCTCCAGGTGATCCGGTTTTCCTCCCTCCACAAAAATAAAACACTTTCGATCTCAGGCTGTTCTCTGTGATCATATACATGTATGGGTTGATGTGGCTGGCAGCCAAGGGCGCCCATGAAAGCCTGCTACTCGATCACGTTGTAGTCGCATCCTTCGCAATTCAGCACCCCAGCTGCCAATAAGGATGATTAGCCTCCCAAATTTGTATTTGTATTTGTATTGTATGTTTCCTTCCTCGTGCAATAAAACATCATAATGAAATATTCCAACGTTAATTGTTCTGTATTGCAGAGGGGGGACAAGACACCTTGTACTATTTATTGTCGTACCATTTTATCGTATTTTATCGTAATTATAATTATTGTGAATATGTTTTAGCGGAAGGAGTTTTATCTATCTTTTAAATGTGATTGTATCTGTAACCTGTATGTAACTGTTTTTACTATTCTGAATCTTTTACAAGCATTTTAATTACCCTGTTATGGGATATAATAAAAAATCTTTAATATCTTATCTTATCTTATCTGATGCCTTCTACACACGCATCAAGAATGACCCCACATCCAGCTTCAAAAAGGAACTGAAATCCCTCCTCAGCACACTCCCACTCCCAGCTGACACTCAACAGAAAATCTGTATGACAGCTAACGACCCAAATCCAGTTGTTTTATTTTCTGCCCAAAATACATAAACAGGGCAATCCAGTCCGACCGATTGTCTCCGTAATTGGCACTGTCACGGAATGTGTTTCTGGTTATGTTGTGGATGGTATCCTCCGACTCTATGTTCACAGTACTCCTAGCTACATCCAGGACACCACTGACTTTCTTTGTCGACTCAAAACCATCAACAACCTCCCTGAGAACACTATTCTAGCCACTATGGACGTCACCTCACTCTACACGAATATTTCACATGCTGATGGACTACAGGCAAAAAGGAACATCATTCCTGACAGCAACATCGGCACAACCACCTGGAAGCTTGCGGAGTTTGTTCTCACACACAATTACTTTGTTTTTGGGGACTAACTCTACCTACAAAGTAACCAGTGGGACTGCCATGGGTACACGAATGGCCCCTTAATATGCCAACCTATTCATGGCAGACCTTGCACAGTGATTTCTTTATGCAAAGCCATCCCCTGCAACCCCTGCTGTATGTCCGCTACATTGACGACATCTTATGATCTGGACACATGGGAAAGAATCGCTGGAACAGTTCCATCAAAACCTTAATGCATTCCACCCAACCATCCAACTCACTTTAGACTATTCTGATCAGCAGGTCCATTTTCTGGACACCACCAAGTTCAGTGGCGACCACCTTGAGTCCACCGTATACAAGAACCCACAGACCACAATACTGGTAGTTATCTCCATGCTTCCAGCTTTTACCCACCTCATACCACCAGATCGATAGTATATAGCCAAGCCCTACGATACAACCAGATGTGCTCTGACCCACTGGATAGAGACAACTGCCTAGCCCAACTGCAGAACTTGTTCTTGGATTTGAATTATAACCCCTGGTCTGTGGCTGATCAAATCAATAAATCCAAACCCTGTAATGAGCTACTTCAGTACAAGTCACATGAACAGCAAATACTGGATCCCACTTGTTGTCACAGCCCTATACTCAAACCCCCACAATGCATAATTAATGAGCTGAATCCCATCCTTCAATATGTCGACACCCTAAAGCACATCTTTAATAAACAACCCAACATGGCCTACAAACAGCCTCACCTAACCTTTGAGCCCATCTGGACATACTCTCACCCTCCCCACCAACAATGGTACCACCTCATGCATGCAATAGGCCCAGATGCCAACTTTGCGTACACATACCGGTAAACACCAGCAGGGACATTACTGGACCTAACAATGCCATGTACTCCATCAAGGTTATTCGACTGCACATCCAGCAATGTTGTTTATGCCATAACCTGCAGACTGTGCCCCACTGCTGTGTACATTGGACAGACTGGACAGTCACTAAGGCAACGCATGAACAACCACAAGTTTAACTACAAGTTTGACATCAGGAACAGAAACACAGAAAAACCTGTGGCTGAACACTTCAACCTTAACTCCAGGCCTCTCACTCAGCCAATTATCAGTTGGAGTACTACAACAAAGGGGATTCAAGAACTGGATGGAGAGAGAAGCAGCTGAACAAAAGATCATCCAAAGACTAGACTGTATCAATAGAGGATTAAACAGAGTTTTTTTTTCACACTACATCATTGACTCATCATTACCTTTTGTCTATACTCCAGACTATCCCCATATGTATATACATTACCTGATGATGGCACTTCTTTGCATCTGATGAAGTAGTTGTTGCACTACAAAGACTCATGACACTTTGGCTCCCTGTAGCAGACAAATGCCATATCACACTCATCAGTGCTTATCGCCCACCATGTCAAACCCTTGTGAAACAAAAGTGAGGTTTTATGAAGACCTGGATTCTGCTATCCGATTGGTACTAAGCACAAACAAACTCCTCCTCTTGGAGGATTTCAGTGCTCGACTAACGCACCTGGGAGGGCGTCATTGGAAGAAACAGGGTCGGGAAGTGCAAAAGCAATGGCCTCCTGCTCCTGGAGCTGTGTGCTAAGCACAGCCTGCTCATCTCCAACACAACCTTCTGTCTTCCTCACCAAAACAGGACAACCTGGATGCACCCCCGCTCCAAGCATTGACATCTGATACACTTTGTCATCAAAGTCTATCAGATGGCAAAGAGATTGAACACCACCAAGCTGCTGTCTGGAATGTCATATAAGAAACTCTGCCAGGAGCTTTTAGCTTGAAGACCTCCAGCTGAACTCTTGTACCTTTTAGGAAGTATGGTCTTCCTTCAGAGACCTTGTATATAGCATGTCACTCGGAAGTGATAGTCCTTGAAGATCCAGCTCTACGCAGACACCAACAACATGTTCTTTGCTGGCTTACCTGAAGAGGTTGAGGTGAAAAAGCCATTTTCCTCCTCTCCACCAACAAGGCACCTGGACAGGATGCTATCCCCGTGGCTTGTTCGCACCTCGTCTCCAAGCTTATGGAGCTGTTCTAGAAAGAGACCATTCCGCTGGAGTTCAAAGATGCATCCATTGTCCACCTGTACAAGAAAAAGGACAACCAGCAACAATCACCGAGGCATCTCACTACTGTCGATAGCGGGCAAGTCTTCTCACGTGTCCTCCTAAATCGTCTGCTGGCGCACATTGAGCAGGATTCAATGCGACTGTCTCTTTCACATGGCTTTTCACAATATCCTCGGATCACAACATCATATGGGACAACACAGAACTCATCACCCTCATCAAGAACTGGTTTCCACGCAGGATCAGAGAGGCCATCGAAATCTTCAGCCACAACACCGTCACCCAAGACGTGGGCTTCAAGCTGAGTGACATCTGGCGCCCACTCCTGAACACAACCACCCCCGGGAAGTAGGGTCATCTATACCCGAAAACCCCCCCCCCCTCCTCACACTCTAGTCTCTAGCCCCCCCCCCCCCCCCCCCCCTTCATCCTGGCTAGGGTCTCCTATACCCAAACCAACTTCCCGCCATCCACAGCTGACTGCACTCTATCTAGAATCCCATCTCCACACTCCATTGCATCCGGTTTCCTTTATCACCCACTGACGTCTCGCTTCACGACACACACCCTCCTGAGGACGGCCAGAGTACACTGGCCGGAACGTCGAGAACAATTCTCACCGGTTCTTTTCAGAACCACATCCATTAAAAGAGATTATACATGGTGCCTCCGCAAACCTTTCCTTATTACGTGACTTCCACCATGCAAAGCTTCAAAACCTACTTAATATTTTTTTTAATCATGAAATAATTCCACAAGGTAAACTGGCTGGATTTTTAAGTCATTGAAAGGTGATCAAAGAAAAATTAAATGGAGCAGAATTCAAACTGAAGACCTCAATACTGTACAGACGCTCTACCAAGTGAGCTACCCACCCCTACATTAGTGGTGTCCCTAATAATCCATATAGTCAATTATCTTTGTTCGTTTGGCAGTCAGAAGCCATGAAACCATGCACATACTGCTATATCCCAAGGATCATTTTGTTTTAACATGTTTAACAATTAAAAGGTTGGTTCCTCTCACTGAGAACAAAGATAATTTACTTTTAGGGACACCACTAACGTAGGGCTGGACAGCTCAGTTGGTAAGAGGTCGCCAGTTCGCTTCCTTCTCCTGTCGATTTTTCTTTATTCACCTTTCAATTTTTTTTTAGACCAAGTTTGTGAAAAGTGTGGTCTATGTCACTCATCTTACCTGTAGAGCCACTACTTTTGCATGTTTCCCTAGACAGGTGTCTGTTGCCAAATAGTGTCCACTATTTATAGCATTACTGAATTTGATTGGCTATGCGTCGTTGACGTCACATAATTATGCAAGCTTGCTAAATAGTGTCCACGCATAGCGTGCATCCTATTGAGTGCCTGACTCTTCATCTAGGGAAGATGTGTCAAAGTTTTATATCAGATGTATGTAAAAGAACCATATTATGGCTAATATTGACGACAATTATAACAATTGTAAGCAGCACAGTGTCATTTGCAAGGTTTGAAAAACATCAATTTCTGAGAAGAGTGGCACAACATGATCAACTTCCAATAATAAACATCTTTGTGAAACAAAATGTAATTTTTTGCAACTGCATTGGTACTGTTCTCGGACGTGGACTCGGACTTTGGAACACGGACTCGGCCCTGTACGGACTCAACCTTGAATGTACTCGGGCTCGATACTTAGAACTTGGACTCGACAGCAATGTACTCAGACTCGGCCCAGTACTCAGACCTAGAAGTACTCGGAGTACTCTGTACTCAGATCCGAAGACTCTACTCCAACACTGGTATTATTTAATTCTTAAACACGCAAAACCAAAATGCATTTCACTGTATGTAAATATATGTGTGACAATAAATGAATAATAATAATATTTACTGGTAATGAGTACTTAGGGAAACATTCCCATAGGATCATGCACATGGCTTTACTTACCTATTTCTAAACATCCTCCAAACCAATGAACTTGAATGGACATACATGTGCTCATATTTAGAGCATTCCTCTGTCTTCTTTTAAAATATGGACAGCAAAAATGTCTATAAAAGGTACAATTTTGTTAGGGGAACATTGAAATGTCTCCCCAATGAATGATGTCTCTCAAGTGGTCACTTTCAGACGCTAACCTGTCTCCCTAATGCAATTTAGAAAAATATGCCAATGCAAAAAAAAATAATAATACATGTAATAATAATAGTACACCAATGTTTTTGCAATGGACTGTGCTCGGACACTACATGTATTTGGTAGCGGACACTATTTGGCATGTATATTGGCCAATGTGTCCGGGCTTCACTGCGCATGCTCCGCGGACACTATTTGGCAATGGACACCTTTTGGCATGACCATCGACAGGTATTCAAATTAAGGGTGCATTCAGCCCTTACTGGGAATGGTCGTGTTATACTGCACAAAACAAGCGAGAGAATGGTGACGAGGTTGACTGGTGTTGACCTGGGGGAGCTAAACGAATGCACCCTATGAGCTTGATACAACAGCGCCCCCTATTAACCTACCCACAGTACCCTGCGGCACATATACCATGTAAGCGTCCTCTTTTCTTATAGTGTCGGGGCGGGTAGGACGTGTTTTGCATGTGCCAGCTTGAGCTGAACATCCAAATGCTGGAAGTGCGTTGAACTTGTAGTGGATGTTCAAATTTTTTTAAACGAAGTGATCCGGTGTGATAAGATTCAATGTTAGTGGGGCCCGAACTTTGGTCAAGTCATGTGAATGTGGTTGAGATTTTGGCAGAACTTTCCCAATTCTCTCCAACTGTTCTGGGCCTCTTCTGGACCTGTCCTAATTTGGTGCGACAACACTACCAAGGTAGCTTACATCAACCACCAGGGAGGCACATGGACCATCTCCAATTGGTGCATGCTATATAGTGTGTCGCTTTCAGTGGCTTACCTTCCGAGAGGAATTTTTTTCTAGTTGATTTACAGTTTTTATTCCCTGTATGCTCGCTTTGATTTTGGGAACATGGGTGCCAATTGCGTTAGGCACTCGCCTCTCACCAATATGGCCTGGGCTCGATTCCGGCTTAGGTTATAATTATGTGAGTAGAGTTGTGTGTTGGTTCTCTCCTATGCAATTCAGCACCCCAGCTGCGAGTAAGGGTGATTAGCCTCCCAAATTGTTATTATTAACTATTATTATTTGATTTTGTTCTTCAGGTCATATTTAGCCTGGCTAAGGATTTTTAAAAAAAGCAAACATTTTGAAGAGCAGTGACAGTTGTTTTTTTGGTAATAAATCAAAGGTTCTTTTACAAATGTTCTCGGTTGATCAATGAAACACAAGTTTGGCATAGAATTTACTTTATTGATATTATAAAATATGTATAATTGCTTTTTCTTGGCAGCTGTCTTCAGAAGATGGAAGTCTCATCTCCACCAGGTACAATTGTTGGCTATGTTTGTCAGTCATGGAGTATGTGCTTTCCAAAATTCACCATACAAGATGCCAGTGGAACAACTGTTCTGCGTATTGAGGGACCATTGTGCACCTGGAATCTCTGTGGGGATGTAGAGTTTGATGTAAGTTTGCATTTTATATTTATTCATTAGAACTTTTACTTGTATTAAGATTTACTGTTTCACCACTTGAATTGCAGGTATAAAGTTATAATTCACTACAGTATTTTGATATACTGTACGTGATTGTCTATGTCAAGATTTTTTGTACTGTGTAAATAACAGTTAAAGGGCTTGTACAACGTTTGGTAACAAACCAAAACAGAAATGGTTACACAGATTTACATATAACTTTCAGGGTATGAAAATGGTGTTGGTAGAAACATATCGTGTAAGTATTTGGGCAATTCCACGATAACACCGTGACACTTTGGAGTATATTTTCACTCATCAAATTGTAAATAGCAAACTAAATGTAAGCTTAGAGAACAAACTTTTCATCACAGGAAACTTTAAAAAGGAAAGAATTAATGAAACTTCATAATAATTAATAAGTTATGAATGATTAATTACTACCGTAACACTGTGATGCAAAATGGACATGCATTTGTTCACCCTTTGTTTACTGACCAAACTGTGAAGTTGAAGAACATTTTGAAAAGAAGTTATGTTGATTGGATGTAGCTGAGACCAAGTAATAATAACCAAGTACAATCGGGAAAAAAAATTATTTGACTGGGCAATTATGACATAGATTATTAATATATGTACTGTAACACCGTGACTGTAACTCCGTGACTTCTGAATTGTATGTACGAAACGTATGGAGAATCTTCTAGCAACTCATAATATTTGTCTTTTAGGTGGTATGAAGCAACCATTAACAAGGAGTGTTCAACATCACAGTGTAACACTTTAAGATCAAACAAAACGTTATAAAAAATCATAACAGATTAAGAAAAACAACATAAGTGAAACTATACACCGTGACACTTCCATACATTTACACATGATATTCAAGAAAACTGTTCATTTAATGAGGTTTCAAGATATTGTTTCCCCTAAGTTGTTATTTTTAGGGGTGATTTTCTCAAGTTTTGCTTGCTTTCCCACTTGCCAGTATTAAAAATGACAAAATATGTTTGTAAAGATGGTTAAAATATTTGCATTTTTGGACTGTAGTGCATTGCAGGGGACCCTCCCCCCTTTTCTCTGTCAGATGCAATAGGTTTGAAAACGAATGTTGATTTGCCTCACCCATTTTACAGGGTTGACACTTGTTTCTGTCTGGTTTGTTCTCTTAATATGTTTGTTCCATTTTTATTTCTCCCCCTCTCCCCTCTTTTTCTTCACCTGGGCACCCCCCCACTCTACCCTCCATTGTCTAACAATGGTGCCAGTATTCAGTTGATATTTTGAAGTTACATGTATTATTGACTGTATTAGTATCAGTTTAAATGCCTTTGGCTTGGCCCTTTTGTTTATTGTAACAATCATTCCAACAACAGTCATTTCCATTTATTTTCTGTGCTATTGCAATGCAAGTCACAGTGTTACAGTCACGGTGTTACAGTAACTGTAACACCGTGACAGGTTTTTAACACTTTTTAATCAAATCATCAAATAACCGCAAGGGAAACTGACTGAAACCAAACGAACAAAGATAGTTGACTATCGGGATCACCACCAACGTAGGGCTGGATGGCTCATTTTTCTTTGTTCACTTTTCAATGACTTTAATTAACAAAATGACTGATCATCATGATTTGGATAATCAAAATCATTCCTTCTGTGTTTGTACTTTTCATAAAATATAAAAAACATTTGTTTTTACCGTAACACGATTCAGCATGTATTACGATTCAGCATGACAAATAAAAATATTGAACTTTTGATCAATTTATTATGACAGTCAACCCTAAAACTCTGAAAATTGAAAGTTTACACTTCCTTTTTTAATTTCTCTCGCTATATCAATTTAACTTCAATGTATTTTTTAATTTTTTATTGAAATTTTAGTATGCTCAGTCAGAAAGTTTGAAAATTTGATGGTCATGTCAACTTTATCGTGGAATTGCCCATTTCCGCCTGAAATTATGCATTTATCCAGAAAGTGTAAAACCATTCAGTGTTTTTAAGAAATATTGTGTCTGATTTTCGCTATTTTCTTGGGACTCGGATGTCCAATTGAGCTCAAATTTTCACATTTCCACAAATGTACATGTTGGATCAGACAAAGTGTGAGTGCTGTTCTATGACCTTTACCAATGTTGTACACGCCCTTTAAAATGATTGTTCATCTTGATTATAAAAAAATGTATCTAAAACAAAATTGGTTAATGTATTCATTATGGTTTTCCATTTGCTAAATCAATAGGTGCTTTCAGCTGATGGTGATACAAAGGTTGGCAAAATTTCAAAACAGTGGAGTGGATTTGCCAAGGAAGCTTTTACTGATGCCGACAACTTTGGTATTTCGTTTCCTTTGGATTTGGATGCGAAAATAAAGGCAGTGATGTTGGGCGCTTGCTTTCTCATTGTGAGTGATAAACTTTTTTTTGTATACCATTTCAAACATTTGAATTCAATAGAATTTTACCCTTTAAAGGTACACGCTGAGTCAAGATTTTGACTCAGGAAATCACGTGATCATTGTGATAGATCCATTTCCAGTCGTTTAAAAGCTTTTTAACTATACAAAATGTACGTATAACTTTTTGTTTAATCACTCTTAACCAAAACAACTAATGATTTGACCTAAGTGTTCCCTTTTTTAAATCAGGGATTTAAATTTCCAACGCGAACAGGCAAAATAAAATACATGCCAAATTAAATTTTTTATAAAAGTCTGGTCACTGCGGGTGCATTACCACCTCTGCAGACACAGCGGGTGGGGGCTTGCGACGCATTCAGCCCGACGGAGGCATGGACCCGTGATAACCAGTGTGGTCTGATCCATCCACGCACGGACGTTCGTGTAGTATTTTTTATGCGAGATCGCGCGGCGTGCAAGTTGGCTGAGTCACTCACACCCGGTCCCCATTGCATTTTTTTTTGTTTTTTGGGCGGAGCAGGAAAGCCTGGAGATAATTTCTTGCCATACATGAAAATCATTTCATGCCCTCAAAATCTTTTTGTGTCATTATAAAAATTATATTTGGTGTATTCATGTGGAAATCGTTTTCGGTCCCTCGAAACATAGAGCTAGAAACAGATCAAAATTGTTTCATCGATCATGCACCAAAAATCCTTTTGTCCAAAACACTGCGTCAACTCACAAACATTGCGCCAACTCGAAAACTTTGCATCAACTCACAAACTTTGCATCAACTCCAAAACATGGCGTCAACTCCGAAACATTTTGTGAATAATTTTGAAAAGCCTATTATTTTTTCAACAGATTTGTTTTGTTCTTTTGTCAATGATTTTTGCATCGTGAACAGCTACGTTCGTACGTCGCGTCGCGTTCCTGGAATTCTCATACGGCAGCTGCAACATTTAGTCACAGCTACGAGTCCCAGTCTAAAACCATTGGTGTGCCACATCCTTCTAACACTTGTTATGGCTGGAAATGCATATACGCTAACCTTTGACCTTATTTTGATTTCCGTTAATTAACCCTAATTTAACGACATATTTCTGAGATTTTTTTTGTACGACAACCTTCATCAAGTGTTCTAGAAATATTGTGTTGTACTCTGCATTCTTCATTTTTTTTGGACTTTGAAGCTGGCGTGTACCTTTAATAAGCAGTAGGCCATGCTGCTATTGTTCTTTTTTGGGGGGGGCAGTAGTATATTTGATTAATGGAGCAAATCAGTTTATTAGTAAAATCCAAAGTCTTTGCTCCTGCCCTCTACACAGCATCCATTTGAGATTCATAAAACTTAAGCCGTGAAATGTTGCGTGCAAGTGTCAGACTTGCATTAGTTGATTAATTTTGTTGACCAAGGCTCATTCCTTGAATGTTTTGTATTTTCCATTATGTATATTTATTTTCTCTGTAACTGTAAAGTGCCTTGAAACTTTTGTATAAGGCGCTATAGAAATATTGTTTATTATTATTAAGTGGATTCTGTGTGTTCAGGCATTCTGTGAGAGGAAGCCATCTAGGTAGTAGAACTGCAAAACCTTCAATTGTTCATCACCGATCTTTATTACTACCTGGTTTTTGCTGGAACATTGCTTCGTTTTTTTTTAAATACTGGTGGTGAGGCCGTAGTGAAGTGGCTGCTCTAGCGGAACCATTTATTATAACACTCTGTAGGTCTTTCTCGGTGTAACAATTTATGCGCAGTCGTCTGCGAATAGTTATTCACGCAGCAGCAGTAGTGACACTGGACCGGACATTCAGACGCTAGAGGTGGAAGATGCAACCTCATCCTTTCTGAATCCTACCATGACACTTCCGCTGCAGTTCTTAAAAACATCTTGGAGCATTGCTTCCAAGCAGGTCTGTTCCGAGCTAGACGCTCGACTTGCACTTAACTCATTCCTGTCCACTCTTTGATGTTATCAATCCACTGTTTCTTCCCTCTCTTCCCTTCAACTTTTCCTTCTATGATCTGGAGTCTTTAGTGCACTGCCGCTTCCTCTGAGGATGTAGCCAAGGAATAGCTTTCTATCCAACAACTCTCCAAACAACTGTCTCTTCACACCAAGTTGCTCAAGGATGCTTCTGTTTATTCTTTTCTCCTTCCAACTGACATTTATCAGTCGTCTCCAGAGCCACATTTCAGCAGCAAGCAGCCGATTTTCATCTGCTTTAGTCAAGTCCAGCCCTCCAAGCCATAGAGAAGAAAACTCCATACTAGTATCTTGACAATTTTCATTTTCAGTTCTGTAGTAAGATTGCGATCATTCCACAGGTCATGAAGTTCTATCATCCTTCTTTTGGCCATTCCAATCCTGACTTTGACGTCTGCTGTGCAGTTTGCAGTGGAGGTTTTCACTGAGCCCAGATACTTGAAATTGTTTACCTGTTTAACATCCTCTCCATCTATTGTGATGTTATACTCCTTTGCTTCTCCCTCAGAAACAAGCAGTTTTGTTTTCTTCACATTGAGTTTGAGTTTCATCCCTTTGCCAATCTCGTTTATTACTGTAGTTAATCTTTCAATGCCTTCTACTGATGTTTCCAGGAGTGCCGTGTCGTCGGCATAACGGAGGTTTGAGATTTGTATTCCTCCTACTTTGATGCCATATTTTTCCACATCAGCATCCCTCATTGCTTTCTCTGTATATGTCACAAAGAGATGTGGTGGTGCAATACAGCCTTGTCCCGACACCCTTTGTCACCCAAAGCCCTTCACGGATGACTGAATCAAAATACTCTGGTGAGATCGACAAACACCATACATTTCTTCTTGAAAATGCTTCACATTCTCAAGAAACAACACCGAAAACACGGTAATGCGGCGACGTTGGGTTTATTACAGGCTACTGCCAACCTTCTGCTTCTATACAGAACATCAAAATACATCATCTGCATGTACAATACAGAACTGTATTGTATTGCAGATGATGTATTTATCTCATTACACCCTGAAATTGCACAGAGGGGCTCTACTATTTGCTGGCTACGAAAAACTCACCCATATTATGAGAAACGTAGGTCTGATCCATGCAATAAAGTAACACCCGGGCTGCCTTTAGGCAATCAACGACCCTGCAAACCAACAGCTTGCGAGACTGATAACATCTTCCACATACCCATCTTTTGCCGACTCTGATTTTCACCTGCCATGTCTTTTAAACAGTCTCCCTTGCTAGCACTCCTGCTTAGGCGGCGCCGGTAGCCCCCGACCCCGATCTGAGGCTATTCAAGCCAAAACAGCATCTGTAACAAACGGGCCAGAGCCTCGAAATCAATCTCTTACTCTTGAATACAAGAGTGACTGAATTGCACTCTCAACTTTCTAGCCTCCTTTAACCTTGGGAAAAGCTCAAATGTTTAAGACAGGCTCAGAAATTTCAGCTGCAGATAAATATTTCTGTAACAACTGTCCTGGACAGTACTTGGAATCTGTCTTATGACTACTTGTCTACCCTCCCGATACTGATCGGTTTGGCTTGACAAAAGTAAAACCCTCTGAAAATGAAGGAAATGTTGGAAAATCTGATATTAGCAAGTTCACTTATATCAGCATACGTCAACACACACATTGTGACTGATCGTAAGGTCATTAGACATGGGGTCGATTTCACCAAACTCATCGTAACTTACTATCAATCGTAGGACTTTTGATGCATTGAAGCTCTACATGAGATAGGGAACCTACGATGGGTTACCCTTCGTAAATCGAGTTACGATCGATCGCAGGGCTTCATGAAATCGGCCCCTGGCCCTGTTGATATCATGCAGTGGGTGAGTCTATCATATCCTTGAGCACAGGAGGCACTGGCTTTTTCTTTTTGATTGGTTTCGAAAGAATTTGTTTCCTTCGTTTGGGCCTTAAAAGCTTGACCAGTGAAAAAACCTGTGGGATCATCGACTCCAGCATTTTATGGGCCCAAGATATCGATGCTTCGGCTTTAGAAATAGGTGCTTGTGAATTACAGCTCTGGCTTAATTGGGTTAAATATAAACTAATATCAAATGTATCTGCATTTATTTGCCTTTTTCCATGGGCATCGGCCCAATTGGACCACCGTAAGAACGCTCCCGAGTTCAGCTTTATGGTTGACGGCCCTGGAATCCAGTATCACACCCAGTATTTTGCTTCGGGTGATGTTCCCGTTTCTAGGAATTCTATAGGTTTGTTTGTGCTGCTTTCCCTGGATTTCATCAGGCTGGGAAGAGGATACCAGCATGGACAAATACAAGTCATGTAGCCTTGGTACTCTCCATATGCTTGATAACTTGGTATCAGGAAAATTGGGGATACAACCCATTTGTGTCTTCGTCATTTACAACAATACAAGATGATTTGATGTGAGCCTTTCAGGGTTATTCTCATCAAGGAGGGACGAGTCAGGCAGTTTCTCCTAAGAACCACTACTCTTGGGACTGGACGCTCCAGGACGGTCAGCTTTCCTTTTCTCTGGCCTCGCTGACTCAGTCTCCTTGTTCCAACTTGAACTTTGACCTTCATCACCAGATCATCTTTATCTGCAGTGGCTTCTTCAACAACGCCCCCATAGGCCACTCGTTCCGAGGTACCTCAGGTTCCAGCCGGACGATGTCTCACACCATAATATTTCTCTGCTGTTTGGTCCATCACTGCAATGCGATTAAGGTTCTGCAGGGATGAGATTTCTCAGATTAAAATCTGATTTCAGAATTTTTGTTTTGGATTTCAGACTTTTTTCCCGCACAACCTGTGTACAAAAGTATAGGAGATTTTCAGATTTCAGACTTGTTATGCTCCCTGTCAGCTGTTTTCAGACATTTTTATCATTGGTCAATCTCATCCCTGGTTCTGTAGATATTCCTTTCTATTCCAGAACTGTTCAGTAAGATACTGCACTCTTCGCCAACTTTTTTGAAGATACATGTCCTCGGGTACAAAATTACCTGAAGTTGGCAATGGCACACTACCCTTCATGGTGAGAATGTGATTGGGTGTCAGAGGTTCCAGGCACGTTGGATCATTGATCGTGTCAACTGACAGAGGACGGCTGTTCACTATGGCCATTGTTTCATAGAATAGTGTGCGAAGTGACGAATCATCTAATCTTCCGGGGCAAAGAGCCACTATGCTGCTAAGGATGCTTCTTATTGTTCTTATCTGCTGTCCCATACTCCTCCATGGTTAGAGCATGGAGCATTCATATGGAAGTCACAGTCTTGTCCTGACAAGTACGATGCTACTCGATCCGTGTCTACTTCCTTCAGGGCAGCATCATCAAAATTGCTGCCTCGGTCAGATCTGATTTGTCGAACCTTTCCTCTTATGGCGATAAAGCATCTGAGCCCGTTGATGAAAGCATCGGTGGAGAGATCATCTAGTAGCTCTATGTGAACTGCTCTGGAACATAGGCAAGTGAAGAGTAGGCCATATCTCATAAACTGCTTGCGACCTACTTTCGTGAAGAATGGTCCAAAACAATCCATGCCACAGAATGAGAATGGTGGGGAAGCTTCAATACGATCCTCATGTAGATCTGCCATTTTTTTTGCTCTTGATCTGAGTGGGCCGTTGGTTTCTTCTGCAGACTACACATTTGTGGATTATATATGAAATCAACCTTCCACCACGGATGATCCTCCCACTCGCATTATCCCAAGGTCATCGATGAAGGGATCTAGATCCTTAAAATGAGGTCTCTTCTTAAGCTCTTGCTCCTGGGTCAACTTAACTAAGAAGAGGGCTGAATCTTGTCATTCCACTACATTGGTCGTATTGGCATCGGTACATCCCTTAGGAAGACTTTTGGAGATGGCTGTCGATAGCACGCCCGGTGGTTGTTCAAAAACTTTCCAAAAGACGTAGGAAAATGCTGTGAACATTAAATTCAGACAATTTAGATTGTAATTGTAATAATGCCCGAAAACACAAAATGGGGTGAAATTCTTATGTTTGGCCAGGTATAATGTGGTAGGTCTCGCTTGTCAAAGAAACATTTTTAAAGAAACAGTTAAAGGCAGCGTATAGGATTTGCAAGGCTTCCAAAAACAATTATTGAGTTTGAGACAGAAAATGGACTCAACAGTTTGTAAACAGTGCAAATGTTTTCAAGAAAATCAAGATTGAGTGTCTTTTAAAAAGATCGTGCGTCCGAACGATTTATTAGCATTTCGAAAGCGTGGTGTAGCCGTATTTCTGCTATCCAGATTAACAAAGCGTAAAAAGGTACATGAAAAAACATCTGTAAGGAAGTAATTTATACCTTCACTTCTGTTTAAGTACCAATTTCAGCCAAAACGCACTTCGTTGCAAATAAAATATGCTCCCTTTAAAACTCCATGCAGGGAATTGTAGTTATCTTGGTTGCGGCGACTCGAGACCTGCCCATTAGAAATACACAGTACACAACAGTGTTGATCTCGAATCCTAAGATATAGTTTAAGAGCTAGGTGGGTTTTAATCATAATGTTGAGTACAAAAGGTTTGAGTGCATATATCTGGGGGTATTTGCAGATAATATGGGGGTGTTTGTACATAAGATGGGTTGTTTTGACCCAAGGTATATTAGGACCTTAAAATTAAAATTATAAAAAGAGTGTACATACATCAATTTTTATTACAGCTATGGATAAAACATTACTTCACATGAATACAAATTCAATTTAAGACATACAAATGTCTGGGGTTCCTAATTAAGACCATAACTAATTAATGGTAAATTAGCCATTTATTTACACTTTTGTGTACAACCATAATTCCTTTTGCAAATGATCATTTAGTGACCTCTGACAACAAATCCACAATTTAAGACATGATTTTTCCTGGGGTTTGTAGATAAGACACAATATTAAAGTTGCATCACAGCACTGATTTACTCGCGTTATGGTTGCAGATAATTATGTATGTATACATATGCAACGCATTGATCACAAAAGGTAATTTGATGGTATTTCGGGAAAATGCCGCGAAAATGATGTGTCACGCAAGAGAAAATGGTCCAGTCTTTACCACACAAATCTTTGATAAGTTGTGCTATTTATCCCCCTCCAAAGAAAAAAAGACGGAAAGTGGAAAATTATGTCTGAGACTGAAGACCGCTGGATAAAGATTCTCAAATCTGCGATGACGCCCAGAAACAAACTATGAAGTATGAAATATCCCAGTACCGTCCCGCGATCGAATATGGAAGTTCAAAAGTGGACATCTACTTTTCTCCTCTCCAAGTAACAATAAAATGCTTTTGCAAAATGCGCTTTTCTACACCTTTCTGTTAACAGAAAAGCAGATGACACGTTTTTGGCCAAAAAGCAAATGAATTTCACCTTTCTCACTACTTGAAAAGTAGATTTTACGTTTTGACAAATCCATTTTTTTGCTTTTCTGCCTTTCAAGAAAGCAGATTGAACGCTTGTGGCCCAGTGGTTTAAAAGTGGCCATTAGAAGGGGCCTAATTGAGAATTTACCCCGCCAAATTCAAAATGCAACAGTGCATCGTGCAGGAAAATATCCTGTTCCCCTCCTCTATCCTGAGAAAAGCTGCAGTTTTGAATCCTCCTTCTGATAATGATTTTATCTGGTGATTGACTGAAATTTAATTATTTTATTTACAGTATTGACTCACTGGTATGTTAATTGCTTATGAAGGAGACAATTCAAAGATGCAAAATTGTAACAATATTGTACAATACAGTAACCTAATATTATAACCCCCAAAATACGTACACTCAAAAACAAACTTCGCTTTTAAAGTCCTGAAGCTTATCTGTATTTCCTGTGTGAGAATGATTAAAAACTGTAAACGAACCTACATTTTGTCCTTTTGGAAGAAGCAGAAAAGTGGATCTATCCAAAACAGATGGCCACTTTTTGAACGCTTGTGTTAAGGAACACAAGCGTTCTATCTGCTTTTTTGGAAACACTTCTTGTAGCAGAAAGCAGAAAACTGCATTTTACCAAAACCTGTCATCTGCTTTTCTGTTAACAGAAAGGTTTATAAAAGCGCATTTTGCAAAAGCGTTCGATCCGTTTTTTATGCTACTTGAGAGCAGAAAATTAGATGTCCACTTTTGAACCTCCATATTCGATCATGGGTCGGTACTTGGATGTTTATGGGCCATCGCAGATTTGAGAATCGTTATCCAGCGGTCTTCTTCTCCGCCCCCCCTTTTTTTTGGAGGGGGATAAATAACGCAACTTATCAAATATTTATGTTATTATGTACGTTGCATACATAATTATCTGCAATCATAACTCGAGTAAATCAGTGCTGTGATGCAACTTTTATTTTGTCTTATCTACAAACCCCAGGAAAAATCATGTCTTAAATTGTGGATTTGTTGTCAGTGGTAACTAAAATGATCATTTGCAAAAGGAATTATGGTTGTACTCACAAGTGTGAATAAATCGCTAATTTGCCGTTAATTAGTAATGGTCTTAATTAGGAACCCCATACATTTTTTGTGTCTTAAATTACATTTTTATTCATTTGAAGTAATGTTTTATCCATAGCTGTAATCAAAATTGATGTACAGACTCTTTTTTTTAAAGTTCAATTTTGAAGGACCCAATTGGTCCAAACACCCCATGCCTTATGTACAAAACACCCATATATCTACAAACACCCCCGTCTTATCTACAAACCCCGGGAAAAATCATGTCTTAAATTATGGATTTGTTGTCAGAGGTCACTAAATGATCATTTGCAAAAGGAATTTTGGCTGTACTCAAAAGTTTGAATAAATCTATATTTGGGGCAACTTTGGTGCCCCAGGGGGGCCAAAGCCCAGGGGTGTGCAACTTAAGACCACATTCTCTCATTCGTACATTAAATCCAATATATGCACTCAAACCTTTTGTACTCAACATTATGATTAAAACCCACCTAGCTCTCAAACTAATAGGAGCATTGGCCATAGCCTAAGATACTGGTATATGTGAAGTGGTGTATTGTGTAGACTTCATCTCCTCAAATCGTGTGGCTTTTAGGCAGCATGGAACCCGAATTGCTGAGGAGGTCTGCATTCCACTTCTCCCACCGTGGTCCTAACTCGGTAGGCAAAGGATCAGTTCCACTGCGACACATTTACTGTATGAATACTTTACCAGTGAGAACGAAAGGAGAAAGGAATCCTAGGGGATCCGTACACGGATGCAACCATTGACAATATTGCTCTACCTGTTGAGGGTACTTGAGAGAGTAGAGGAATAAGGAAGATCATTTTAGCTCCAACATCTTTCTATTATTGGAGATGAATTTGTGCAGGTGTAGACCTCCTTTACTGCACATCCCTCTGTCTTGAATGGGTTTGATTGCCTCACTCTCAGTTGGTATGATTGACGAGTCGATCATTCACATAGAAATGGTGTCTACCGAATACAGCTGCTGAAGGAAATTCTTTCTCGTACGCTTGGCCAAGAACCTTAGACAGTAGTTGGTGCATCCTCTCGATGATTTAGCACCAAATAGATGGATAGATTTCATCCTCTCGATCAAGATCTCCCTCCACCCTTCCACCACAGTAAACGCAATTAGTCTCGGTCTTTTGGCTTGACAATGAACTGATGAAACATTATTTCAACGTCACAGCAAGCAACAGGTTGACTTCTAATAAAACCGACACAATACTCACACCAGATGGGCACAATTCGTGAGAGAATCTGTTACATACGCAAGCTGCAATGTATCGTGTTTCGCTTTAACATCCATGGTTGACATTATTCAGGGTCTTTTTTAGAGATCACTGGCAATTACCACCATGAGGGTCATGACATCCACGTGCAACCTGATGGTGTGCATTAATTGGTAACAACATGGTCATTGCTACTGCACCATGTTTCTGTTATCAACACTGTTCTCAATAATGTAGTCGCTGAAAAGGGCAGTTTTTATTTCTCACTGAGCATTCTAAAGATGGATGATCAACGGGCTTGCTGATGTTCCAGCAGCTGCTAAGGTAGTCCTCCTGAACACAATCCATCCAGGATTTTCCTGGACCGTTTCTCGTGAGCTGGTTTCCACTGGCTTGCGGTAGCCACTGAGGTGGCATCCTGGTAACGTGCCCAAACCAACGCAACCTGCTGCCGGAAATGTGGCTTGTTATAGAGTCGGTCCTCGCACGCTTAAGAACCTCGGCGTTGCTGATCTTATGAAACCACCTGATCCTTAGGATTTGTCTCGGGCACCTCTGATGAAAGACTTCCAGCCTATGTATTTGGCCCTAAGTGGTAAGCACTGCAGTCTGGTAGATCAGTTGTGATGTTCCTATTGAACCAGATCTTCCAAAGTGAGTTGAACCGCTCCCGATGCCTTCCGAATCATTGAGTCCAGCTCCTTTGTCAATGGTGCCGTCACCAGAGATAACAGAACCTAAATAGGAAAAGTGACTGATCTGCGACATCATTGACAGTGATGTGTCAAGGGTGCATTTTTCTGTATACATCGGCGTTGAAATTATTGCTTAGAGTTAGCTATTGACTCTGTTCTGCTGTTTGACATACAGTCCAGCAACATGCCGCATACTGACACGGGTCAGTTGTCTCCTTGCAAAGCCCTCGCCCATCACCGCCATGTCGTCAGCATAGTCCATGTCCATGACAGCCGATCCTTCTGTGTTCCTCGTCTCATATTGTAGCACCAAGCCCTTTGAGATAGTCTTGTAAGCTTTCGCAAGCTGTGCCACCCAGTGGAGACACACATTGAAAATCGGTGGTTCCTGAATGTCACCCTGACCCCCGTCCCACTCAATACGTCAAACCATCTGGAGAACTCACCACTATGCCTGACCGCACTTACAGTATCCTCGAAGAAAGCTTTCATGATTCTAATATACTTCCCAGGTAGGCCGTAGTGCTGAAAAGCCAAAGTTAATGCACAGCGGTACATTGTACTCTGTACATTGGTGTATAATGGTCTGAAGAGAGTATATCTGATCGATGACCTGGAAACCACACGGAATTTCCCTCAGTAGCAGTTCAAGTTCATCCGCCAGTCTGTTGAGTTGCACCACCTGAAACAGTTTTGATGTTGTTGATCTCAGGGTTATCCCTCTGTTGTTATCGCAGACACTGGCCCTAGTCCCAAGTACCTCCAGAGATAGTGTCCACTACATCCTTGAACTGCGACCACTTGTCTGGAGAACTCTCCTCATCTTCGAGTCTCTTAGTCTCGTAGAGACGCAAACCTGTTGGTCAGTGCGATTTTATAATGCCTCCACCTGACTTTGGTTCCGAAGATTGTCTAAAGCCCTTCCAGACTTCTTCTGTCTCTTGATGGAACTCAGTTTGATCCTCAAACCTCGATAAGTACGGACATCCAACAATGAGCTCCTCCACTTAAAACCCGATACAAACATGGTCAATTTGAGTGACAGTTCTGCCATCCGGAGATTGCCTTGTACCTTGTCCCTGTGCTTTAACATCTGTCCCCCAATACGCATTCCGTACAAAGAACAGACTTATGACAGCCGACGTCCATTTGTCATTGGAGCACCCATCGCAGAGAATGACCTCCCCACCCGGGCATTGAAATCAACTCCGAGAAGGACGACGTCCTGTCGTGGAATCCTGTCAATCACGCTCGTCAGCTGATCATAACCGTCTGGTTCTGGCACCTTACTTGTAAGGCACCAAGGTACTTGAAATCGTCCACTACCTTCAGCGGTGTGTTTTCTCTCATGTGAACATTGAGGCAGTCAGTGTTGTACGCGAATACATTCGTCTTTACAGAGTTGAGATGGAGACCAATCTTAAGGACACTCGTCTTCAACGGCCACACAGTGTCAGAGACACACAGTGTCAGAGACCAGCACGTTGTCGTCGGCAAAACCCAGGAAGCACTCGCCGGCTCCTACGTGGAACCACGGTGAAGCCCAGCTCTTTTTCGCGACCGTCGAACCACAATGAAGAGGAATGGAGAAAGAGTGTCACCTTGCAATACTCCTGTTGAGATGTCGAACAGCTCTGGGATTCCCGTCGGGCGTATTAACCCTTGCCCGGTTGTTTGAGATTGCTTCTACCAGCTTCTCTGACACTCCATACACACTGAGGATGTTCATCAAGATGCCCCGATGAATAGAGTCGAAAGCCTTTCGGAAGTCGATGAAGGTGCGGATGATGATGTCTGCTCTTAAACCCTCAATGAGCCTCCGTAGAGCTATGATCTAGCTCACTGTTGATCTCTTCTGGCGAAAGCCGGTCTGTGTAGGTCTTAGGAGTGGGTCGAGCGCAGCCAACATCCGGTTGAAGGCTTTTGCAGTGATAGAGCTGAGACTGATTCGACGGTAGCTGTCAGTACTTGTATGTACTGGGATGATGTTAAGCATGCCGCATTCCTCCGGTAGTTCCCCATTCTCATATGCGTTGTTTATGAAGTCGAGCACTAGATCATCTATGGAATGTATTTCAGGACTTCCGGAACAACACCATCTACTCATAGCTCTTTCCACCCTTGAGCAACCCCTTCGCCATTTTGTACTCCTCTTGTGTGAAGGGACCGTCGTCGATGTCCAGATCCTCGAAAACTTGTTCCACCTCGTCTAGCACCACCGGTACTGCCCCGAGAAGTTTCTTGAAGTGGTTGAATCATGCCTCAACTCGTTTCTCGGTGGACTCGCCCTTGACTTGAGAGGGATTGGAGTATTCCTGCCAGTGATCTCATTTTATAAAGCTTCCAATGTTATACAGATTGACCTGAGCTTTTCTTCTCTGATTTTCTTGGCCATCTTCTCCTCACTTACCAGGACGTAGGTTTCATACAGTTTTCTTGTAGGTTTCTTGCTTTGAGTACTCTACCCGACTGGTAGTGCAACCATTGGCTGCTAGAGCATTTTTATGCCATCTCCTTCATGACTCGTGGGTCTAAAGAGGTCATTGCCGCATTCCTCTTGCGCGGGGTCTTTTTCAAACACTTCTCCGCTGCACTGTTTGCGGTGACGAACTTGTCGTAGCGGTCTGTTGTTGTATCCTCCCTTTCCATCAGAGCCTGGAACCTTTTGCGGACTTCCACAGCATACTCTCTTGATGATCGTTGTGACCTTTCAGGGACCACCACTCATACCTCACTCTACCCTGAGCCTGCGTTCGAAGACTTTGACACCACTGATGAGGTGTTGTAGGCACTTGAGGTGATTATGCTATTTCACCACTTCCGTCTGGTTAGAATGAAGTCCCCAATGGCTCCAGGAGTCGAACCCCATTGCAATTTGTCACTTGATGATAGACAATGAAAGGACATGAGGAATGCAAAACAGACACTCATGCCGGATCGGCCGAGGCCCGGACAAACAACGGTCGCGCGTCCCACTGACCCCAGGGTGGGCGTGTTAAGCGGGCTACTGGAGGAAAACCTAATCCTACCATAAAACTCCCATCAGAGGACACTATAGTAGGAACATCGAATATCCGTACCCTACATGCGTGCGGTAAACTGAAAAAACTATCAAGATAAAGATGGGATGTGATCGGATTGGCTGAAGTCCGTTGGACCGGATTTGGGGAGACGACCACCCGATGAGGGTCACAAGCTGTGGTTCTCCGGCGACGACAAGCAACATAAGTACGGCGTCGCTTTCCTTGTCAGAAAAGAAATTCGTCCTGTGCACCCCCATCTCCAACAGAATGATCTCCATCTTGATTGCGGCCAGGCCGCTCAACATCACCATCATGCAGGTCTACGCTCCCACCTCCCGGATCACGATGACGAGGAGGTCGAAGCGTTTTACCATGAACTAGAAGAGGCCCCGCAGGAGCCCCCGCATCCGCTTCGACCTCGATAAACTTAATGACCCTGATGTAGCCACAGCTTTTCAGGCCCTGGTCGGAGGCAAGGTCTCAAAGAAGAAAGACTTCATCATCGTTCAGGGGGACTGGAATGCGAAGGTCGGCTCCGATGCCTACCAGAGCTGGGCAGGAACTGCAGGAAAGTTTGGCATTGGTGAAACCAACGACCGAGAGATGCGACTCATTGCGTTTCGCGAAGAAACATCGACTGACCATCGCGAACACCCTTCATCCTCACAAACTCTCTCGCACAACCACACGGCACTCCCCTGGCGGTAGATACCACAACCAGATTGACTTCATTCTAACCCCCCAACGCTTCAACTCCAGTATCAATAAAGCAAACATAAGAAGCTTTCCCGGAGCAGACGTTGGCAGCGACCATGACTTGGTCATGACGACTATCAAGTTGAAGCTGAAAGCAAACCGGCAACACAGGAGCCCCCGCATCCGCTTCGACCTCGATAAACTTAATGACCCTGATGTAGCCACAGCTTTTCAGGCCCAGGTCGGAGGCAGATTTGCGGTGCTCAACACCATCGACAGGGACCTAGACACGCTTGCCAATGACATGAAAGACGTCTTGATCACAGCAGCAAGGAAGAAACCCTTGGCAGGCAAAGGAAGAAGTTGAAACCCTGGGTTACAGATGAGGTTCTTGCGCTCTGTGACGAAAGAAGAGCCCTGAAGGCAGAGCGGCATATGAACGAGGAGGCTCGAAAGAAACATTAAATGAAGAACAGAGAAGTAAGGAAGAAAATGAAGCAGGCTAGAGAAGACTGGATAGATGACCAATGTAACAACATCGACAGAGACATGCGCTTTGGAAGCAGCAAACGAGCATACGACACACTCAAAGCCTTGACTAGAACTCACCAGTCAAGAACAAATGCAATTGAGAACGCCCAGCTCCTGACAGACGGCCAGGAGGTCTGCGCAAGGTGGACGGAGTAATGTGATAGCTTGTACAACTATGAGCTGCATCCTGACAACACCATCCTGCAGGACACGCCGACCCCCTCCACCCCCGACCAAGACCTGTTCTCAAAGAAGAGGTCGAGGAAGCAATACGGTCTATGAAATCAGGAAAATTCCCAGGTGTAGACAACATCCCCGCCGAGCTACTGAAGCATGGTGGCGAGGGGGTAGTGACAGCCCTCACAGCACTCTGCCAGAAAATCTGGGACCAATCGAAGTGGCCCGCGGAGTGGACCAAATCGCCTAGTCATCCCCCTGCCCAAGAAAGGGAACCTTCGCCAGTGTCAGAACTACATGACCATCAGCCTGATTAGCCATCCCAGCAAGGTCATGCTCAAGGTGATCCTCAACAGGCTGAAGTCCTAGGCAGAAGAACTTCTAGCCGAAGAACAGGCGGGCTTCATTCAGACCAGGTAGGAGCACCACAGAGCAGATTTTTCAACTGCCGTATCATTATAGCAAAAACACCTACAGCACCAGAGGCACCTTTACCACAACTTCATCGACTTCAAGAAGGCATTCGACCGAGTGTGGCACGACGGTTTATGGACCGTGCTAAGAGGCTTTGGGATCGATGAGAACCTGGTACGGGTCATCCAGGCACTGTACAGGGATACAAGTAGTGCAGTACTCCTCAACAATATAATCGGCACTCCTTTCCGTACGACTGTCGGCGTGAGACAAGGCTGCCTTCTCTCCCCAACACTTTTCAATCTGTTCCTGGAGAGAATCATGATTGAAACTCTCCAAGACCACCACAGTTCAATCTCAATCGGCGGCAGACCTCTTTCCAATCTTAGGTTTGCCGACGACATTGATTTAATGGCTGGCAGCAAAGACGAACTACAGTCCCTACGGCATGGAGATCAGCACAGAGAAGTCAAAAGTCATGTCAAACTACTAACATCGATGTCGGCATCACTATGAATGGGAAACAGCTGGAGGT
Source organism: Astropecten irregularis (assembly GCA_963971285.1). NCBI lineage: Eukaryota > Metazoa > Echinodermata > Asteroidea > Paxillosida > Astropectinidae > Astropecten > Astropecten irregularis. The sequence goes on along the minus strand of OZ020262.1, from coordinate 2,461,646 downwards.
AGGCCCCCAGGAGCCTCTGCTTGCAACAGTGAAGAGGAGGAAGCTGGCGTGGACATGTCACCCGTCACAACTGCCTGGCCAAGACCATCCTCCAAGGCACCCTGGAAGGCAGTCGCAGAAGAGGACGCCAACGCAAGACCTGGTCTGACAACATCAAAGACTGGACACGTCTCTCTCCATCAAGAATGGCGTGAAGCAGGGCTGCGTCCTGGCCCCGACCCTCTTCAGCATCTTCTTCACCTCGATGCTCAAAGGAAGCCACTGAGGACCTTGATGATGTATCGCCTGGACGGCAACCTCTTCAACCTCAGACGCCTGCAGTCCCACACTAAGACATTCAAACAGTTGATCCTGGACCTGCTGTTCGGAGAGTGCCCTCCAACCGCATCACGTCTTGCTTCGCTCAAGCTACCAAGCTCTTTGGGCTGGAGGTGAGTCTGAAGAAGAATGAGGTTCTCCATCAGCCTGCTCCTCGAGAATCCTACACCTATGTCGGTGGTATAAAAGTCAAAACGAGGTAGTACTCTGATGATAACTTACTGACTTCTTTGAAAGCCATATTTACCTGCAGAAACTCAATTTTGAGTTGACTTTATGTCATTTGGTACTGTGCATTGGTTCTCCGCATGTACTCGGTATTCGGGACTCGGCCCCGTACTCAACATTGAATGTCCTCGTATGTCGCAATCCGGACTTGCCAACAATGTACTCAAACTCGGCCCAGAACTCGGCCCTTGAAGTACTTGGAATAATCTGTTCTTGACCTTGAAAACTCGACTCCAACACTGCCAATGATCATTGGAAGAGTGCACTAATTTGTCCCGGGGGTAAACGGTGTAAATTTCGTGTGGGGAAAAATTCCTCAAACACGGTGAAAATAATACTGCAGCTGGGCTCACCAGCAATAATTATGAAGGCTGTATATTTCTCAGGTAGTTAAAGATCATGTCAAAAGAAATGACGGGAGCGCTAATTCGGTACGCGTCGACGCGCCGTCAAACCTATGGCAACTGTTTACAGCCAAATCGCGTTTGATTTCGGAGATTATGTGTGCATAATAAGTATTATGGTTTCGTGCAGATACAGCATTGTGATATAATTGCATAGATTTTCATTTATTTTGTAACACTTGTCTCATTATGCAGGATTTTATGTTCTTCGAACGATCAGGCAACAAGAAAGATCAAAAGAAAGCCGGGATGCTTCATTAGATCAGCTGGGCATCATTTGGTTTTTTGTAAACAATTAAAATCTTTATAATTTCGGATTGTATGTGCTATTTACTCGAGTTGGAAATGTATTTCTACATAGGATATCGTTAAGTGAAAAGATTTATGTATGTCATTCAAATTTAAACAGACAAATTGACATGAGCTTAATTGGCTCTACCAGTACCAGCCCTTTGTTGGGACAATGTTTTCGGTTTTTGTTTAAGGCAACCTTCCCGCATTGTTCGTTCTTTCATTATTCTTTGCCTGCTGCTCCTTTCCCGTGTAGCCATCGGTGTAGCATTCTGAACACGTAATGTTGTATATTTTTTTTCCTTTCTTCCTGCCCTTAGTCTTCCGAGATGACCACTGTGTTGACCATTTACGTCCATCTTTCTCTTCCGGTTGATAGCACAGGCCTTCTATCGGCTTGTTGTCTTGACTATGGATAAGCACTTTCTTTTTTTACTTTTTTTACCATTCTGACCGTCAGATGTAGGTCATGCTTTCATCCACATGGTTCTCCTGCACATTAAAATATCTTTTTTTCTTCCCATGTCAGCGTAACGTTATACATATTTTGCTCAAGGTGGAGACCTGTATGGTAAATGTTAATCAAGACGTGCATGAAGCCGATGCCAACGTGCTCCCCCCCCCCAAAAAAAATGCTGTCAACCAGAAGAGAAATGTGGTTAATAATCTGACCGGGGTATTAAGATAGACTGGGAAGTCTCGGAAGGCTATATGCAGGATGTACATGGAGAAAATTAGTAGAGTTACGGTAAAGAAAATAATGTAAAACAAAGAATTCGGGAATGTTGCTTTCCTTCACATCGAAACATTTTACCAAGTTCGCTAAGCAGGAAGTGTCCGATGCTTAGACGATTAGTTGACGTTGTGCCAACATCAAGTTGCAGCATGTATATAATGGAAAATTCACGAACACATTGCAAAAGAAGTAAATTTAAAGTGGCAATTAATGGAATCAACGTACACTTAAGATATTGCATGCCCAAAATATGTTCAAAAGTGATTGACTTGTCTATCGCAACAAGATTTATTCTAACGCATGGTATATATTTTTAGACTTGAATGCAGAAATTATAATAGCTTTAAGTTTCGCATTTAGTCTATGTGTAGGCTTAGGCCAAGCTTAGGCCAAGCTTAAGTTTGAAAGCTTGTATTAAATCACGCTTAAGCTTAGCCTAGGCCTGGCTTAACCAATGGTTTAGGCTTGGCCTAAACCAATCTTGACCTTGGTTTAAGTCATGCCTGGCTTGCTACTGTCAATCGTTTGATTTTGTGGTTTCTTGTAATGTAAAACTATTTGTTGATAAATGGTAATGCTCACGACTCATTAAAATTCAATTTTGTCGGTCGATTTTTTTTTTTTTTTTTTTTTTTGCTCACAACTCGTGTAAATTGAAATTTGTCCGTCAATTTTTCATGTTCGTCATTATTAACTTTTTGTTTTAAATATCTAAACGCGAGCTTTGCAATTAAACATGGGCTAATCAGCCCATAATATTTTATTGCAAAGCTCGCGCAACTGACAAAAATTTCGATCTTCATAATCAAACATGTTGAAAAGTGAACATATTTGTCGGTCGGCAAATTTGTGTCGATTTTTTTTTTTTTTTTTTTGCTCACAACTCTTGTAAATTAAAATTTATCTGTCAATTTTTTATGTTCGTTATTTACTTTTTTTTTAAATATCTTAACGCGAGCTTTGCAATTAAACATGGGCTAATCAGCCCATAATATTTTATTGCAAAGCTCGCGCAACTGACAAAAATTTCGATCTTCATAATCAAACATGTTGAAAAGTGAACATATTTGTCGGTCGGCAAATTTGTGTCGATTTTTTTTTTTTTTTTGCTCACAACTCTTGTAAATTAAAATTTATCTGTCAATTTTTTATGTTCGTTATTTACTTTTTTTAAATATCTTAACGCGAGCTTTGCAATTAAACATGGGCTAATCAGCCATGTATTTTATTGCAAAGCTCGCGCAACTGACTGGCGGAGACAAAAATTTCGATCTTTATAATCAAACATGTTCAAAAGTGAACGACTTTTGTCTATCGGAACAAGGTTTATTCTAAACGCATGATACATATTTCGAGACTTGATTGCAGAAAATATAATAGTATAGATTAGTTTTTAGAATAAATTATCGATTTAAATTTAAATAAGTATTGTAAACAAAATGTATCAAATTTTTCGCTGTCGTCTCTTCATACATAGTATTGCTGTAAATGACAACATACAATAAACAATAAAAGTGGTTTGTCGCAAAAACAAAGATCAAAAATTCTGATTTGTCATAGTGAGGTGAAGAGTTGATTTCAATACGTGATATGCAGAAATGTCGGTACCATTGCTCCACTTGTAAAGTTATTTTGAGTTCCCTTAATTGGTCATCATTGTAAAACCAAAAACAGCACCCCACGTCTTCAATTGGTTATACAATATTAAGGTATAACTTTCAGGGTTTGAAGATGGTGTCGATAGAAAAAATATTTCCGACAGAAATGGTGATTTATCCAGCAATTAGTAAAACAAAGACTGAAAACAGTTTATTTCGGGGTAAGGTTTATGTTTTTAAAATGAAAAATGCAGTAAACCATTTTCTCGTGACTCAGATAGTTGATGTGAGCTTAGTGCCGGTTTTGTGACCTTAACATTGGTAAAAGCTAAAAGACAGAAGGCTCTTCACCAATGTAATATGAGTTCAATTTCCATGTGCTTACTTGATTAAAACAATACACAATCTGAAAACCGGTGTGGCGGTCTCAGCTGCCCCTTTTTTAAGATAGTACCAATACGTCATGCTATCTCTATCTCAAAACGACGGCAAAGTCGGTAAGCTGAGCTGTGGTCGAGCTGTGCATTCCATGCTTCAAAACACAACAGACTTTTCCTTCTTTTGAAGGCCATTGCTTCTGTGAATTATTACAGGAAAGGAATGGACACGTCACAAAACACTGAACCATGGGTTTTGACGTAAAGACAAGTCAGGAAAGGGGAGGGGTGAACAAGGGAAGAGAAGACAGGCATGGAAAAGAAATGGGGGTGGTTCGAGGTCAAAAGGTTGAAAGTTGACAGATGGAACAGTGGGCAGACGATGGACGAAGTGCTATTTGACCAGTTGGGTGTTGGTTCAAACCAACCCATACGCAGTTCAGCGAATGGAAATGATCCTTTATCTTTCCACACTGGTTATCGGTTGGGCTATAGGTTGAGTGTTCTGGTGGGCTAGAGTAAATTGTTTATTTTGTATATAACAGGATTTAACAGTTGACTGCCCAGGCAGACCCACTAGATTGTAATGTGACCAGACCAGTGAAATATGATAGCTGGTGGTACTGATCAGCCAAGCCTGTTTCGGGGTTTTGTGGTTGTTGAAGAGAATACAAATCATAGGTTGTTCAAGTACAGTGTACATGCGATACCTTGTAGAGTCGCTGAAAAATCATAATGCGGATCGTAGATAAAATGATACCAGAGTGTATGGAAAAGTCCTCAACCATTCTTCTGGCAGAAAATAATGCTGGTCGCAGAGAAACTGGCACCTTATAGTCTTTTGGAAAAAATATATTCTTAGCCCTAAAATATATTTTTGATAAAAAATAATAGGCCCATACATGTATCGACAAACTCTCAAAAAAGGAAATTCATATGAACAATATTATTTTGTTAACAACAAAACATCTACAGTTTAGTGCAACAGTAGCCTATTGAAGAAGGTAGTTGGCCTTTGCACACAGAGCCTTTGAGACAGGAAATGGTGTCAGACACTGGGGGCTATCCGTCAAGGCTCTGTGATAATCGGATTACTGATATCAGTGGGGGGTTCTTACTTTACTGGTATAAAGTAAACAAACCATTGACTGACCACAGCATGATGTCTTGGCAGAATAGGGACATAATAGCGGATGAGAGAGAAGAGAGAAGATCGACTCTAGTAAACATGAACCGCAAGTTCATTCTATAGACAAATGTTGCGGTCGGACAAACTCGCCGACACCTAACCGACAGGAATTTTGAGAATGTGCCTTATTAATGAGCTTAATAAGCATCGCCTAATCTTTCGCTTTATGAGGCACGATAAGGTGCGATAGTTAGTCATGGGGGACATCTCAGCACGGGAGACCAACGAGACCGTACACGTGTAGGACTGAACTACGTCAGGGAGGGGAGCTGAGACGTGGAGTCAGCTTAGACCGCCACACCGGTAAAAAGTAGAATTTTCAAATCGTCAAATAACCGCAACGGAAAGTAAAGAAAAAAATACTGGGAAAACCAAACGCAGGATTAAAAGACGCAGGATTAAAATAAAAACCCAAGAAATAAAGAAAAACAATTGGGCGTTTGCTTTGAGATAATATTTTTGTTTCCTATTATGTTTGGGGAATGTTTGCAGTTTTCCTGTTTTGTTTGGGTGCAGTACTGCAGTGTTTTTGAGCGGGTTTTCTATTTTTATAAATTTTATTTCAATTTTTCATTTTAATTTTTCACCAAAACAAAAAACCTCAAAATGATAACAAACCGTTCAAAATATAAGAAACTATCAATTCTAGGAGAAAAAGAAATTGTAAAGAGGAAGTGTAAAAATAAATGACACTGGGTATTTTGTTTGTACTTTGGGTATTTTATTTATTTAATGACATCACTGCAAGTCAAAAGCGGGTTTTGTTTACATCCATAATTTTTTTTCATCGCGAGGACAACTTAAAATGAGGTTTAACAAATATATTGCGTGATCCCCATTTTGTATTGCTTTTGATAATTTGTGACACGGCATGGTTCGCCGCTACGATCTTTCTGAGGATCGAATTCCCACTAGTTCACTTTATATTAACACCAAACCCCAAGATTAAGGTTATATAAATGTTTTGTTAAGTTACAAAGTTACAAATTACACGTACAATTTCATATCGTCTTTTTAGTTTATTGCAACACGATCGAAAATATAGAAATCAAATACCTCAGTGACTTCTTGACAGAGATTTGTTGATCATAAACAAAGAATAGAATGGAGTGGCGGTCCCCGATTCGAATCCGCTCCAGTCACTTTTTCAATTACTCAAAATAAATCCACTTAATTTTATTGACAAAATGAATACCTTGCTTCTTTTTAAACGATTTAAACTGGCTAATGCAAGTTTTTTGTAACATATTCAAATAATTTTGTTTGGGGGGATTTAGCAAGAAACAATTAAGCAAGTGAGAATCTACCCGTTATATCTTTTCTATTTTTCTAAAATTGTACAACGAATCGGATCTAACCAGCCATTGATAGTCTCCGAGGTTGCGGTGACGTAAGCTTCTGGGAAGACGGTCTGAGGTGTCAAGAATATGATGGACATCATTATTGATTCTACGTGGGAAGAAAAATAAAAATAGAAATTGTCACTAGAGCAACTTTATTGTACAAATACATGTTATGTATATGAATGATATTTTCATAATGATATGTACGTTTTGCTAGATCTGATGGTACCCATAAAAAATTTAAAAATTAAAAATTAGAGTTAAAAATTAGTTTAGGTCAGGCCTAAGCTGGGTTTAGGCCAGGCCTAAGCGGGGTTTAGGCCAGGCCTAGGCGGGGTTTAAGCCAGGCCTAAGCGGGGTTTAGGCCAAGCCTAAGTGGGCTTAACTCGGCTTAGGCTTGGCTTAGACCGTTGCTAGCGGTCTCTTAATGTATGGATAACACTAACAAGGGTAAGGTTTAGGCCAAACCTTAAATTAAGATAAGGCTTAGATCTACGCTTTAGCCAAACTGAAGCCTTAGACTTGGTGCCTTTTTAGAAAATCAGAGTCAGACTTATAGATAGATATGCATGGTGGAAGTACTAAAAGAAGGTAGGTTTGCGGTGACACCATGTAATCTCTTCTATGAAAGTGTGGTTCTGAAAAGAACCGTAGGTATTATCTCGACGTTCCGAGAGTAACTGGTTGCGTGACTTCGATGATGCAGAATATAAGCTCCAAGAATGCACTGAAGCGGAAACGGCTGGATTGCGTGAAATTCTATAGGGTGAAGTGCAAGCGTGACAGTTGGTAACTAGGAGTTGTGGGGTGAGGGTATTGGCTTGTAAGGGGTATCAGATGCTGCTGACGTGGAAGCGAATGTCTTGGGGACTGTTGTTTGAAGATTTCCACTGCTTCCCTGATGTATCTTGGGTACCATTATGTTGAGTGGAACGATGAGTTTAGCTGCTTGCCAGTTGACGATGTGGTCCTCGTGGGAGTGCTTGGATGATCGCTGATTTCTCGTAGGCACCCCTGCGTCCGTGGGCAAATGTGTCTGGTCGGTAGGTTTCGACCTTCCCACACCTTCCCACATTCACAGGGGATCCGGTAGATGCCAGATTTCGTCTGGTGGTCTTTTTTGTCCTTGTGGGTCTGCAAGTTGGGCTTGAAGTTTGCTGGATACTTTCGCGTGGAGTACTTTGATGTTAGCTCGTTGAGGGATGTGTTGTATCTTGTGGGAAGCATTGCATGTATGGAAGGAATAATGTTGCTTTAGGTTGACTAGGTCGACTTTTGGTATAGGTGACCCGACGGTCAGAGGGCTTGGGTTCTTTGATGATGGCGATATCCGTTTCAGGGCTCTTGAAATGTTTCAGTTCTTAGATGTGTGCTGGATCGCAGATCTTATGGGCTCCTTGGACTAATGCTCGGTTGGCTGATGATTTGGTGCTGGGAATGATGGAAGGACGCGCTGTTTAGTAATTGGTCTGTGTGGGTCGGCTTGCGGGGTACACGGTGTGTCCCACTAAACCATCTTCGAGTCGGGAAACCTGGACGTCCAGGAAAGGGATGGAGTTCCTCTCTTCTTGCTCCATGGTGATGTTGACGTTGGGATGATGCAGGTGATTGATGTGGTAAAGGAATGTCTGCAGGCGTTGGGGGCCGTGAGGCCAGATGACGAAGGTGTCGTAGCGAAGCCAGGTGCTTGGGCGGTGATCTGCTGTGTCAAGTGCTGTGCTCTCAAAAACTTCCATGAAGATGTAAGCCAGGGACGGGGATAGAGGTCCCAGATGACTGTTGGTAGAACTTGTCTCTCCATCTTAAGCTGGATGATGTTGACGCAGGTGAGAAGCAAATCATGAATCTGTTGTGGGTTGAGGGCCGCGCGGTTAGGGCTGGGATGTAGTTGAAGATGAAGCTGAGATGAAGTTCCTTGATGGTCTGCACGAACTGGTCCGAGTTGGTAATGTGGTGTAACGTTCTTCCCACCAGAGGCTGGAGGATAGTGATGGGGGACGCTTGACGGTGTTGTATGTAGGTCCTTCCCTTGAAGCGACGATTGGACGGATTTGGAGTACCAGGCTTATTGGGTTGGCCAAAGAACCTGGAGCAGGTAGAGATGGAAGGTCTGAATTGTCTATATAGCTTGTAGGGGATAGCATCGGAGCGGTGGAGAGATAACAGCTTGCCGGCGATCTTACGTTCAACAGATTCAACTATTCCCAAAATGCGTAGCTGTACCAAGCCCATTATCTCCCTTGCGCTCTATTGTAGGAGCCAAAATGTGGGGAGGTGGGCGTGTGTGCAGAAATTGGCCAGTTTGGGTTTGCAAACTACCCAGTGTGCTGTGGTGTCACGAGCTATGGACGGGTTGTTATCACAAACTGCCGAGTAGCCCATCTGAGTCGTTTGGATCGTGGTACCATTTGAGGGTCCTAAATGGGCACCAGAGCTTGTCCGAAGGGACCCAGGATTGGTATCCGATGCTGGGCAAAGCCCCGATGGATGGCGAAAATGGCCGAACGGTAGTTTTGACTTAAAAACAAGTAATGCAGAAAATCGTCCACCTCTGTTAACAGATGCAGCGACCGCTAAATCTGCTATTGTAGACTTGCCGGGTCAAGGCACGTCGTCCTCGTGCGGCCATGGCGGCAGCCTCTGTAGAAAGGCCTGCTGCCTGGAATGTTCGTTGCAGCCGGTCAGGTGAAGATCCTCCTGCTTCGGATGGATGATCCCTGACTTCGGCTGCGAGATGATGTCCGGCCCCTCAGGCAGGATCAGTGGAGTCTGCACTATAGGAGCCTTGTTCTTGCTCTATCTTGGATATTACCTGGGAGTAGCGATATGGGAGGGAATGCGGTAGGCGCGAACATGCCGTCCCATATTATCAGTAGCGTGTCTGTTGCCCATGCCTGCGGGTGCGGAAATCGAACAGGTCGATGTGGGGTCTGACGCCGAGCGTATGAACGACCGTCCTCCTCGAGAGGGCTTATCTGCCAGGAAGTTCTCGCTGCCAGGGATGTGGACTGCACCTAAAACTTGTTGTCCAACTTGGCTGATCGGGTGCCGCCCTGGCGGTTTATGTATGACACTACAGTCGTGTTGTTGTACTGCCCTGCCCCTGATTGACGCAGGGCATTGAATACATCCTGGAGCTCTAGCACATTGATGTGGAGATCCCTTAACCTCCTGGCCCCATTCCCCCGATGCTTGAAGAGGGGTAAGGATAGCTCCCCAACCGACGGTGGTGTGACCTCCTGCCCCGACTGTTGGAATTGCAGTCTAGGTTCCGTCTGTCCATCCACCACCGTAGGTGAACGTGGATGCACTTCTTGATTGGCACAAGTAGGCCGATAGGTTACCACTTGGGAATGTGCTAGCAAGGTGTAGCTGTAGCGGCCGCATTCGCAACCGGCACCATGGTATAAGGTCCACCATGCTTACCATTAGACCCAGCAGTCGTAACCACGCGACTGCTGGTGCCGACTCACTTGACATGAAAGCATTTTACACATTGCAGAAGGTTGACGATGCGTTCCTCTGTTAGCTTCCTCGAGGACTGCTCAGAGGAAGGTCGGGGGGTGGGAGGGATGGGATTTCTTGTGATTTATGATAAATCCCAGCCGAGATGCAAGATCGTAGGTGTGCTTGCATTGCTTCCGGCAGTGTCGGTGCTCGACTAACCAATCGTCTAAATACTGGAATATTGTGATGTTCTTTTTGCGGATAGTATGTGCTGCCAGCGTCCTGGTCACTCGGGTAAAGACCCTTGGGGACGTGGACAGCCCGAACGGAAGGACAGAGGTAGATCTTGCCTTCGTACATAAATCGGAAGAATCTCGGGCACCCGGGATGAATTGGGATGTGGAGGGTAGGCCTATGCCGGGAATGGCACTGATTCCATGACGGTTCGAAGTGTGTCCATGCGAAACCTGCGGGGGCGAATAAACCTGTTGAGTGGTTCTAGGTTGATTATGGGCCGCCATTCGCCTGAGCCCTCTTTGGGGGTAAGGAAGAAGATCAAAAGGAATCTGTGGACTCGCTGACTCTCTCTATTGCCTGTTTTTTCGGGGAGGGAGGAAACCTCACTTTCTAGAATCGTTCGCTTCCCAGGTCGGCCGGGGATGGTGTAGGGCGGAGTATCGTTGTCGTACGGAGGGGTGCTTCGTGAACTTGTTTGTATCCTTGACCTATTTGTGGCGAGTACCCATCTGTCCGAGGTGATTTCTTGCCAGGACCCTGCGTAATGGCTTAAACGGCCCCCGACGGGTCCAGGTTACAGGGCTTACGAGTCCCAGGACGAAAAGAGGGTCTGGTTTGAGGGGTTCGTTTCGGTACGGTACGCCCTCCCGTGTTGCCAGTGCCCTTGCGAAGGGAGAAGGTGCCCACCGAGAAGGTGGTGTAAATCCGTTTTGCCTCTGATTCCGTTACATCATGGAACTTGTCAACAGGGAATTCCGAACCTTGAAGACCGGTCTAAATTCACGAGTACTTCCTCCATTTTGGCTTTCTGTTTATCAATGAAGCCCGACTTGGGGGTTGCTTTACCCCCGTCAGCTTTACCCCCGTCCGGAAGTTTAGTGGGTGATAGTCCCGGGGGCGAGCTGCGTTCGCTGCTGGTAGTCCGTGGTGAGTGGCCGACTGCGGACCCTCAGGTATCCCGGGGGGTCCGGGAGTGGTTGTTTGTCCGGCTGGGCCTTGCCTTTCTTAGGGGCCTTACCCCTGGAGCCGCCCGCAATAGAACGTGGTCCGGTCTTCTTGACTTGCGGGTCCCTTGCCGGACGATGTATTGCGGGGACGTGGGGCGGGGGACGACGTGTCCCCCGGGATCCCATCTGGGCCATCCGGGATGAAGCAGCTCCGTAAAGGGAAAACTGAACGCGACCCACGGCGAATGCCCCACGCCACCGAGGAAGCGGTCCCGCGGAGCTGAGCTCAACGACCGCTGCCTGCTCGGCGTGTTAAGTTAGCGCCCCGATGGGAGAGGAAGGGATCCCTTTTCCCGTACGGAGCCTCACCGTAGCTTACAAGTGAGGTAGCTAACACCCTGGGTAGGCGGTACGAGTGACCGTCGTTGACCCTTTGTTACGCGTCTGCCTACCGGTGTTAAAGAACACCAGGAGATTTATTTCTCCTCGGCAAAGGCTCCGTGTGCTTAATTAGCACGATGTTAGCCACCCGTACCGAAAAAACTGGGCAGGAGACTGGAGGACTGTAATCCCACGCGGAAACGTCGACGAAAGAAAATAACTTCAGAAAACCAAGGAAAATAACTACCAGTTTTTATTAAACACAGTTGATCGTTATAACACCGCGATGGAAACGGAAAAATAAAATAACTCGAGATGGTAAAAAACACGATCGTATCGCTCCAACACTTAGAAAAAGAAGGGAGATTACGGGCTTGGTACCGCTAGGCATCTAGGGAATACGGTTGATCAATTTTAAGCGATTGTTTAACGACACTAAGGAAATATGCATAGGTAGATGTTATTTGGTTAAGATGAACGCAGTAGGCTTATTAAAATATTATGTTGTCGGCATGTCACTGCTCCGCACTCATTCTTTGCCTGCTTTGCGATCTTTCAGGAGACCATAAATTGGTAACAAAACAAAGGACTTGGAGGTCCGCCACTGAGACCAGTAATGCGGAGCAGTAACATCATGCTAACAACAGAATATAATTTTTCCTGTACCAATTTCTGAGACCCCTAGTAAAGGAAGCAAGCTCATGTGATTTCCTGCCATAAGTACAACAAAAACTCCTGCCATGAGTGCAACAAAAACAATAACAAGAAGTATAGATGGTCTCTAACCTGTCCATGTAGGGTTCGCCGTGGAAAAGGTCATTGATTGGGAAGTGATTTGGACATGAACTTTGACTTTTTCTGCGTATGTTTTGAAAGCGTATGAGAGAAGTGGGAGACCATCGATGTTAACAGTAAATGGTAACAGTGTATGGTATATCGATGGTAACAGTATAAATATGTTGGAATACCCATCAAAGAATACCACAAGAAAGGCAGTTTACATGAGTACAGGATTATAATATACAATGGAATAACCATAACCGCGATTCATCTTCAGTTGATGGAAAAGAATCATGGACAAGTGCATCAAGTCAAAATAAAGGCCAACTCCACAAGCCGCCCGCACAGACAAACAACATGTAGATACTGTGGAGAGAGTCATCCACGTGGGAAATGTCCAGCCTATGGACACGAATGCACTAAATGCTACAACCAAAACGACTTCGCGTGTGTGAGTCTGCAGGACCGGTCACAAAGAACATCCCAAATATTGGGCAAAAAGAAAAAATGCAAAACCTAAGATTTGTCAAGTTGATGTAGAGTTGATAAAATCCGTTAAAGCAACTGCTCTCCGGTGCAATCATATATGGTGCGACTCAAATGAAGCAGACATGACAGTGCCTTTCAAGCTTTCCTGAATCGAGCCGGGAGCGTGGGTTGAAGCTAAATGCCAAGAAAATCAAGAACAGGTTCACTTTGTCGTCTAAGACTCCGACGACAGCTCGACCGAGGAATACGTGTGTTTTACGGAAGTGGTGGACGAGACCAGACAGCTATATATGATTCTAGTCAGGTGAAGGGGTTAAAGGGTTAGGATGTGCTGGGGTGGAATTGAGAATCCAGCAGCTCCATCAGATAGCACGGCGTTATAACCAGGTGCTCCGGATAGATGGAGCTCGATAGCTTTGGTTATCTAGGAGAGGGACAACTCAGTCTCAAGTTATGGGGAAATAGCTCCACTGCCTTGTGGGTATCTGGAAGAGAAAGGCTAAAGGGAGTAAACCCTGAAAGAAAATCCGGAGTCTGAGTCCCTAAAGGCAGCCGTTGCAGGCGTCGTTTGGAACCATGTGTACTGTTTTTCCGCATTTCCATTGGACTCTTCCAGCGGCGTGGAGAGAGGAGACCCGCTGCATAGGTAACAGCCCGTCTTGCTTTATTCACGTACCAAGGCCCCTGCACACTGGGTTGCTTCCGACGGTGGGAGGGGTCATCGTGCCCTATTGGGCAGCTACCGCCCGCCTCAAGCTGGGCAGTCCCCAGCCAGTAAGGTGCTGCCTCGCCACGGTCCGTTAGCCCCACTGGGTGCGTGGGGCTTGGGCTTAGGGTGAACACCGACTACAAAGAAAACTCTTAAGCTGGGCACCTGGAATGTGAGATCCATGACACCAGGTTTTACAGATAATCTCCAAGACATCGGCGATGCCCGGTAAGACCGCAGTCATCGATGAAGAGCTGAACAGACTGCAGATGGACATCGTCGACCTCCAAGAAACCAGATTACCGGATTCGGGATCTGTGAGAGAGAAAACTTTCTTCTCGCAAGGAAAGCGCACAGACGCAATAAGAGAGAATGGAGTACGTTTTGCTGTCAGGAGCAGCCTGCTGGGATCCATCATCCCACCTACAGAAGGAACCGAGCGAATACTGTCTCTTCGGCTGAATACCCCAGCAGGACCAACCAATGGTTAGCCAGTGATTATGCTCCAACGCTGACCTCACCTGCTGATGCTTAAGACAAATTATACAACGAACTCAGCACAGCTATGGGTCGATTCCCTGGAAAAGTCCTCGGCGACCTCAATGCAAGAGTGGGTGCTGTCCACAACTCCTGGCCTACATGTCTTGGAAAGTTCGGTACTGGGAAAGATCAACGAAAATGGACAGCGCCTGCCAGCACAACCTATGCGTCACCAACAAATTTTTCAACACCAAGCAGAGCACGGAGTCTCCTGGAGACACCCTCGGTCACCATTGGCACCAACTTGGACTTGATCCTCACCAGACGTCCCTCGGTCACCATTGGCACCAACTTGGACCTGATCCTCACACGTCCCAGTGTAACAAACATCAGACTCACCCGCAAATATCAGACCGCTCACTGTGTCTCTAATCACTCTCTGGTCTGTTGTAAGGTCAATCTACGGGCAAAGAAACTGTGCCGCACTTAAACATGAAGGAAGACCCCGCATTAATGCGGACCGATTAATATCGAGACCGGCAACCAGGGAAACGTTTGCAAATTCAAAGCCGCTCTGTAGGAATCCCTGCAAGGCCCATTGATGACAAATGCCCTAAGTTAAGAGATGGGAGCACTTCAGGGACACAGTCTACAAATGCCGCTATCAACACCTTTGGCGAAAAGACTGGCAAGTCAGCCGACTGGTTTTATGCCTACGCCGAAGAACTGGGGCCTGTCATCGAGGAGAAGCGGAACGCCCTTGGCGCATTCAAATCCTGCCCTAGTGAGAGGAATCTGCAGATCCTTCGGACTGCCCGTTGCAAGGTCCAGCAGACTGTCAGATGCTACGCCAATGAATACTGGCTACAGCTCTGCACCAGGATCCAATTCGCAGCAGATATCGGCAACATCAATGGCATTAAGCAGACCCTGGGCCAAACCCAAAAGAAGACCGCCCCCTCAAGTCCATATCAGGCAAAGTCATCCAGGACCGGACCAAGCAGATGGAGCGTAGGGTGGAGCATTACTCCGAGCTCTACGCCAGAGAAAACATGGTTTCCAAAGATGCTCTCAACGCCCGTCCTTGAGGAACTTGATGGTGACCCAACAAGTTGATGAGCTCAGGAAAGCCCTGGACTCGCCTCTGCTGGAAAGAGGGAGAGGTCCCCCAAGACATGAGAGATGCTAACATTGTCACTTTCTACAAAAACAAAGGTGACAGAAGCGATTGCAACAACTACCACGGCATCTCCCTCCTCAGTGTTGTTGGAAAGCTGTTCGCCCGGGTTGCACTGAAGAGACTCCAAGTCCTAGCAGAGGTAGTCTATCCAGAGTCCCAGTGTACCTGCGCAGGCAGGTCCACCATCGACATGGTCTTCTCCATCAGACAGACAACTGCAGGAGAAATGCAGAGAGCAGAGGCTTGCGATCTGGTCAGCAGGGACGGCCTTTTCAAGATCCTCGCTAAGATCGGCTGCCCACCGAGACTGCTCAGGATTATCAGGTCCTTTCACGACAACACTCCTTCAGGCGAAGCAGGCGAGTTGGCGCAATCAATGTGGCCGACACATTGGAGGAGCTGAGCAGGTGGAGGTGGTATCCGCCCAGGTGGGGCTCCGCATGAATAAGGGAAAGCCAATCCTCAATATGCTCTCCTCCGATGCATGTACTTCTGATTGATTTAGAAAAGCTGACATGATTTTCAAGTCACAATGGGCTAGTTAGTGTTCGATGTAAACAAAGATGCGATAAATTCCATCGGAGGAGTGAGGCAACCGTTTTGTTATCCTAATAGCTTTGGCGCTCGCTGTTCGAGAGACTGGAGGGGGAACACTGGAATTCTAAATTCTTCCGCCATACAGGAACCGAAGAAAGTGAGAGTGGTCCTTCAGTCCAAAGTAGGACAAGCTAGGATCGGAAGTGTACATAGCATCTCCATTCTGAATCTTCTTGGTCGGATATGTATATATTGGGTTGGAATCCGTATCTCTCTACTAAATGCCAAAAGGTGTCCGTTGCCAGTGAAGCTCGTCCGAGCACAGCCCATACACACGCATGCAATGCATGGTGCATTGTCTTCGTAATTCCAATCAAAAACAAGTCTGTTCTCTTCTTGCTTTTCACAGTAGAAGAGTTTGATCGTTGCTTTCTTGCAAATCATTTTAATATATTTAGGAATTTCCAAACTAGGGCCTATTGGTTTTAGGATAAATTGTGGATGGCATGGATGACTGAGAATTCTGAGATATGAAAAGAATATTAGTCCTAACTTGGATGGACGCTCGGCGTTCAATTGGAAATAGATTGACCGATTATTGAAAACGCAAAAGCGGCATTCTTGTTTCAGTGGTACTTTCAAAATATGTATACACAGCCTTCGTTGCTCAAATGAGAAGTTTTATCGAAGTGCATTTTCGGCGGTATTAGCCTTATTGTGGTATTTAAGGACATTTGATATATCATAGATATTGAATGACTGGTTGGTTTGCTTGTCTGCTGTTAATTGATGTATTTGACTTTTGAGGATTTTAGTACCAATCTGTATGCAATACTGTTTACTTGTAAAATTTGATGTCTTTTAAATTTTTTATCTGGACGTGTATATTCATGTATATTTGTATATGACGAATAAATTAAATTGAAAAATTGAAATTGAAATTGAAAATTGACATTGAAATAGATAATATGTACATGTACTTCATACCAATACATGCAATTTAAGATATAGTGCCATCTCTGAATTGGACTGTGGTGGCCTTGGCGGCCATTTTTCAAAATGGCCGCCAATTCTGATATAAAACTACATAACTCAGAAAATAAGAGTCCTAGAATCTTCATTCCAGTGGCTATGTATATGTTTGCCAGGTCCAACAGTTCAATAAAAGCATTATTGAGTGTGTCAGACGTTTAGATCCGCCATTTTCAAAATGGCGTCCTTGTTTTTCAAAATGGCCGCCAATACTATTACATGTAGCTGATATAAAACTGACATAAAAACTATAACAGGCCTAGAATCTTCATTCCAGTGACTTTGGTATGTTTGCCGAGTCTCGCACTTAAAAAAACCCGCACTATTCTTCTTCTTTCGTTTGCTCGTCCTTGTGTCGTTATCCAGGACAGCACCAGACCCGCACTATTGAGTCTGTTGGACTATAGTGTCCTTACTTCAATGGCAAAACATTCCATGTGTCAAGAACTCAACATTTAGGTAATATGCAAATAAGGCTTGCCCTTCACGGACGTGGATGAGCACTGTATACTCGGTGCTTGTGAGAGCACTTGAGAAAAAATCACATGCTTGCTCAGGTGGGATTCGAACCCACGACCTCCTGCTTACTAGTGCATATGCCTTCCCTGCTAGGCAACCGAGCTAGCTGGGGTCTGCAGGGTGAATCGAATCAAATACCGCGGCGGGTACCGCAGTAAATCATGAATATTAAATGATTTTTGTCGGGAAATAGATAATATGCAAATTAGGCTTGCCCTTCACCGACGTCGATGAGTATACAGTATACAGGTTCGAATCCCAACTGAGCAAGCATGTGATTTTTTCTCACGTGCTCTCACAAGCACCGAGTATACAGTGCTCATCCACTTCGGTGAAGGGCAAGCGTAATTTGCATATTATCTATTTCCCGACCAAAATCATTTAATATTCATCATTTAGGTACTCTGCGGTCACAACACCGTTGCTTGCCAACTGGCTCCATGATTCCGAAACCCTCATGTCCTGGTGGTATTCTGGTGGTGCGGTCTACCACAACCCTGGCGCAGAAAGTTTCGCCCTTTGTGTCTGAACAACGCACCTTCTCCCCTTTAATCACCAGCTCCATCGCCTTGAAGTTCAGAGTCCCACCAGTCGCCAGGAAAAAATTCATCCCGAGAATGCCTTCTAAAGTGTCAAGCTTGCAAAATGTCGCTTCTACAGGATGAGTAGTTCTTCCCACTCGTGCCTCAACCCATGATATACCGATGATCTCTAGCGGAGGGTAAAGACCCTCGATCCCCTTGCGGTGTCCAAATGTGGTCTATCCCCAGGCGCCATCTGGTAGTCTAAGGTGGTAGAGAGAAATGTGATGCTTGCGCCTGAATCCACCAACAAACTCGCCTTATAGCCCCCGACAGTCACTGGAAAAAAATAATAGTCCACTAGTAGCCTGCATCATCCGACTCATCCCAATTCCTTTCTCCGACACCTCTACTTCTGGGGGTTGTCCGACCCCCTTCACACCCCCGGGCCACAGGGAACGCTGCCTTGTCTCCATACGGGCGCCTACAATCCCGCCCAGGCTCCGAGCACCTAAAGCAGAGAAAACCTGACGTGGATACCCTCGCTGGTAAGTACCACGTGTGCCTATTGGTCGCTCCTGCTTCACCGTAAATGCCTTTCCGGCATTTGCTATCTGTTCCACCACTCCTTCAACTACCTCTGGCTCTAACAGAAGGCCTCCTCCATTTCCTTCTGTCTCTGGGTGATGTCCGTCTCGTCGCCAAGTACACTCGCCATACTTGACTTTCCTGCCAGCCCTCTGCTCCTCAACCTTGAGGAATCCCTCAGTAGAAATTGCCGCACGGATTGCTTCCTCCAAGGTTCTCGGCCTTGAACGGACTATCCCATCCTGGATCGCCTGATCCTCCACGGCGTCACTAAAATGTCCCCTTGTCAATCTATCTCTCCCTTCGTCCGTCAGCTCAGGATAAGCTAGCACCGACAGCTCTCGTATTGCCTGCAGTGACTCCTTTGCACCCTGCCGCCTGTGCCGTAATTCCACTCATTGGCCAGCTTACACGCCTCGAAGTGTTGGAGGAAGTCACACCATGGTGTTTTCCGGCGTGGAAGCGGTCCGGTATGGCGTTCGGTCGCTCCGTCTCCACCTTGGAAGGTGCGTGCTTGTCCCTTTCCAGGTTTTCCATGTTGCCCTTGACTGCTTGCTCAGCACCACAATCTGACAATTCACATGTCGGCCTCTCTCGAACCGAAGTCGGTTGCCGGCTGTTGGTCTCAACCATATCAACAGTGGATGATTCGTCCAGTGTTCACCTTGTCTCTGGAGTGTTTACTGATGCCGCCGGTGTTGAATCTCGTCCGAGGTCTAGTTGTTGGTTTTGGAGTTGATCAAGAGTGTCCCTATCGTCCGCCCGAATTGTGTAATTGTCGATGCAATTGGTATGTCTGGTACCAGCAGGTGCTCGCGCCTACGTCCCTCTAATACAGCCAACTTTCCCTACAATTCTCGCATCTCCGCCTGCAATTGCAGCACCATCTCCTGCATCTGCCAAACCTCCTCACTAGGTCCTCATTTACCGCCTACCAGCACGTCCTCCATTGTTGAGTTCCAGTTGTTTTATACCCATGATGCCAATCCCACTTCTGACACCATTTGTGGTGGTGGCGCCGACAGCAACCGCCAAGTCAAGGGTGCGGGCCCGTTTGGGGGCAGTCTACCGTCAGGTTAAGTGGGGAACAACCTTGAATTGAAGGGGATCGGGTGACAGCGGGCCAGGGGAATCCTATCGCGCAGCACACTCCAAGGGATAAGCAGTTGGGGCACCTCTCAATCATACTCGGGACTCTGCTTCTTCGGTGTCACTGATATCCTTTATTCCCTGCTCTCACCACCTGCATACTCATCCCGTAAGGCCCTAAGTACAAGGTGCTTTACCGTCCCAGGTGCTCTCCTCAACAGGTACAATAAACTCTATGACCTCATGAGGTGCTGACACCTTCCTAGGTGTCCTACAACACGTGTAGCCATAAATCACTTCCAACAATGCCTCACTAATTCCCTTTATCAACTATAAAAAATCCTCCGGACTTTTCTGTCAAAACATGTAACTTTATTAACTTACAAGTAACGGGCTGTTACCTGCTGACAGTAACTCTGAATTGAACAGCTATAATGACAAACTCGAACAACGAACTAACGGACTACAAACAAACTGCCCATGTTTCCCCGTTCTCCCTCACATTGAAAATGGCAGACCTTAAAGTCTGACATAAGTGTGAGATTCGGCAAACATATACAAAGTCACTGGAATGAAGATTCTAGGACTCTTACTTTTCGAGTTATGTAGTTTTATATCAGAATTGGCGGCCATTTTGAAAAATGGCCGCCAAGGCCACCACAGGCTAATTCAGAGATGGCACTATATCTTAAATTGCAAGTATTGGTATGAAGTACATGTGTACCAAGTTTCATGCTTTTACCACAAAGTGCACGATTCTCTCCTAATATAGCCCTTATCCGCTGGACTATTGCCCTTCACCGACGTGGCTCAGGTGAGATTCGAACCCACGACCTCCTTGCTTACTAGTACAGATGCCATACCGCTAGGCCACCGAGCTAGCTGGGGTCAACGAGGTGAATCGAATCCAATATCGCGGCGGGTACCGCAGTAAATCATTAATATTAAATGATTTTGGTCGGGAAATAGATAATATGCAAATTAGACTTGCCCTTCACCGACGTGGATGAGCACTGTATACTCCGTGCTTGAACTGAGTATACATTTAATATTCATTTACAGCGTGGTGTACTACTACTACAGGGTGCAGCGTCGCTACAGAGGACCACATAAACTGGCGCGATCATGGAACTGGTAGTACACAGAAGAAGAGATGCAAGTGCCGCTCCCACAGGACGACATGTGGGAAGCCTTTGACACCCATATAACCAGAGGGCGTATGAACGAATCTGCGCGTTTGGTATCACTCCACACACAGACTGCCGACAAAAACGTAGCATAAATAGTGGTCTGGGAACGCCGTATCACTGGTGGAAGGGCAGGATGCGAACTCAAAGAAGTGAGTGACGATATGGCCTTTTGGGTTGCTTTGATATTCGGCCTTTTTGATTACATGCTCGATTTGATCGGCTTGTTCAGTCGTTCCAGGGCGCTCACGATCTTTGCGGGAATCTTAGATTGTCGTTTGGAGAGAAACCTTTCACCACGCAAAGTTTGCATAGTTTTGTAGAGTCCTCTATTTCTAAAGGGCAGGGTATGGTAGTGTTTAATACACATGTTTCATCCAACATGGGGGAATGTGGCTTTGATATGGCCGTTTTTAGTAACCCAGAGGAGTTGCGCGGCCCCGATGAAGAAGAGACTGCATGGGTTTATAGACTTTCCCGAACCTCCAATTAACCAATTAACCGGGGACCTCCGTACAAATGAGCTATGAGACCAGCGAGACCGGTTTAGTAAGGTCTTTCTATGATACGATAAAACGTGACCTCCAACCTACAAATATAGCGGTTTGAGGTCGATGACGATGGTAAAACGCTTGATTGTGTAGAGGGTGGTAAAAGAGTCCGGATGAGCTCTGCTAAAGGCTCTACACAATTTCTGGGGTTGAGCACACTTGCCAGCAGATTTGGTTCGGGGAGGGGGGGGGGGGCAACAAAAGCCGTTCGAGACTTACTCAACCTGCCCGGGTACGAAAGCCAAGAGTAAAAGTCAAGAGCTCGAATTGATTGCAAAATATGTATTCCCAGGGAATGCGGGCGCACCAGAAGTGTGATGAGGTCAGGACAGCAAAGCGCCACCCCGAAGTCGCTGCATGCAGTCGCCAAATACCTGGGACTGGCCTAACGACAAAGGTGAAGGTGAATGCTAAGCTCTTACCAAAGACCAATCAGCCGGCTGCTTATCAACTGTTAAAGGTAGCATCATACTTTGGTAAGAAACCAAAACAGAAATGTTCACAGATTTACGTATAACTTACAGGGAAGATGGTGCTGGTAGAAACATACCGTTAACAATTTTCCGCCCGAAATTGTGTATTTATAAAAAAGAAAAGACTTAAGAAATACTGTGGCCGTTTTCACGATTTTTTCAAAAGGTGGGCACCGTATGGGACTGAAAGTTTCACAGATGACTGTGACTGTATCTTCCTTGATATTTTTGCCCACGAACCTGTACTTCTGTGACAAAAAGTATGGTTTATCAACTGAGCCTCAACAGCTATGTTGGAGCAATAGATGCAGGCGGCGACGATGATACCAGATTTTGCTATTTTGATGTACTATTTTTTAATTTTTTTTTTTTAGTATTTTTGACTTAAAACGCGGAATAACAACATGCACTGACGACTGCTTGCTGCGAGCTACATTATCGCTATGGGATGTACCTAGCTCCGCTGACGGCAGCGATGACCACAGCTAAGCACTGCCGATTTGGAGATCAGGTATCTATTGCCATTACGGAAGATGGAAGAGACGCCATTGGATTCGATGGCCCCCCAGGAGACGGTACAGGCCCCGAAAGAAAGTCGCGGCTGGTGAAAAAGGTGCACCGGTCAGGAAAGCAACACAAGAAGCACCACTCGAACAGCTTCAAAAAGACAAAGACGGTCTCCGGCCATCTCCGGCTGCTGAAACCGCTGCCGAAACCGCTAAAACTGCAGCGAGCCTTCCAATATGCAGAGCGAATGGCTAGTGTATGCAGTCCTCGCAGCTGTCGCTGTTGGCGCCGCGCTATATGCACAGCTCCAAAAATAGAGGCGCCCCTGCTAAAATCGAGGCAAGAGAAAAAAAGTACTATTACACGAACAGCCCGACCCCTTCTATATGTAGTCATGTCTACTCCCAGTACAGACGGCATACAGCATACCACATCGCAGTTGTGAGAGGGCTCGCAATTGGGTACGCCGCACTTTGCTAACAAAATCTAATGTGCTACACCCAAATTAAAACTTGGCGCCATATGATGTCGGCATGGTCATTGTAGATGTTTGCCTGGCCATGGCCACCAAGGATATGCTCGTGTGGCAGAATATACTCCCCGCAGACATATTGAAATAACACCCTTCCGACAAGATGGCCTCTATAGTGATGCTTGTGCCTACAAGGAGGCATTGGTGAACGCGCGCGCTCGCGTTCTCAGGGTGCCGACGAAGAGCGCAAACGTCATAATAAAGTCTTAAAACAACTCCAAGCTGCAAATGCCGAATGGTGATGCCCGAATTTCCGTGATGTTGATGAAGCCATCCGTCAGTACAATCTTGCTAGAACAGGAACCGGAACCAAAGCTTTCAGATTTTTACCAACCATCGCCGCGGCGCGCCGGAGCAACGCGATAGAGAAATCGCCTTTGATAGTGGGAATAGGAGCCATTTCGCTCGCAGCCTATAAGCTAAACCAAGTAATTGCGACCGCTTTTTTTTTTTAATTTGAGCCCAACCTGTTGGAGACTGAATTGGTTGCTTAAATGTCTCGCAAGCCATGACCGCTCGCCTGACAGCAAAGCTGTCTCCCATGTACTATAAGCTCGCGCGGCTATTGGAAGGGACTAGCGGCGATTCAAAACTTCACAGCTGCAGCTTAGATCACTGAAGAGGCTTTCTCGGGCTTGGCTAAAACAGCAGGCAATTTGGCAGATCTACATCTACCACCCAGCTCCGAGGCACGTTCGAAGACCAACATTCGATGTTGGCATGCCGAGCTGACTTGCTCTTTCTTCCCCGCGACCGTCCCCACCGTAAGACGTACAAGTACGCACTCACCGTCGTTGATGTTGTCACGCGCTAGAAAGAAGGTGAACCGCTGGTAAGAAAAGAGGCCAAAGATGTTGCCGATGCCCTGTCAAGCCAGGCCAATTGAGGTGGCCCAGGGTGCTTCCGGTCGACCCTGGACGTGTGTTCATGGGTGCAGTCAATCAGCTGCTCGCAAAGCACAACGTCGAGGTCAGGCGAGGTCGTGTGGACATTCACCGGGACCAGAGGGGATCCGTAGAGCGATTCAACCGGACCTTGGCTGAGCGGCTCTTCGGACACCAATACGCTCAAGAGATGAGGCTTTCTGAGGGTCAAAGGTCGACTGAATGGGCGGCCCGGCTGCCCGCCGGCCTATTTTTTTTTACACGACAGCCTGTGGCTTTTCGGTTTTTATTCTATGTAACGGCTGGTGAATGCGTCTAAGCTCTCTCTGCTGGCGACGATTCATGTCTGCTCTGCATGCATGTATGCAATGTGTGCACGCGCTGTGAGTCTTGCCTACAGCCGTGGGCTATGTATACGTCGCATGGTCGTCATAAAATACAATGTAATGAGTAATGAGCAAATAAAACAAAACAAGCAAAGACAAAAAAAGGGGGTGGCCTCATAATGAAATAAGAGGATGGTTACACACTCCGAGTCTGATCGAGTATAACGTTGGAATATTTATCCAGAAAGAGTAAAAACCAAACACCAAGCAATGCTTTCATCATGGTAAGACCAGAACCTTCTAAATGTTTTATAAGAAAAATCGAGTCGCGTTTTCGCTATTTTCACGGGACTCAGATGTCCGATTAATGAGCATGGTGGAGTTTTAATTGTCCTGTCACCAGATAACTCCCAGGGGATACTTGGAATGCAACCGGGCACTAACTTGTCCTTGCATGTTATGCTTCAACTGAACAGGGCCAGTCAGTTGCAAAACATGCAGTATCATGTAGCATATTGACCAGACTGCATACGGGTCATTCCGTGTCAATTCAACGCGCTTTGGAACCCGACCGACACGGATTTTAATGAAATTTGGTATGCTTATTGGCCTCCATGAGAAACCCCCAGAACCGAAATTTTATGTAATTTGGTCCATTACTTTTTGAGATACGGGTTAACGAACTTTTGACCAATTAGCACAATCTGTCGCATTCAAACAGCTATATCTCCAGAAGTAAAGAACCTACAGAAATAAATTTTACATCATTCTAAAGCTCTTATAATGGCCTTCATTTTGTAAAATAAAACCAAAATTTTGTCATGTACGACAAAAAAATTACGTTAAAATTTGACCTTTGACCTCGATTTAAAAAAATACGTATTTTTCAAAATGCGTAATTTTTTTTTAATTTTAGCTTGACATGTAAGTAACATCTCCAGAAAAATTTGGAGTGGGCGCTCATATACTTTTGGAGTTATGATAATTTAAACATCGGATTTCGAGGATAAAACCTGTAAATATCCATTAACATGTGCATTGTACATATACTTATGTGCATGTAATCCATGTATAGTAATGCATGTGCACAAATATGAGGTATTTTGGCCTATCTAGCCCTTTTCAAGTATTAAAGCATAACTACAAAACTGTACAAAAGCCAATCCTTAATGTTTTACATGTTGCTCTGGGCCCTTTTTATTGGGGGGGGGGGGGGGGGGGGGGGGGTGGGTACTGGAACTGTCAGCCAGGCATGTTAACTAACCTAGTCATCTCCATTCCATCAGAATTTTTGTTGTTGCAGATTTCATTTCTTTTGCAGACATCAAGTAAACATACATGTATCTGGTTTCTGTATGTAACAGTTTCCACAATTATTACTATATCCTGAGAGTATCTGTGTAACCTGAAGGAATTCACAGCTTACAGTTTACCATTGTTTATAGCTGGAAGGAACAATCGCTAGTTTGCTTAAATACACGATTACACATTACGTGATGCACTCTCAGAATAGTAACAATTGTAGAAACTTTAGTATTACAAAGACTTAACACATAAAAGATGCCTGCAAAGGAAATGAAATTTGCAATAAAAACTCTGATGGAATGGAGATGACTAGGTTAGGCCCTGTTTGTTTAATGCACAAGATCACAAATCCAGCAGATCCTGATCCCATTTTAGCGTACCCTGCATAGGACCTTGATCCCCAAATCTGGGATCCTTTGCGTTGAACAAACAAGCCCTTAGTTAGTAACATGCTTGGCTGACAGGTACACTAGCCACCCCCCCCCCCCCCCCCCCCCTTCCCGGAAGATATAGAGCCTAGTGTTTAGAATGCAGCAACATGTAAAAGATTAAGGATGGGCTTTGGTACAGTTTTGTAGTTATGCTTACTTGAAAATGGCTAGAAAGGCCAAAATACTTCATATTTTTGCACATGCATTACTATACATGGATTACCTGTACAGAAGTATATGTACAGTGCATTATGTTAATGCATATTTACAGCTTTTAACCTAGACTTGGGGCCAAGTCTTTCTTAGTCCGCGCGGTGATTGTCTCTTTTTTTCCCCGCAACTCTCGCGAAACCGCGCGAGACTCATGGCTACGGCTAGTCTTGGTCCACGACTATGTTATTACCGTACTCGAACGTACGAACCGATTATCCGCACTGACACGCACGTACGTACACCCATTCGTAAAGGCCTTCTATAACATAGTCTTGGGAATCGTGTAAGGGCTGTGAGTTGCGCGCGCACCTCGTTAGTACAATGTATGTAGCGCGCTACTTCGTCACCATGGCACACTGTTGAATATGTATGATATATAAGAATGACGCTGGTCATAGATGGTCATTCCCCTCAGGCAAAACCTGAACTTCGAGGCCTGCGGTCAGCTCCCATGGCAACGCCCGGGTCAAACAATGCATCGCTGCATTCCCACGGCCGACCTGTGGGTATTGCTATGCATGCGGTGTACAGGTGTACATTATGTACCATGCACGTTGTATACAGTGTGAATTATCAAAGAGCTACAAATCATGAACAGTGTAAATGTTTTTGTTTATAGGCCTATACATGCCTATACATGTAACTTAAAATGGAGTGTTTCACTGTAGGACTCAGGCTAAATAATACTTAAATACCACGTTTAAAACTCCTTGCTTCGTGTTTGTTTTTACCAAATGCAATGGAATTATAGTATTACAAGGTACAATAATTCAGCAACCGTGGATTTCTACATTATGTTGTAAATTAGCCACTGAAATCTCCCCAACTTTCGCCCAGTCACATCGACGACATTTTAACCAAAAGGCACGTATACAGTACAATACTATTGTGTAACTTCATGGGGTGCCTTGTTTACGTGTCTGCACGTGCGTGAGCAGAAAATGGGCAGCGCCCGACTTTAGATGCAACGCATGCGCAGTGTGTTTCCCCCCGATTCCGGGGGGAGATTTTACACGATTCCCAAGACTGTATTAGTGACAGTTCCGTGCGTACGTGTGTGCGGATTACCTGTACGTACACACGTATGGTCAGTGCGGTTCGAGTATCCACACCAATACAGTCTTGAACCAAGACTAGGCTACGGCGAGAGATCAGCTCTCGGCCTGGGACCGCTCAAAAAGAAAGACTTGGGAAACCTGTTTTAGACGCATATTCATGTATTCACGTATGGGCGTGCTTTGCATTACGGTTGCCGTAGAGACGGCCGTTAAGACGAGTCCATTATTTGAGGGTGTATACAATTTCAAATAAGGCAGCAGTGGTGGTACTTACTACTTATATTGGACAGCATTTTAAAATTATGGTTTATGTTCAATTACTTCATAAGTTGAATGATTTAATAAATCATTTTGTATAAAGCTGGAACTTAATCTATTAGTTTAACATACGTGCATTAGTTCATATATAGAAATGAATAATACCCACGGTAAAATGTCAATAATTTTTTTAGCAAGTGTGTAGGTTAACATTTACCTGATGTACGTAGGTCTACACTATAGCTACAGTTAGTAAGACGGACTTATAAGATATTCCTATTATGCACAAAGAAGATAAAAACAAACATGCACATATTAATTTCACGACCCACGGGTTAAAAGTTTCATTATCAAGGTCACACTGCAGCTTTATAGCTAGATACGTGCGACGGCTGTGGTTGTGTATTCAACGTGAATCAGCCCTGTGTACACGTGCAGGATGTAGCGTAGGCCTACATAATGAATATTCATATATTTAATAAAGATTGGCCAATCAGACGCGTCCGTACGATTTCGGCTAAAGAGCCCATAGGCCGTGTACAAAGTGAAACGGGTTTCCCAAGTCTTTCTTTTTGAGCGGTCCCGGGCCGAGAGCTGAACTCTCGCCGTAGCCATGAGTCTCGCGCGGTTTCGCGAGAGTTGCGGGAAAAAAAGAGACAATCACCGCGCGAACTAAGAAAGACTTGGCCCCAAGTCTACTTTTAACCTCGAAATCCGATGTTTAAATTATCATAACTCCAAAAAATATATGAGTGCCCACTCCAAATTTTTCTGGAGATGTTGCTTACATGTCAAGCTAAAATTAGAAAAAAAATTACGCATTTTTTAAAATCTAGGTCAAAGGTCAAATTTTAACGTAATTTTTTTGTCGTACATGAAAAAAATTTGGTTTTATTTTACAAAATGAAGGCCATTATAAGAGCTTTAGAATGATGTAAAATTTATTTCTGTAGGTTCTTTACTTCTGGAGATATGGCTGTTTGAATGCGACAGATTGTGCTAATTAGTCAAAAGTTCGTTAACCCGTATCTCCAAAAGTAATGGACCAAATTACATAAAATTTCGGTTCTGAGTGTTTCTCATGGAGGCCAATAAGCATACCAAATTTCATTGAAATCCGTGTCGGTCGGGTTCCAAAGCGCGTTGAATTGACACGGAATGACCCCATACACAAGGATTGGTTTGGGATTGAGCTTAGACGCATTCACCAGCCGTTACATTGAATGAAAAAAAAACGAAAAGCAACAGGCTTTCGTGTAAAAAGAAATACGCTGCCCGCCGTCGTAAAAAAAGTAACGTCTGAGGCAATCACATCTAAAACTGTTACGCAAAAGCCCTCCTCCACTGTTCCAGGCCGTCCTGTTGCCCTTCGTGAGCAAAAGCTCCCGTCAGACGTTGGTGTTCGCTATCCATATCAGCCCTGTGAGCTGGAGATTGGCCGCCGTCGTGCCACCGATCCAGTGTGGTCCCTGGATATGTACCGGCTCGAAGGCTCGGTGACCAGACCTAGTGAGCCTATGGTCTAATATTTGCTGAATGGGCCTGCTCGTGGCTTTGCCCGGGAAGAGTTACTCGTGGTGCCTCCTGATACCCAACTACATCCGGATGGGTTT
Source organism: Astropecten irregularis (assembly GCA_963971285.1). Taxonomy (NCBI): domain Eukaryota; kingdom Metazoa; phylum Echinodermata; class Asteroidea; order Paxillosida; family Astropectinidae; genus Astropecten; species Astropecten irregularis. The sequence continues at coordinate 2,432,888 of OZ020262.1, read as the reverse complement.
TTACGGCGTTAGTGGTTCATCTCACATCTTTGTGTCCGTAGGCCAACCTCATTTTCCGCCGATCCCCCGATCCAGCGCTTGCTATCAAACGGTGAGAGAGATAACCTTGTTCAGACGATGAAAAAGATGCGATGGCGCTCAGACCGGAGCACATCCATACCGTGACGAAAGGTCTTCCGAAGAGGGCTTCTTTAATACTGTTCGTGGCGAATGTGCTTTTTTTCACACCTTTGGTCTTTGAGTTACATTTTAGGGCGCAGACCAACATATTCGGCGGTAAGGGCGCCCGGCGCACTCGTCTTTCATCTTGCCCAGCACCTTTTTCTTTGTAATACTGCGTAGTGGGTGCTCCTCGGGGTAGTCTGACGTGTCGTAGAGATGCGCACGCTCTGCCCTGTCTTGGTACACGTCCTCGGTTTGTAGCTCGATAAGAAGGCTATCCGTGTCGGTGTAAAGGAGCTGACAGCGCTCTCCGTACTGTCCTTCATCTGGTTGTAGTAGAAGTCGTAGAAGTAGAAGTCGTGTTTGGAGAGGTCCAGGATGCGCATCACAACGAACACCGCAACGATTGACAACCAATCTGCTCTTGTGGGCCTGGGTGGCCGCAAGGTCGCCATCAAAGATGTATGCCCGTGCGAAGGCTGGGCTGGCGATAAGGCCGCCCGAGTCTGTCCTCTTCATCGGCCCTGACGAGCTTCTCGTTGTGCTTCCGGAGGTTCTCCACGCATCAGCTTGTAGAGACCCTTCTCGAAGTCGCTGGTTGCTTTTTTCAGAGTTCTGTGTTCATTATGTGATATAGGGCTCCACATCCAGGGGCTTTGATCGAAGGATAGAGCTCTGCGAACCTTTTTTAGGCGCATGCCCATCGACAGATAGAGCTTGTATGTTGCGGTAGTGAAGCACGTAGCGTTCCTTAATGCGAAGGTTGGGGACCTGGGGCCGATTTCATAAAGCTCTGCGACGCGTCGCATCTATGCGGTGAGTCCATTATGCCCCGGTCACAACCGGGTTGCGTGCAGTCTACGGGCACTTTGCGATCAAATTCGCATACAAACGTGCATTCTATGCAAGGGGCCCTGACGATATTCGCAATGGTCCGTGCGGGAAATCTAATCGCTAACAAGCCGCAGAGGGGAATTGAACGTGCTCAATTTTTGCAAGCGATTCGTTTGAGATTTTCTGGACGCATACAAACCGCATACCACCGCAAGGCAGACGTACATGACCCTTCAGTCAAACGTGCGAATAACGTATTAAACGTGCGAATAACGTACCTATAACTCAGTCGTACTTGCGATTGACAATTTGATTCCATCGTACGTTTGCCTGTGCGACCCTCCGCAAGTGTCACGTGCATTAAACGTGCGGAACACGTGCATAAAACGTGCATCACATGTGCGACAAACTTATAGTCCGTACGACCAATCGCATAGCCGGACGGGCAGTCGCATGATCTCACGGTTTTTCGCACGTGATATGCACGTTATATGCACGTTATATGCACATGATCCGCACGTTACCTGCAAGTGAGGCCGCGTGACACCTCCCCGGTCAACCGCGGGCAGACTCATATGACGCTACACACAATCGCAAATGTGACCACTGATGAGAATATCGTACGTCATTCAACAATCGCTGTCCCCTGCGTTTGACCCTGAGATTTTTTTTCGTACGTCCACCGCACCCGGTTGTGACCGGGGCATATGAGAAAGGATGCGTCTCAACTCTGCGACGCGTCGTAAGTTTTATGAAATCAGCCCCCGCTTCTCAACCTCAGTGGGCGCACCAATAAGGTTGAGCTGATACTCTACATCCACTCTTTTCTGGATCACCATGTGCTCCGGAGCCAACGGATATGTATTGTACGCATCGTGCAGATCTTCCGGGTATTCGAGATCCACCTCCAAGATATAGCCATTGGATCTATCTACCGGGTGATCCGCTACGCTTGCGGCGAGCCCATCACAATTCTCTACCCTCCGAAAGCCGCCTGTAGGCAGGGGCTGGCTCATCGCCAGGATGTGGCTACATTCTTCGGAGGAGTCATATCCCTCAACCAGAGGATTTTTCGCTTTCGCGTACCTCCTCGAGACCACAGAGATCCCGCCGCGCATCCCCTTTTCAATAATTAATTTTATCATGTTAATGATCAAATGCTTTATACTCGGCGGGTGGGCTGGTTTATGTGGTCTCCTTGAGAGGACAAGCTGCTTGATGTATGTGCTTGACACTAGATGGATGTGGCGACACTTAATGGAAGTGGCTGGGGCTGACTTTATGTCAGTGAAGGCCATGTTGTGTGTGGTATTTGTTGAAAGAGGCAATGTGCACATGCATTTTGGCAGCCCTGGTGAAATTGTTGGTCACTTTGTCACAGCTTTTCTTTGAAGCCAGTTCGCTTACAAAATTTTAACAAATCTTTCTTTGAATTTGTGAAAAATTTTCCCTTCGAAATTACTTGGCTTATTTTCAATAAGGCTTTTCTCCTGGTTATCACTATTCTGGTCATTCTTCTCCGCGGGAGCTGGCTGTTTTTGGATTGCCGTTCTTATCATCTTCATCTTCAAAACGTTGGCTCTCATGACCTTTGCAATTTTCGGCCAGGAAACCTTTGTGTTGCTCTCACCATGCTACGGGCCAAGCGAGTAACACGTGCACCTGCACGTTTGGCCGACACCTTGCGGCCGCCAAAACCACAGAAGGCTAGAGTCGCCAGCGTTGTCAGGACGTCGACCGTCCTCGCTCAAGGTCTTACTAAACCGCATCATCGAGTGCGCTTGTCTGTAGGACTTCACTTAATTGTGCGGCTAGATTTTCTGAACAACTTTAATGGGGTATCACCTTTTCTGGACTTTTAGGGCTTGTGATGATTCAGTAGAGTTATTTACTGATACAGCGGCTTTAATAGGGTTAAGGGGCATACTTTCAGGGCACATGGGTGTAAGGTCGGTGGCCATCATGTATACTGGAACATCCTCTTTCCATTGCATTCCTCGAATTTTTTCCTTTGCTTGTGGCTTGGTGCTGGGAACCAGTGCTTGCCAATCGCAGGGTTAAGTTCCGCTCTGATAACCTAGCGGTAGTTCACATATTTTACAGACAATCTTCCCAATGTGAAAAGATTATGCACTTTGTTTGTGCTGCACTGCTTCAAATTTAATATTGTCTTTAAAGCGGTACATGTCCCAGGGGTTGCTAATTGCTTGGCCGATTTTTTTGTCCCGTTTTCAGATGAAACGATTTTGGGAGGCCGCTCCTCATGCCGATCGGGTGATGACACCGATTCCAGCGCTACCGATTCGCTGGTAGCATGTGAGATCTCTCGCTTGCTGTCGGTTGCGTTGGCCAGGAATTCCTATAAAACTTACACTACATGGTTGAATGTATTTCCGAATTTGCCAATGAGCAGTTAGGTTATACATCATTGCCTGTTCCATCCCAAGTCATTAGGGAATTCATTGCTTGGCTCTCTCTCCGGGGTTCAGCACCATCCACCATTGCCACATATGTGGCTGGAGTGGGATTCTATCATAAGCTTCATGGGCATTCTGATCCCACTAAGGATTTCATAGTATCTAAGCTTTTGGAGGGCTGTCGCCGTGATCGGAGGCAAGGTGATACTCGGTGTCCAGTTACAATGCCAATTTTATGCAATATTTTGTCAGCGTTGCCAAATGTCTGTGAATCTCGTTATGAGGAGTTATTTAAAGCCGCTATTGTGTGCATTTTGTGGGAGAATTTACGTCAGATTCACAGAACCGCATGCAGGATTCACTATTACTGAGGTCAGATATTACTTTTAGTTCTCCTGATCATGAGTCCCAGGGTGCATCGGTGTCTGTTTCTTTTCGAACCTGTAAGACTAATCAAGACAGGCAGACCCATTGAAATTAAGCTTGTGCAGACAGAGCATAATTTTGTTTGCCAAGTTGCTGCATTGCAGAACTTTGTGAAGATTCGTCCAACAGGCCCGGGTCTTCTCTTTTGTCATTTTGGCAGCACACCTTTGACGCGTTGTCAGTTTAATGCAGTGCTTAAAAAGGCCCTTGTTTTTTTGTGGTCTCGGTGACCTCAACATTCGTGAACATTCATTTCGAATTGGGGCAGCAACTCTTGCTCATAACTTAGGTGTTTCGATTGAGAATATACAAAAATGGGGCGTTGGCGTTCTGATGCTGTGCTTTCATATATTCGTCCCGAGACATTGTGTGCTCTACCGGGCATAAGATTAGGGTCACAGACTTCTTTATCTTATTGTTGATTGTGCAAGTGGCGTATGGATTGTGGGGGATTCCCTCGTTCGTTGGGCTCAAAGTCCCTTGGCAACCTGCCTCTCAGTCCTCTGGTTGGGTAAGAGTGGGGCCAGATTAAAATATCTCTGGCCCTTACTTTCATCTGTGCCCAAGAATACGTCACCGCCGCGGGTCATTACTGTACATTTGGGGACAAATTACCTCATCATACTTGATGTCTTTTCCATAAGGCAAAGCATTTCAATTTTCACGCAAGAAGTACGCTCACATTTTCCAAATACCAAAGTGGTTTGGTCGGAAATTTTGCCCAGAGTATTTTATTTTGGGACCCACTCCCAGAAGAGCATTGGAGCAGCAGCGGAGGAAAATTAATATATGGATCCGCACAATGCTCCTTGAGGGTTGGGCGCCAACTTTTTACGGCATCCGCAGTTTTTATGGTCCGACTTTTCCTTGTATCGCTATGATGGAGTGCACTTGTCGATTACTGGCAATGTTGCATTTCGTGAAAATTTAACATCATGTATCAATAACATGATATGAGGAACATGGAATGTTTACTATTTGAGCTTCCAGTCTATTTTCTTTTTGGCAGAAAATCTCAGGGAAATTGCTAAGGTGCTTACATTTAGGCGGTCTTAGTTAGAACATGGGAGTTGTATTTTATTTGACAATAGTGCCCTTCGGTTCCGGTCGGGCTATGTAACATGTCCCTTTACTTTTCCAACTTGGGGAATTGTCAATGTTGGTAAGCAGGGATAATCTTCTCCCAAACTTTTACAATTGTAATTAATTAATTTCTGGTGCCCTTCGGTTTCGTTGGGTTTTCCAACTTGGGGAATAATTGTGTGTGTAGGCATTATGTAACCATGTTTTAGAAACCATTGGTGCCATTCAGTTCCGTTGGGCCAATCTTTGGTAAGGTATTGAAAGGCAAGGTGTTACATGTGTTGTCTGTGGAGGTCCGGCCGTGGACCCGTCCTTGTGAGGTATATATGGTTGGTAAGGACTGGTACGTCCTATTTGGTGTGGCCACAAGTGGATATGAACGATGGCGTTCATAAATCTGTGTTAATGGACAATGGTGTGGTAGTCCATTAGGTAAATGTTATGTCATGTTCGTCTGTCTAGCCGGTTTGCCCTGTGTTCGGTATCCGGCTCCTTGCCATTTTTATTCTGCATGTAGGAAATATAAATTGGTAATTAATGTAAATAGCATTCTCTTCATATATGCCTTATTTGGTAGTTTAACATGTTTAAAGGTGGAATAAATTCAGTTTCAAGCTGTGGCATGAATTCAACATCGGTGTCAGTCCCCACTTATTGTCTGAGTATAAAGAGGTGCTGGTCATAGTCCGTCAGCAGGTCTAGCTCGATTCCCGTTTGCGCCCAAGTAAATAAACTCCCAGACAGTGATAAATCCTCAAACTTAAAAAATCATTAAAAAATATACAGAACTCTCACAGCTGTTCAAGTTGCACAGAAAAATTATGATGAACATGTCACCTTTCATTTTATGGTAAGGTGACCATTGAATTTTAGAGATATACTCATTCTCAGCTGATCACCCCTAAAACAAGGTATGGATCACTCCAGTCAAAAAAGCCATTAAAAAAAATCCCTCTGCAAAGCGGCTGAAATAGACCAACTTTCTCACCCAATTGCATCAAAAATGGTTACAAATGGAAGCCCAGAGTCCAGGCAGGAGGTCCAGTGCCATATTTCATCAATCCTTCATTTTCATACCTCTCACAACTCTTATTTAAAATATATTGAGTGCTTAACTTTTATTAATGAGCTCGGCGGACGCCGGGATTTTGGAGCTATTAGGGTGCTTTAGATTGGTGTGAACGTGGACCTCGTTCACGTCGACCACAACGTCGTGCTGAACGTCAAAACCATACTTTGTGCGTCCTCAACTCACTGGGACAACGTTAGTGACGACGTGACGCATGCGCAAAGACTCGGTATGACGCAATCACGTATCAGTCGACGTAGTCAACGTGAAAATCTAAAGCTCCCTATTTACTTGGGTGCACCCTTGAGCAATGCGTCCCAGGAGAGACCGAGGCTCGTGTAGTAGTTGGCGGGATCTAATACGTACTGCCGCAGGTACGTCTTTCGGAAGGTCGCAAAGACGTCCGCAAGAAGTAGGACGTCGGTGCGACAATAGGCCTATATATAAGTCGCTGTAGTCCCCCAGGATGAGGCATCCGAAGGCCTCCCACATATTTTGGGCATATGGGCATAATCGACCTCGTTGATGCGTTCGTCCGAGAGTTTGCAGTAAAATCCCTCTTTTGGTGGGAGCACTGGCTCGGCAAACCGCTTCAAAGAGTCCAAGTACATTACTCGTATGGATAGATACCCTTGCGCAGCAGCAGCTCGCGCTTTTTTACCTCGGGCTCAAACCGAGTTGTAATATGGATTGCTTCCGGCTCGTTGGCCGCCGCGAGCTTGTCCAACGGGGCTAGCAGAAACTGCGCACTATCGATGAAGCGGAGCTGCCCGAGGGAGAAGGAAATATATTTCTCCGTGTTGTTGGGGATACACATGATACCTTTCCATCTACCTTCGAGATCGCGTACATGAGCAGATGGGAGTCGTAGCCCTTAAGGTTGTGAAAGACAACTGGTTTCGAGTTCAGCGTCAATTTGAGGTTACATGCGTTGTGGGCTGCCCCTCTAAGGTTGTCGCGTTGTTGTAAGACTCCCAGTCCTCTTGGGTGATTTGCATAGCTTTGGAGCCGGCCAGCGCCGCCTTGATTTTTCGCTCCTCTTTCTGAAGCGCTTGCCGCATTGGGGTCTCTGTATTATACGGGTGGTTGTGTCTTGCCGTCACAACGGACAACTATGAAACGGTAGCTGCATGCCTCGTGCTGTTGTGTCTTCCTGGTGTTGCTCTTCGTTGGGTCGAGCCCGGGGCCCTCGACTTTGATTGTGAGGGACTCGAACTCGGCGTAGATGATAAAGGGAGCTGACAGCTGTTTTTGGTAGTTTTGACATGCCAATCTGTTTTTGCCCTCTTCGGGCATCTCTACTCTCGCCGCTGTTTGCCCGATACCGCGGCACTCTGGCATGTGGGCCTCCAGCAGGTCTTCTCTGGGTGTAGACGTGAAGAAAGCGCTCGCAAAAGTGCTTGCGCCTGACGTGTTTGCTCTGATCGAATAAGAGCCGATTGAGATCTTTGATCCAGGTGTAGTGAAATTTTCCCGCCTTCTCGATCAGCAACAGGTTGATCCGGGGCCCTAGCTGCTTGCTGAGGCGGTGGATAATAACGCCCTTGCCAAAGACGTTAATGGCTAGGTTGTTCTGTCTCTCTACCTTCTCGATCATAGAGATGGGTGTCAGGCATCAATCAATCTCCTCAAAGTTGAGACCGTCATCCGTGGGGTATTTAGTGGGTTTTCAGCTACAGGAAACATGGCAGATCTCAAGGCTCACCGGAGGCAGTTGTCATCCTGGTTTTTTCACATTGATAACAGTCTTCTTGTTTTTCACCGCTGCGGATAGTGGGATATAGGAGGCTCCTCGAAGGGGCTGGTATCTGGCGATATTCAGCCATAGAGAGTCAGCACTATGTCAACCACCCACCCAGAGCCCCTAAGGATCCATTTCTGAAGGGTCTCCTGGATGACGGGGAAAGATCTGTCAAGTGCCTCATTGATTTCACTGGTCTGAAGAAGCGATTCCCGTTTGTGTCGAAGCACAAGGTCTGTGTACTATGAGGAGCCATCGGATTTGTCTTTTCGAAGCTAAACATTGAGCGCCAGCTGGAACTTCACCCCTTTCAGAGCCTTGATATCTTCCTCGAGTTTCTTGCGAATCTGAGGACGCAGACCTTCTAAGAGAGGGTCTACTTCGAGGGGATGCCCCTGGGGATGTTCAGCTCCCAACCCGGCAAAAAACTCCCCATCACACATGGGAGTTGTCGGAAGACCAAGTCGTCTTCCTTCTCTTCTTGGAACATTTCCAGTATCTCCTGTTGGTAGTCCTGGGTTGTTCGGAGAGCGAAGGAGCTCCACAATGGACATCCTTTTCTTCTTCTTCGTGCAGGGAGGAGGAAAAGGCCGGTGTGACCTTAGGCAGGTTTCTCTTTGCTTCCTGGAGGATTGGCTCATCTAGGATATTGTTTCAACGTCGCGGCTGGTTCAGCCTGGGCGACATCCATTGGTAGGCTCCCCCTCTCGGTGGGCGAGGCGATATCTTGCTGCCCTGGCCCTGTCCCGCATTTTATGTTCAGGTTGCACCCAAGTAAATAAACTCTCATAGACAACAGTGGATAAATCCTCAAACTTAAAAAATCATTTAAAAATTTACAGAACTCTCACAGCTGTTCAAGTTGCACAGAAAAATGATGATGAACATGTCACCTTTCCGTTTCTTTTCATTTTATGGTAGGGGGACCATTTAATTTTTGAGATATACTCATTCTCAGCTGACCACCCCTAAAACAAGGTATTGATCACTCCAGTAAAAAAAGCCATTTTCAAAAAAACATCCCTCCGCAAAGCGGCTGAAATACACCCACTTCTCACCCAATTGCATCAAAAATGGTCACAAATGGAAGCCCAGAGTCCAGGCAGGAGGTCAAGTGCCATATTTCTTCAATCCTTCATTTTCGTAGCTCTCACAACTCTCTTATTTAAAATATATTAAGTGCTTAACTTTTATTAATGAGCTCGGCGGACGGATTTTGGGACTAATTACTTGGGTTCACCCTTCAGGGGTACGCTGCGCTCATGTTCGCGCGCGGCGCGGTTTCTACACTCTCGTGCTTCAGTGCTCATCGGCATGGTGCTGAATGAGTACCGGTATTCATTATGCTGGACCAATCTGTAATTGAAAATTCAAAGTGCAAGTAGCTGCTCCAATACTAAATTAAATTGGGCTGTAGCATATTTCTCCCAAACCTTATATGCCTATATCGAATATTCTCCCGATCACAGACTCGACAAAGCTGTATATCACTCTTAACCCCTTACCACAAGACTTGCAAAACACAGGTACCTTATGAAACTTTCGAATCTTTGCTTACAATAAGTCTCACAAAAAGGGCTGTTTCACCGACTTTGATCAAGAGTTTTTCGGACCTTGAGATAGATGCTATGTGTTGCGTCTGGCCAGATGAAAGGGGCTACCTGTACATGTTATAGATGTTGTGGCGCATCCGGGAAGGTGGGGGGGGGGGGTGTTGAAAGCATGATGGGTATAGACATGTGCACTGAATCCTATTATGCATGGATATCTCAACAATAATGAAAATTCTAAATAACTTCCTAGGGCCATTGGGTTTTTTTGTACGTGTTGCAATTGTGCTTAACTTTGGAAGGAAGATCCAATTCCTCCATGGTACAACAAAGCCATGGCGTTTGCATGTGACCGTCTTGGTCAATTCATTCCTTTGAAGGCATTGCCATAGGTGACAACATATTATGATGATGTTGCAGGACACGGAATGCAGCTTTTGAAATGATTTTGCAAATACGAAATCTTTTTGAGAATATGAAATTATTTAAGAGATACAAAATGATGTTGCAAATACGAAATTATTTTGAGAATACGAAATCTTTCCATTGAGACAAAATGATTTAGCGAATACGAAATTATTTGGAGAACAAGAAATCATTTCAATGACAAATGGTTTGTAGAGATGTTGCACAAAATATTCCGTTTCTACCTCTTTGGATTTGTGATTATTGAAACCTCATAAACTAATGATAATTTTCCTGGGATTTACTGAGAAATGTTATTTTTGTAATCTTGAACTGCTTTATATAAATAATACACAACCGCGTTGAGGTCACGCTGAGCAGAGAGCAAATGGGGGACGGGAGAAGACCCCCTAATCGACAGAGGATAGGCCAGAGAAGTGCTGTACGTGTCATGGTAGTCCCCACCAGTCGAGTGGAAAGGTCGATAAACCACACAAGCAAGCCACAGGCAAAGTCATCAGGCGGCTGGAGACAGCTAGGAGGCGATACCCCTCCACATGGGTCGAAAGGGAAAATGCGTGTATGACTACAGACACCCCATGTCCGCTGAAACGGGACCGGAGGATTCGAGGACAGAACGAGTGGAATGACAGGAACGGCAAGCACCCGACAACAGCCATGGATAAACTACAAAGGGCACTTTGAGTCGTGCACACTGGCTTATGACTGGGACGAGGATGAGGCAGCTATGTCTTTAGCCTCCAGCTTGAAGGGGCCAGCACTCAAGGTGCTGGCAAGCCGCAGCAGCAAGGAAAAGCCATAACAGTACTCAGAACCAATTCGGTTACTGAATGCCCGTTTCGGCCCAGGGCCGAAATATTTTACTGGAGCTGAGAAATCAGCGCCAGGGGCCACAGGAGACAATTAAGGAGTTGGGACAGGAAATCCGGGAGCTGACATCCCTTTCGTATATGCAGAGTTTACGGGGGTTTAAGGCCGTCTCGCAAGGGGACATTTTGCTGATACCGTGTCCAGCCAGTTGATACGAGAGGAAATCTTCCGGATGAAGCCAACCACCCTGGATGAAGCGATGCGGGTGGCGTTGGCTACAGCGTTGAGTGTTATGATTCATATCAGTGTTGAGTTTCATGATCCCTTTTGTTTAATCTTTGCTTCCAGCCCGTTTATTAATGTTACCCCTAGTTCAGTGACTTTGTGAAATGTGCCCCTTCTTTTCCCATGATCCATTGTAGTGTAATTATGTAAATTAGAAGATGGGAGCCATGCGCTTGAGAGTTTTGTGTTAGAGATGAGGAGTTTAGTTCAGTTCAGCAGAGTGAATAGCAGACCTCTTGTTTTTCTCTTGCTTGTATTTATTTTTGTTTTATCCATGTTTTATCTGAGTTTTGATTATCTGTATATTGATCTGTTGTTGTTGATGCTGACTTTTGGTTAGTTTTATTGCTGGTTACTTATATAATTGTTGCTTTTTTGTTATGTCATAAGGTTTTGCTTTTGATTAGTTTTGATTTTTCCCTTTTTTGTTCCAAATTTCTTTAATAAACAGTTCGCGTCTTGTCCTTTAGATCCCCGGTTTGTCAAGGTGTATCACTTTTCTGGGTTACACTGGCTCAGGTGGGATTCATATTCACAACCCTGCTAGCTTGGTAGTTTAATGGTATGACAAATGTATGTGTGTAGAGTATTGTATTGTGTTTCTTTGAAAGATGTGAACTGTACTTGTTGCTAAAAAAACTAGGACGAGTACCGGTAGTGCTACAGAGGCTTTTGTATAGTGACATATATGCAGTGTGCGCGGAGGCTGTGGCTTGGGCAACATTTCCAGCGAGGTTTCATGCGCTGGTAAGTGATGCAAATGTAGGTTGAGAAAAAACAAGAGAGGGAAAAAAATAGTCCATTGTAACTTCAGGAGTGGAGAGCTTTTGTTGCTTCCCTACATGCCAGGAGGCATAATGGGCAGTAAGTAAGTAAGCATTATAACTAAGGTACTATTCTAACGGCGGGTGCAGCTCGTGTTAGTAAAACAAATCTGTAGGGAGGTTAATATGCAAAGAATACATATCAAACAGCAGAACTTTCAAGTATCAGTTTACAAGTCAACCAGTCCATCTGTCACCGAATGAAATAAATCTTACCATTTTACAAATGTGAAACATTTATTATTTGTTTTATATCATGCCAGCGCGCACGTGACAATGTGGGCACAACCTAACATTAGAATATAGTACCCAAAAAGTACTAATGAACGGTAACCACTACCGTTCATTCGTACAGATAATTTGGTGACATGTGATCAATATCTACCAATCAGATGACTGGGATTTATGCAAGCATGATATAAAACACAAACAAATAATGAATGTTTCACTTTCACAGGTGAAATGTTCAATAGCGCTCCGCAAATGCGCTAAAAATAGCACCCGATCTCAGACAAACATTGCAACAATGCAAACGTGTGTGTGGGTGTGGGTGTGGGTGTGCGTGCATGTACACTTTGTGTGCGAGACAATGTTTGTCTGACATCCGGGGATTTTGTGACGTCATTAGTGCGGAGCGCTATTCCACTCAGCTTCACCTCATTGAATAGACCATGTCATGTCACCTCATGAAATTATTCTTACCATTCCAATTTATTCAAATGTATGATAAAATAGACTACTTACATTTCATGAGCAATGTGTGCCTGGTCAATCCAAACTTCTTGTGCAACACCTGGCTTAGCAGAAACTTTAACTAGTGCTTTAGCAAGTTGATGTTCTTTAAGGCGCTTGCTTCTTGGGTACCTGGTTCCAAATGCAAAGTCAATAATAGTTAGCATATACTAGAGATTCTATGTCTGTCTGCAACAGAGCATAGAGCTTTTCCGCTCCATGTTTTTAAATGAATTTATGAATCCATGCAACATTAGATCCAAATATGTATGTGTCACAAAGGAAGACCTTGCCTAACATTGAAAGAATCATGATCATTGCTCTTACCACTTTTAAATGAGGAGCTACTTCCTGTTTGACCGGAAGTAGAGGTCACAGAGGTCAAACAATGTGTCACAAAGATAGACCTTGCCTAACATTGATATTTGGTGAAAGATTCATGATCCTAGCTCTTACCACTTTTAAATGAGGAGCTACTTCCTGTTTGACCGGAAGTAGAGGTCACAGAGGTCAAACAATATGTCACATAGAAAGACCTTGCCTAACATTGCCTTTTGGTGGAAGAATCATGATTCTAGCTCTTACCACTTTTAAATGAGGAGCTACTTCCTGTTTGACCGGAAGTAGAGGTCACAGAGGTCAAACAATATGTCACAAAAAAGACCTAGCCTAACATTGATATTTGGTGAAAGAATGAACTTAATATCTCAAATGGTTGATTTTTTGTTGATTTTTAAAGATTTTTATTATTAAATTCAAATAGCTTGTCACATGACACCTGATGACGTCATAATGACGTAGTTCGCGCGGGTACATCTATGCTGTATGTACTATGCCTATACAAACTTTGAACTATGTGCAACAAAGTTAAATGGCAAAAGTGGCCCGTAGAATAAAACATGTGCAAAGTCTATGGGCCGTGGGAAAAAAAAAAGAAGAAGAAAGAAAAAAAATCCTAACAAACAGTATAGCTTTTCCGCAACTATGCGGAAAAGCTAATCAATATTGAATTTACCAGTTTAGAATTCCTATAAATGGCACACTGCAAAAATGAAACTCGGGGTAAATACTTATTTTGGGGAATGTCCGCTAACAAATATCACATGGCGGTATGTTCGTAATGTTGGCTTTATTAATAGTCGACAGACTGCTAAGTCAAAAGAAATGACTCGTTCTTTTGTCTTCCGAATGCTCTGGTGTCTATAGTCTAAGAAATTGTCACCCAACTTTTTAACCTTGTCATAACTTGAATCGTCGTTTGGGCATTGGTTTACAATATAACCCCGTATATCAAATAAGAGAAAAGAATTTACACTTGACTGTTACAAAAGTGAATAATATAATATGATTATAAATAGTTTTTATTTCCATTTTGTGATGTCAAAAAGCAAAGGTTTGGGAAATTTGGCAGGGTTTTAATTTTTCTTCGGGTACACATACATGCAATGGAAAGTGGGTGAGATTGCGACTCATTTTCTCAGTTACAGGCCTAATCATACCCTTGAAGATGCCACAAGCTCGCATAATATTACTGATGAAATTATCAGTTGCATGCATGGAGCACCACTGCATTGTTAGATTGTGTTGTACAATGTACATCTTTATAGAATGACATTACAAACCTTTGTCATAGCATAGCACGCGCTAGGAGCAGCATAAGTGGTGTTGATGCATAGAGGCGACCGCCCACATAGCGCGAGCGCTAGGAACAGCATAAATGGTATTGACACAAGAGGCGACCGCCCACATAGCGCCAGCGCTAGGAGCAGCATAAATGGCGTTGACACAAGAGGCGACCGCCCACATAGCGCGAGCGCTAGGAGCAGCATAAATGGCGTTGACACAAGAGGCGACCGCCCACATAGTGCAAGCGCTAGGAGCAGCATAAGAGGCGTTGATGCAAAGCGGCGACCGCCCACAAAGCGCGAGCGCTAGGAGCAGCATAAGTGGTATTGACACAAGAGGCGACCGCCCACATAGCGCCAGCGCTAGGAGCAGCATAAGAGGCGTTGATGCATAGAGGCGAGCGCTAGGAGCAGCATAAGTGGTTTTGACACAAGAGGCGACCGCCCACATAGCGCAAGCGCTAGGAGCAGCATAAGAGGCGTTGATGCATAGCGGCGACCGCCCACATAGCGCGAGCGCTAGGAGCAGCATAAGTGGTATTGACACAAGAGGCGACCGCCCACATAGCGCCAGCGCTAGGAGCAGCATAAGAGGCGTTGATGCATAGTGGCAACCGCCCACATAGCGCGAGCGCTAGGAGCAGCATAAGTGGTATTGACACAAGAGGCGACCGCCCACATAGCGCGAGCGCTAGGAGCAGCATAAGTGGTATTGACACAAGAGGCGACCGCCCACATAGCGCGAGTGCTAGGAGCAACATAAGTGGTGTTGATGCATAGAGGCGACCGCCCACATAGCGCGAGTGCTAGGAGCAGCATAAGAGGTATTGACACAAGAGGCGACCGGCCACATAGAGCGAGCCCTAGGAGCAGCATAAGAGGCCTTGATGCATAGAGGCGACCGCCCACAGAGAAAGCGCACACAGGGAGTGGCTATCAGAGGCGTTGACACAAGAGGCGACCGCCCACATAGCGCCAGCGCTAGGAGCAGCATAAGAGGCGTTGATGCATAGCGGCGACCGCCCACATAGCGCGAGCGCTAGGAGCAGCATAAGTGGTATTGACACAAGAGGCGACCGCCCACATTGCGCCAGCGCTAGGAGCAGCATAAGTGGCGTTGACACAAGAGGCGACCGCCCACATAGCGCGAGTGCTAGGAGCAACATAAGTGGTGTTGATGCATAGAGGCGACCGCCCACATGGCGCGAGCACTAGGAGCAGCATAAGAGGCGTTGACACAAGAGGCGACCGCCCACATAGCGCAAGCGCTAGGAGCAGCATAAGTGGTGTTGATGCATAGAGGCGACCGCCCACATAGCACGAGCGCTAGGAGCTGCAGCATCAGAGGTGTTGACGCACGGAGGCAACCACCCACATAGCGCGAGCACTAGGAGCAGCATCAGAGGCGTTGACGCACGGAGGCAACCGCCCACATAGCACGAACTCTAGGACAGCATAAGAGGCCTTGATGCATAGAGGCGACCGCCCACATAGCGCGAGTGCTAGGAGCAGCATAAGAGGCGCTGACACAAGAGGCGACCGCCCACATGGCGCGAGCGCTAGGAGCAGCATAAGAGGCGCTGACACAAGAGGCGACCGCCCACATGGCGCGAGCGCTAGGAGCAGCATAAGTGGTGTTGATGCATAGAGGCAACCGCCCACAGAGGAAGCGCACACTGGGAGCGGCTATCAGAGGCGTTGACGCACGGAGGCAACCGCCTACATAGCGGTTCCAAGGTTGTTACGCCAGGGGTGGTGCCGGGGACAAGCTCCCAGTAAACCTATAAAATGATCCTTACGGCACGGCGCACATCGCAAGATAGCCTCTGACATCCAAGTCCAGCTCCTGGCCTGCTTGTGTGGTTTAGCGTCTAAGCCCTGTGGAACTGCTTCTTCTGACAGGAGAAGTGGCGAGAACAGGTACCTGGCGCCTAAACAAGATGCTTTGGGCAGATGGGGTTCGTCAACTTTGGAGAGTAGCCCATCTAGGGGAAGGTAAACCCTGATTTTAAACCGCTGCTGCCTTGCGGACATAACCATTCATGGGAAGGCTATGGGAGTAAACCCTGATACCAAATCTGGAGCTGAAGTCCCTAAGGCGGTCTGATCTTTTTTTCAAGATCCTTCCAGCAACTCCTGCGGCGCTGCTGATGCCAAGCTGTACCGGCTTTCGTCGTTCCCTTGGATCCATCAGCTGCGTGGAAAGGGGGGGGGGGTCTGCTGTATGGGCAATAGCTGATTCTCCATACACCCTAAAGTCTATGGGCCGTGATGACAACACGAAGAAGAAGAGGAAGAAAAACTATAAAAATAAGAACAAACGTTTTGACGCGGAAAAGCCAAAAAAAGAAAACCTGTACCTCCCCCCCCCCCCCCGATCTACGACAATGGGTGGATAGTTTCAGAATCAAAGTGCAACACAAGGATGACCTCCTGCAGGATCTGTATGAGGAAAAAGAGTGTCAGGAGGCACGCATTCACTACCTGCAAGAGTAAATGGTTGATTTGGAAGAGCTCAGGCAGTCGACTCCTTGGTCAGGAGACGCCCAGGTAATGAATCCCAGGCAGAAGGCAAGCACGACTCGCCGCCGTCGACAGGAGGCTACTCCCGGAAATCTGGCCGGTGAAAGATTGAACCTGGGAGACCCAATGCAGGGAAGAGGCGACCATGGAAGGGATGAGTTTTTCATTCGGGAACCCGATCGAACCCTGGGTGTCATGGCCGAAGATTCCTGAGGAGATCAGGACAGACTTAGAGGTAGTTCCAAGACGTTACAAGACGTTGTTACCTACGTGTGTGCAAGTGCAGTCAACAGAGGGCTGCCGCAATGTGACTAATTGCAGGGAATATTGGATTGCAAGTAATGTCTTGGATATCTTGTACTTGAGGGCGGGCCACATTATGGTAATAACGCACAGCGCGTATGACGTATGGTGATTGATTATGCAAAATGCCAGCTTCAAGAATTAATGAGACAAAAAATGGCGTCCTCAGAGTCGGAGCTGTACATGGGGAAGGAAGATCCAATTCCTCCATGGTACAACAAAGCCATGGCGTTTGCATGTGACCGTCTTGGTCAATTCATTCCTTTGAAGGCATTGCCATAGGTGACAACATATTATGATGATGTTGCAGGACACGAAATGCAGCTTTTGAAATGATTTTGCAAATACGAGATTATTTTGAGAATACAAAATCTTTTAAATAAAACGAAATGATTTTGCAAATACGAGATCATGTCAATAATACAAAATGATTTTGCAAATACGAAATCTTTTTGAGAATATGAAATCATTTAAGAGATACAAAATGATTTTGCAAATACGAAATTATTTTGAGAATACGAAATCTTTCCATTGAGACAAAATGATTTAGCGAATACGAAATTATTTGGAGAACAAGAAATCATTTCAATGACAAATGGTTTGTAGAGATGTTGCACAAAAGATTCCGTTTCTACCTCTTTGGATTTGTGATTATTGAAACCTCATAAACTAATGATAATTTTCCTGGGATTTACTGAGAAATGTTATTTTTGTAATCTTGAACTGCTTTATACAAATAATACACAACCGTGTTGAGGTCACGCTGAGCAGAGAGCAAATGGGGGACAAGGACCCCCTAATCGACAGAGGATAAGCCAGAGAAGTGCTGTACGTGTCATGGTAGTCCCCACCAGTCGAGTGGAAAGGTCGATAAACCACACAAGCCACAGGCAAAGTCATCAGGGATGTCACCACGGCGGCTGGAGACAGCTAGGAGGCGATACCCCTCCACATGGGTCGAAAGGGAAAATGCGTGTATGACTACAGACACCCCATGTCCGCTGAAACGGGACCGGAGGATTCGAGGACAGAAAGAGTGGAATGACAGGAGCGGCAAGCACCCGACAACAGCCATGGATAAACTACAAAGGGCACTTTGAGTCGTGCACACTGGCTAATGACTGGGACGAGGGTGAGGCAGCTATGTCTTTAGCCTCCAGCTTGAAGGGGCCAGCACTCAAGGTGCTGGCAAGCTGCAGCAGCAAGGAAAAGCCATAACAGTACTCAGAACCAATTCGGTTACTGAATGCCCGTTTCGGCCCAGGGCCGAAATTTTTTACTGGAGCTGAGAAATCAGCGCCAGGGGCTACAGGAGACAATTATAAAGGAGTTGGGACAGGAAATCCGGGAGCTGACATCCCTTTCGTATATGCAGAGTTTACGGGGGTTTAAGGCCGCCTCGCAAGGGGACATTTTGCTGATACCGTATCCAGCCAGTTGATACGAGAGGAAATCTTCCGGATGAAGCCAACCACCCTGGATGAAGCGATGCGGGTGGCGTTGGCTACGGCGTTGAGTGTTATGATTCATATCAGTGTTGAGTTTCCTTATCCCTTTTGTTAAATCTTTGCTTCCAGCCCGTTTATTAATGTTACCCCTAGTTCAGTGACTTTGTGAAATGTGCCCCTTCTTTTCCCATGATCCATTGTAGTGTAATTATGTAAATTAGAAGATGGGAGCCATGCGCTTGAGAGTTTTGTGTTAGAGATGAGGAGTTTAGTTCAGTTCAGCAGAGTGAATAGCAGACCTCTTGTTTTTCTCTTGCTTGTATTTATTTTTGTTTTATCCATGTTTTATCTGAGTTTTGATTATCTGTATGTTGATCTGTTGTTGTTGATGCTGACTTTTGGTTTGTTTTATTGCTGGTTACTTATATAATTGTTGCTTTTTTGTTATGTCATAAGGTTTTGCTTTTGATTGGTTTTGATTTTTTCCCTTTTTTGTTCCAAATTTGTTTAATAAACAGTTCGCGTCTTGTCCTTTAGATCCCCGGTTTGTCAAGGTGTATAATTTTTCTGGGTTACACTGGCTCAGGTGGGATTCATATTCACAACGCTGCTAGCTTGGTAGTTTAATGGTATGACAAATGTATGTGTGTAGAGTATTGTATTGTGTTTCTTTGAAAGATGTGAACTGTACTTGTTGCTGAAAAAAAAAGGATGAGTACCGGTAGTGCTACAGAGGCTTTTTGTATAGTGACATATATGCAGTGTGCGCGGAGGCTGTGGCTTGGGCAACATTTCCAGCGAGGTTTCATGCGCTGGTAAGTGATGCAAATGTAGGTAGAGAAAAAACAAGAGAGGGAACAAAATAGTCCATTGTAACTTCAGGAGTGGAGAGCTTTTGTTGCTTCCCTACATGCCAGGAGGCATAATGGGCAGTAAGTAAGTAAGCATTATAACTAAGGTACTATTCTAACGGCGGGTGCAGCTCGTGTTAGTAAAACAAATCTGTAGGGAGGTTAATATGCAAAGAATACATATCAAACAGCAGAACTTTCAAGTATCAGTTTACAAGTCAACCAGTCCATCTGTCACCGAATGAAATAAATCTTACCATTTTACAAATGTGAAACATTTATTTTTTGTTTTATATCATGCCAGCGCGCACGTGACAATGTGGGCACAACCTAACATTAGAATATAGTACCCAAAAAGTACTAATGAACGGTAACCATTACCGTTCATTCGTACAGATAATTTGGTGACATGTGATCAATATCTACCAATCAGATGACTGGGATTTATGCAAGCATGATATAAAACACAAACAAATAATGAATGTTTCACTTTCACAGGTGAAATGTTCAATAGCGCTCCGCAAATGCGCTAAAAATAGCACCCGATCTCAGACAAACATTGCAACCATGCAAACGTGTGTGTGGGTGTGGGTGTGCGTGCATGTACACTATGTGTGTGAGACAATGTTTGTCTGACATCCGGGGATTTTGTGACGTCATTAGTGCGGAGCGCTATTCCACTCAGCTTCACCTCATTGAATAGACCATTCCAATGTATTCAAATGTATGATAAAATAGACTACTTACATTTCATGAGCAATGTGTGCCTGGTCAATCCAAACTTCTTGTGCAACACCTGGCTTAGCAGAAACTTTAACTAGTGCTTTAGCAAGTTGATGTTCTTTAAGGCGCTTGCTTCTTGGGTACCTGGTTCCAAATGCAAAGTCAATAATACTTAGCATATACTAGAGATTCTATGTCTGTCTGCAACAGAGCATAGAGCTTTTCCGCTCCATATTTTTAAATGAATTTATGAATCCATGCAACATTAGATCTAAATATGTATGTGTCACAAAGGAAGACCTTGCCCAGCATTGAAAGAATCATGATCATTGCTCTTACCACTTTTAAATGAGGAGCTACTTCCTGTTTGACCGGAAGTAGAGGTCACAGAGGTCAAACAATGTGTCACAAAGATAGACCTTGCCTAACATTGATATTTGGTGAAAGAATCATGATCCTAGCTCTTAACACTTTTAAATGAGGAGCTACTTCCTGTTTGACCGGAAGTAGAGGTCACAGAGGTCAAACAATATGTCACAAAGAAAGACCTAGCCTAACATTGATATTTGGTGAAAGAATGAACTTAATATCTCAAACGGTTGATTTTTTGTTGATTTTTAAAGATTTTTATTATTAAATTCAAATAGCTTGTCACATGACACCTGATGACGTCATAATGACGTAGTTCGCGCGGGTACATCTATGCTGTATGTACTATGCCTATACAAACTTTGAACTATGTGCAACAAAGTTAAATGGCAAAAGTGGCCCGTAGAATAAAACGTG
Source organism: Astropecten irregularis (assembly GCA_963971285.1). NCBI lineage: Eukaryota > Metazoa > Echinodermata > Asteroidea > Paxillosida > Astropectinidae > Astropecten > Astropecten irregularis. Next base: position 2,412,270 of record OZ020262.1, on the reverse strand, counting down.
TGCAAAGTCTATGGGCCGTGGGAAAAAAAGAAGAAGAAGAAAGAAAAAAAATCCTAACAAACAGTATAGCTTTTCCGCAACTATGCGGAAAAGCTAATCAATATTGAATTTACCAGTTTATAATTCCTATAAATGGCACACTGCAAAAATGAAACTCGGGGTAAATACTTATTTTGGGGAATGTCCGCTAACAAATATCACATGGCGGTATGTTCGTAATGTTGGCTTTATTAAAAGTCGACAGACTGCTAAGTCAAAAGAAATGTCTTCCGAATGCTCTGGTGTCTATAGTCTAAGAAATTGTTACCCAACTTTTTAACCTTGTCATAACTTGAATAGTCGTTTGGGCATTGGTTTACAATATTACCCCGTATATCAAATAAGAGAAAAGAATTTACACTTGACTGTTACAAAAGTGAATAATATAATATGATTATATATAGTTTTTATTTCCATTTTGTGATGTCAAAAAGCAAAGGTTTGGGAAATTTGGCAGGGTTTTAATTTTTCTTCGGGTACACATACATGCAATGGAAAGTGGGTGAGATTGCGACTCATTTTCTCAGTTATAGGCCTAATCATACCCTTGAAGATGCCACAAGCTCGCATAATATTACTGATGAAATTATCAGTTGCATGCATGGAGCACCACTGCATTGTTAGATTGTGTTGTACAATGTACATCTTTATAGAATGACATTACAAACCTTTGTCATAGCATAGCACGCGCTAGGAGCAGCATAAGTGGTGTTGATGCATAGAGGCGACCGCCCACATAGCGCGAGCGCTAGGAGCAGCATAAGTGGTATTGACACAAGAGGCGACTGCCCACATAGCGCGAGCACTAGGAACAGCATAAGTGGTGTTGATGCATAGAGGCGACCGCCCACATAGCGCGAGCGATAGGAACAGCATAAATGGTATTGACACAAGAGGCGACTGCCCACATAGTGCAAGCGCTAGGAGCAGCATAAGAGGCGTTGATGCATAGCGGCGACCGCCGACATAGCGCGAGCGCTAGGAGCAGCATAAGTGGTATTGACACAAGAGGCGACCGCCCACATAGCGCCAGCGCTAGGAGCAGCATAAGAGGCGTTGACACAAGAGGCGACCGCCCACATAGCGCGAGCACTAGGAGCAGCATAAGTGGTATTGACACAAGAGGCGACCGCCCACATAGCGCCAGCGCTAGGAGCAGCATAAGAGGCGTTGATGCATAGTGGCGACCGCCCACATAGCGCGAGCGCTAGGAGCAGCATAAGTGGTATTGATACAAGAGGCGACCGCCCACATAGCGCCAGCGCTAGGAGCAGCATAAGTGGTGTTGATGCATAGAGGCGACCGCCCACATAGCACGAGCGCTAGGAGCTGCAGCATCAGAGGTGTTGACGCACGGAGGCAACCACCCACATAGCGCGAGCACTAGGAGCAGCATCAGAGGCGTTGACACAAGAGGCGACCGCCCACATAGCGCAAGCGCTAGGAGCAGCATAAGTGGTGTTGATGCATAGAGGCGACCGCCCACATAGCACGAGCGCTAGGAGCTGCAGCATCAGAGGTGTTGACGCACGGAGGCAACCACCCACATAGCGCGAGCACTAGGAGCAGCATCAGAGGCGTTGACGCACGGAGGCAACCGCCCACATAGCACGAACTCTAGGACAGCATAAGAGGCCTTGATGCATAGAGGCGACCGCCCACATAGCGCGAGTGCTAGGAGCAGCATAAGAGGCGCTGACACAAGAGGCGACCGCCCACATGGCGCGAGCGCTAGGAGCAGCATATGAGGCGCTGACACAAGAGGCGACCGCCCACATGGAGCGAGCGCTAGGAGCAGCATAAGTGGTGTTGATGCATAGAGGCGACCGCCCACAGAGGAAGCGCACACTGGGAGCGGCTATCAGAGGCGTTGACGCACGGAGGCAACCGCCTACATAGCGGTTCCAAGGTTGTTACGCCAGGGGTGGTGCCGGGGACAAGCTCCCAGTAAACCTATAAAATGATCCTTACGGCACGGCGCACATCGCAAGATAGCCTCTGACATCCAAGTCCAGCTCCTGGCCTGCTTGTGTGGTTTAGCGTCTAAGCCCTGTGGAACTGCTTCTTCTGACAGGAGAAGTGGCGAGAACAGGTACCTGGCGCCTAAACAAGATGCTTTGGGCAGATGGGGTTCGTCAACTTTGGAGAGTAGCCCATCTAGGGGAAGGTAAACCCTGATTTTAAACCGCTGCTGCCTTGCGGACATAACCATTCATGGGAAGGCTATGGGAGTAAACCCTGATACCAAATCTGGAGCTGAAGTCCCTAAGGCGGTCTGATCTTTTTTTCAAGATCCTTCCAGCAACTCCTGCGGCGCTGCTGATGCCAAGCTGTACCGGCTTTCGTCGTTCCCTTGGATCCATCAGCTGCGTGGAAAGGGGGGGGGGGGGGGTCTGCTGTATGGGCAATAGCTGATTCTCCATACACCCTAAAGTCTATGGGCCGTGATGACAACACGAAGAAGAAGAGGAAGAAAAACTATAAAAATAAGAACAAACGTTTTGACGCGGAAAAGCCAAAAAAAGAAAACCTGTACCTCCCCCCCCCCCCCCCCCCGATCTACGACAATGGGTGGATAGTTTCAGAATCAAAGTGCAACACAAGGATGACCTCCTGCAGGATCTGTATGAGGAAAAAGAGTGTCAGGAGGCACGCATTCACTACCTGCAAGAGTAAATGGTTGATTTGGAAGAGCTCAGGCAGTCGACTCCTTGGTCAGGAGACGCCCAGGTAATGAATCCCAGGCAGAAGGCAAGCACGACTCGCCGCCGTCGACAGGAGGCTACTCCCGGAAATCTGGCCGGTGAAAGATTGAACCTGGGAGACCCAATGCAGGGAAGAGGCGACCATGGAAGGGATGAGTTTTTCATTCGGGAACCCGATCGAACCCTGGGTGTCATGGCCGAAGATTCCTGAGGAGATCAGGACAGACTTAGAGGTAGTTCCAAGACGTTACAAGACGTTGTTACCTACGTGTGTGCAAGTGCAGTCAACAGAGGGCTGCCGCAATGTGACTAATTGCAGGGAATATTGGATTGCAAGTAATGTCTTGGATATCTTGTACTTGAGGGCGGGCCACATTATGGTAATAACGCACAGCGCGTATGACGTATGGTGATTGATTATGCAAAATGCCAGCTTCAAGAATTAATGAGACAAAAAATGGCGTCCTCAGAGTCGGAGCTGTACATGGGGAAGGAAGATCCAATTCCTCCATGGTACAACAAAGCCATGGCGTTTGCATGTGACCGTCTTGGTCAATTCATTCCTTTGAAGGCATTGCCATAGGTGACAACATATTATGATGATGTTGCAGGACACGAAATGCAGCTTTTGAAATGATTTTGCAAATACGAGATTATTTTGAGAATACAAAATCTTTTAAATAAAACGAAATGATTTTGCAAATACGAGATCATGTCAATAATACAAAATGATTTTGCAAATACGAAATCTTTTTGAGAATATGAAATCATTTAAGAGATACAAAATGATTTTGCAAATACGAAATTATTTTGAGAATACGAAATCTTTCCATTGAGACAAAATGATTTAGCGAATACGAAATTATTTGGAGAACAAGAAATCATTTCAATGACAAATGGTTTGTAGAGATGTTGCACAAAAGATTCCGTTTCTACCTCTTTGGATTTGTGATTATTGAAACCTCATAAACTAATGATAATTTTCCTGGGATTTACTGAGAAATGTTATTTTTGTAATCTTGAACTGCTTTATACAAATAATACACAACCGTGTTGAGGTCACGCTGAGCAGAGAGCAAATGGGGGACAAGGACCCCCTAATCGACAGAGGATAAGCCAGAGAAGTGCTGTACGTGTCATGGTAGTCCCCACCAGTCGAGTGGAAAGGTCGATAAACCACACAAGCCACAGGCAAAGTCATCAGGGATGTCACCACGGCGGCTGGAGACAGCTAGGAGGCGATACCCCTCCACATGGGTCGAAAGGGAAAATGCGTGTATGACTACAGACACCCCATGTCCGCTGAAACGGGACCGGAGGATTCGAGGACAGAAAGAGTGGAATGACAGGAGCGGCAAGCACCCGACAACAGCCATGGATAAACTACAAAGGGCACTTTGAGTCGTGCACACTGGCTAATGACTGGGACGAGGGTGAGGCAGCTATGTCTTTAGCCTCCAGCTTGAAGGGGCCAGCACTCAAGGTGCTGGCAAGCTGCAGCAGCAAGGAAAAGCCATAACAGTACTCAGAACCAATTCGGTTACTGAATGCCCGTTTCGGCCCAGGGCCGAAATTTTTTACTGGAGCTGAGAAATCAGCGCCAGGGGCTACAGGAGACAATTATAAAGGAGTTGGGACAGGAAATCCGGGAGCTGACATCCCTTTCGTATATGCAGAGTTTACGGGGGTTTAAGGCCGCCTCGCAAGGGGACATTTTGCTGATACCGTATCCAGCCAGTTGATACGAGAGGAAATCTTCCGGATGAAGCCAACCACCCTGGATGAAGCGATGCGGGTGGCGTTGGCTACGGCGTTGAGTGTTATGATTCATATCAGTGTTGAGTTTCCTTATCCCTTTTGTTAAATCTTTGCTTCCAGCCCGTTTATTAATGTTACCCCTAGTTCAGTGACTTTGTGAAATGTGCCCCTTCTTTTCCCATGATCCATTGTAGTGTAATTATGTAAATTAGAAGATGGGAGCCATGCGCTTGAGAGTTTTGTGTTAGAGATGAGGAGTTTAGTTCAGTTCAGCAGAGTGAATAGCAGACCTCTTGTTTTTCTCTTGCTTGTATTTATTTTTGTTTTATCCATGTTTTATCTGAGTTTAGATTATCTGTATGTTGATCTGTTGTTGTTGATGCTGACTTTTGGTTTGTTTTATTGCTGGTTACTTATATAATTGTTGCTTTTTTGTTATGTCATAAGGTTTTGCTTTTGATTGGTTTTGATTTTTTCCCTTTTTTGTTCCAAATTTGTTTAATAAACAGTTCGCGTCTTGTCCTTTAGATCCCCGGTTTGTCAAGGTGTATCATTTTTCTGGGTTACACTGGCTCAGGTGGGATTCATATTCACAACGCTGCTAGCTTGGTAGTTTAATGGTATGACAAATGTATGTGTGTAGAGTATTGTATTGTGTTTCTTTGAAAGATGTAAACTGTACTTGTTGCTGAAAAAAAAAGGATGAGTACCGGTAGTGCTACAGAGGCTTTTTGTATAGTGACATATATGCAGTGTGCGCGGAGGCTGTGGCTTGGGCAACATTTCCAGCGAGGTTTCATGCGCTGGTAAGTGATGCAAATGTAGGTAGAGAAAAAACAAGAGAGGGAACAAAATAGTCCATTGTAACTTCAGGAGTGGAGAGCTTTTGTTGCTTCCCTACATGCCAGGAGGCATAATGGGCAGTAAGTAAGTAAGCATTATAACTAAGGTACTATTCTAACGGCGGGTGCAGCTCGTGTTAGTAAAACAAATCTGTAGGGAGGTTAATATGCAAAGAATACATATCAAACAGCAGAACTTTCAAGTATCAGTTTACAAGTCAACCAGTCCATCTGTCACCGAATGAAATAAATCTTACCATTTTACAAATGTGAAACATTTATTTTTTGTTTTATATCATGCCAGCGCGCACGTGACAATGTGGGCACAACCTAACATTAGAATATAGTACCCAAAAAGTACTAATGAACGGTAACCATTACCGTTCATTCGTACAGATAATTTGGTGACATGTGATCAATATCTACCAATCAGATGACTGGGATTTATGCAAGCATGATATAAAACACAAACAAATAATGAATGTTTCACTTTCACAGGTGAAATGTTCAATAGCGCTCCGCAAATGCGCTAAAAATAGCACCCGATCTCAGACAAACATTGCAACCATGCAAACGTGTGTGTGGGTGTGGGTGTGGGTGTGCGTGCATGTACACTATGTGTGTGAGACAATGTTTGTCTGACATCCGGGGATTTTGTGACGTCATTAGTGCGGAGCGCTATTCCACTCAGCTTCACCTCATTGAATAGACCATTCCAATGTATTCAAATGTATGATAAAATAGACTACTTACATTTCATGAGCAATGTGTGCCTGGTCAATCCAAACTTCTTGTGCAACACCTGGCTTAGCAGAAACTTTAACTAGTGCTTTAGCAAGTTGATGTTCTTTAAGGCGCTTGCTTCTTGGGTACCTGGTTCCAAATGCAAAGTCAATAATACTTAGCATATACTAGAGATTCTATGTCTGTCTGCAACAGAGCATAGAGCTTTTCCGCTCCATGTTTTTAAATGAATTTATGAATCCATGCAACATTAGATCTAAATATGTATGTGTCACAAAGGAAGACCTTGCCCAGCATTGAAAGAATCATGATCATTGCTCTTACCACTTTTAAATGAGGAGCTACTTCCTGTTTGACCGGAAGTAGAGGTCACAGAGGTCAAACAATGTGTCACAAAGATAGACCTTGCCTAACATTGATATTTGGTGAAAGAATCATGATCCTAGCTCTTACCACTTTTAAATGAGGAGCTACTTCCTGTTTGACCGGAAGTAGAGGTCACAGAGGTCAAACAATATGTCACAAAGAAAGACCTAGCCTAACATTGATATTTGGTGAAAGAATGAACTTAATATCTCAAACGGTTGATTTTTTGTTGATTTTTAAAGATTTTTATTATTAAATTCAAATAGCTTGTCACATGACACCTGATGACGTCATAATGACGTAGTTCGCGCGGGTACATCTATGCTGTATGTACTATGCCTATACAAACTTTGAACTATGTGCAACAAAGTTAAATGGCAAAAGTGGCCCGTAGAATAAAACGTGTGCAAAGTCTATGGGCCGTGGGAAAAAAAGAAGAAGAAGAAAGAAAACTAGAGTTTATGGCTGTTGAAAACAGCACATAAGGCTTTTCCGCATATGATATAAATTCCTTTTCAATAAGAATTTTGCCACTATAAGAACGACCTTCCCTAACATTGCCTTTTGGTAAAAAAAAATGATCCTCTCACCCCGTTTAAACAAGAAGCTACTTCCTGTTTGACCGAAAGTAGAGGTCATAGGGGTCAACCAATTTGTCACAAAGAAAGACCTTGCATAACATTGACTTTTGGTGAAAGATCCATGATCATATCGCTTAACACTTTTAAATGAGGAGCTACTTCCGGTTTGACCGGAAGTAGAGGTCACAGAGGTCAAGCAATGTGTCACAAAGAAAGACCTTGCCTAACATTGATATTTGGTGAAAGAATAATGATCCTAGCTCTTACCATGAATGAGGAGCTACTTCCTGTTTGGTGCAAACATTACGTCAACTCGGAAACATTGCGTCAACTTGCAAACATTACGTCAACTCGCAAACATTACATCAACTCGCAAACATTACGTCAACTCGCAAACATTATGTCAACTCGCAAACATTACGTCAACTCGCAAACATTACATCAACTCGCAAACATTGCATCAACTTGCACACATTGCGTCAACTCGCAAATAATTAATACGTAAACTCGCAAACATTACGTCAACTCGCAAACATTACGACAACTCGCAAACATTACGTCAACTCGCAAACATTTTGTGAATAATTCTGAAAAGTCAACACTCAAGAGACATACGGACTCGACAATGAACATGTAAGTTTTACATACTGTATACAATGTTTTACACATGTTTTGGGAAATTGAGTCAATCGAGCATCACATCGTATGTTTTACTATGATCATTATTTTCATGTCAATCGGGTAGCGTGGGAAAGATTGAAAAATTTATAAAAGATTAAGTGATGAAGTTGTCATGACTTCATTATTAATCGCCAACCTCTATTTCCCAAACCTACCAATTTTCGAGGCGATCGGCCGTTCCTTCTATGTGTTATTACAATTGTTTGATAATGATATAAAAAAGACGTACGTGCTTTGTCTATGAGGAAAAATATAGTTTTGAGTCAACGGTTAATCGGACATCACGTCCCGGCCCAAGGCCCAGTGCGTAAGCCACGCCATCGGGCCGACGGCGGCTCAGCTGCGCCGCCCATCCACCGACCGTGCTCTGCCGGTGCATGGTGGTTGCCACTATGAAACGGCCGTGTAAATACCACCGCGTGTACGAACAATGGTCGTCCAGCCGAGGTCGGGCCGATGGGGGACCAACGCTGACTGTATTTTGCCTATAAATAGGCCTACTGAATAGAATATTTATACAAAATTATATCAAGAACATGAAATCACTCTGATGACACTATTAAGTCTAGGGGAAATGGCGTGATTATAATTCAATTTGTTCATGTGTAAAACATTATCATTATTTCCACGTACAAAAAAACAAATTATGGATCATTGCACTTTTCCATACAACTCTTCCCATCAAGTATTAAGTTTTACATGTATAGCTAATATTAACGCAACCCATAAAATGGCGTACAATACGGCAACCTACATCGATAGCATTTCGATATTTGGTGCTGGTATTTAACGATAATATTAAAAGTCTTACATGGAAATGTCTATGGGAAGATTACAAACGAAGTTTTGATCGAGTCACGCAATCCGCGGACATTACTGTATTATGAATGCCATACACACAGTGCAGTCAAATACGTACGTACAGTGTAGTGTTCTTGTATAAGGGAGAGTTGAGTATGTTGAGCATCATATGTTTTGTACATGACCATATTGTCACGTAATCTGTGTACGAAGTTAATGGGCTGTGAGAAATATTTAAAAATTCATATAAAATCAAGTCATGACGTCATGATGATGAAAAGTTTCGGGAGACAACTACCCTATATGGACTTCCCTCAGACCAAGTTTGGTTGAAATCGGCTGTTTAAAAATGACAAAAGTGCCACCGAGAAAAAGTCTATGGTAACTCAAGCGACAGGAAGAGGAAGAAGAGGAAGGAAGAAAAACTAGAAATTGTGTCTGTTGAAAACAGAACACAAGGCTTTTCCGTTTTATAGAAAAATCAACATAACCTTATACACACAAAGACATTTGATTAAGATCTTAAGTTTTATACTTTTGAAGTATACACTCACGTGACTTGGTCATATTTCTGTCACAAAGAAAGACATTGCCTAACATTGACTTTTGGCGAAAGAATCATGATCATACCTCTTACCACTTTTAAATAAGGAGCTACTTCCTGTTTGACCGGATGTAGAGGTCACAGAGGTCAAGCAATGTGTCACAATGTAAAGACCTTGCCTAACATTGACTTTTGGTGAAAGAATCATGATCATAGCTCTTACCACTTTTAAATGAGGAGCTACTTCCTGTTTGCCCTGTACAAGTCAATGGGCTATAGCGTGAAAAATATTTAAAAAATCATAACAAATTAAAAAATTACGCTGTCTTGACGTAACTTCAGAATTACAATCCCCAACCTCCAATCCACCAATGTACCAATTTTCAAGGCGATCGGCCGTTCCTACTATGTGTTATAAAAATCGCATTTTTTATGACGTCATGATGACGTCACCGAATTTTTGTCTATGCAGTGTTCATCTATGGTGTATGCTGAAGAATTATCAAAAAGAAATTCAAAGATATCTTGTTTCGTTTACAAGATATCGTTAAAAGAACTTTAATGACCAAAAATTTCAATAAATCATAAAAAATCAAGGAATGACGTCATGATGACGTCATTGCAATTTTTCGATATAACACTTCCCGACTTAGATACATACCAAGTTTCAACTCAATCGGACTTAGGGTTCGTTCATAATTGATGTCTGAAGTTTGCCCCTTTAAGACACTGTCACGTGACACCTGATGACGCCATTTTGATGAAAAGTTTCGGGGCACAACTACCCTATATGGACTTTGTTTATACCAAGTTTGGTTAAGATTGATTGCTTAAAAGTGACCAAAGTGGCATGTAGAAAGTCCTAGTGCATTGTCTATGGGAAATTTGGCGACAAGAAGAGGAAGAAGAAGCAAAAAAAAAAACAGAACAAAAACAATACCTTTTCCGTTGAACACGGAAAAGCCAACTAGAGTTTATGGCTGTTTGAAACAGCACATAAGGCTTTTCCGCATATGATATAAATTGCTTGTCAATCAGAATTGTGTCATTAGAAAGACCTTCCCTAACATTGACATTTAATTGGCGAAAGATTCATGATTGTAGCTTTTACCACTTTTAAATGACAAGCTACTTCCTGTTTGACCGAAAGTAGAGGTCACAGAGGTCAAGCAATGTGTCACAAAGAAAGATCTTGCCTAACATTGATATTTAGTGAAAGATTCATGATTGTAGCTCTAAAAACTTTTAAATGAGGAGCAACTTCCGGTTTGACCGGAAGTAGAGGTCACAGAGGTCAAGCGATGTGTCACAAAGAAAGATCTTGCCTAACATTGATATTTAGTGAAAGAATCATGATTGTATAGCTCTTACCACTTTTAAATGAGGAGCAACATCCGGTTTGACCGGAAGTTAAGGTCACCGAGGTCAAGTTATGTGTCACAAAGAAAGACCTTGCCTAACATTCACTTTTGGTGAAAGAATCATGATCCTAGCTCTTACCACTTTTAAATGAGGAGCTACTTCCGGTTTGACCGGAAGTAGAGGTCACAGAGGTCAAGCGATGTGTCACAAAGAAAGATCTTGCCTAACATTGATATTTAGTGAAAGAATCATGATTGTAGCTCTTACCACTTTTAAATTAGGAGCAACATCCGGTTTGACCGGAAGTTAAGGTCACCGAGGTCAAGTAATGTGTCACATAGAAAGACCTTGCCTAACATTCACTTTTGGTGAAAGAATCATGATCCTAGCTCTTACCACTTTTAAATGAGGAGCTACTTCCTGTTTGACCGGAAGTAGAGGTCACAGAGGTCAAGCAATGTTTTACAAAGAAAGACCCTGCCTAACAATCACTTTTGGTGAAAGAATCAACTAAATATCTCAAACCGTTCATTTTTTGTTGATTTTTAAAGATTTCGATTATTTAATTCAAATCGCTGGTCACATGACACCTGATGAGGTCATCATGACGAAAAGTTTCGGGAGACAACTACCCTATATGGACTTCCTTCAGACCAAGTTTGGTTAAAATCGGCTGTTTAAAAATGGCAAAAGTGGGGTGCAGAATACCCCTGTGCTTTGTCTATGGGAATTCGGCGACAAGAAGAGGAAGAGGAAGGAAAAAAAAAAAAAAAAAAACAGAACAGAAACAAAGGCTTTTCGCTTGCGCGAAAAAGCCAAAAAATCCTAACAAACAGTATAGCTTTTCCGCAACTATGCGGAAAAGCTAATCAATATTGAATTTACCAGTTTATAATTCCTATAAATGGCACACTGCAAAAATGAAACTCGGGGTAAATACTTATTTTGGGGAATGTCCGCTAACAAATATCACATGGCGGTATGTTCGTAATGTTGGCTTTATTAAAAGTCGACAGACTGCTAAGTCAAAAGAAATGTCTTCCGAATGCTCTGGTGTCTATAGTCTAAGAAATTGTTACCCAACTTTTTAACCTTGTCATAACTTGAATAGTCCTTTGGGCATTGGTTTACAATATTACCCCGTATATCAAATAAGAGAAAAGAATTTACACTTGACTGTTACAAAAGTGAATAATATAATATGATTATAAATAGTTTTTATTTCCATTTTGTGATGTCAAAAAGCAAAGGTTTGGGAAATTTGGCAGGGTTTTAATTTTTCTTCGGGTACACATACATGCAATGGAAAGTGGGTGAGATTGCGACTCATTTTCTCAGTTATAGGCCTAATCATACCCTTGAAGATGCCACAAGCTCGCATAATATTACTGATGAAATTATCAGTTGCATGCATGGAGCACCACTGCATTGTTAGATTGTGTTGTACAATGTACATCTTTATAGAATGACATTACAAACCTTTGTCATAGCATAGCACGCGCTAGGAGCAGCATAAGTGGTGTTGATGCATAGAGGCGACCGCCCACATAGCGCGAGCGCTAGGAGCAGCATAAGTGGTATTGACACAAGAGGCGACTGCCCACATAGCGCGAGCACTAGGAACAGCATAAGTGGTGTTGATGCATAGAGGCGACCGCCCACATAGCGCGAGCGATAGGAACAGCATAAATGGTATTGACACAAGAGGCGACTGCCCACATAGTGCGAGCGCTAGGAGCAGCATAAGAGGCGTTGATGCATAGCGGCGACCGCCGACATAGCGCGAGCGCTAGGAGCAGCATAAGTGGTATTGACACAAGAGGCGACCGCCCACATAGCGCCAGCGCTAGGAGCAGCATAAGAGGCGTTGACACAAGAGGCGACCGCCCACATAGCGCGAGCGCTAGGAGCAGCATAAGTGGTATTGACACAAGAGGCGACCGCCCACATAGCGCCAGCGCTAGGAGCAGCATAAGTGGCGTTGACACAAGAGGCGACCACCCACATAGCGCGAGTGCTAGGAGCAACATAAGTGGTGTTGATGCATAGAGGCGACCGCCCACATAGCGCGAGTGCTAGGAGCAGCATAAGAGGTATTGACACAAGAGGCGACCGGCCACATAGCGCGAGCCCTAGGAGCAGCATAAGAGGCCTTGATGCATAGAGGCGACCGCCCACAGAGAAAGCGCACACAGGGAGTGGCTATCAGAGGCGTTGACACAAGAGGCGACCGCCCACATAGCGCCAGCTCTAGAAGCAGCATAAGAGGCGTTGATGCATAGCGGCGACCGCCCACATAGCGCGAGCGCTAGGAGCACCATAAGTGGTAATGACACAAGAGGCGACCGCCAACATAGCGCCAGCGCTAGGAGCAGCATAAGTGGTGTTGATGCATAGAGGCGACCGCCCACATAGCGCGAGTGCTAGGAGCAGCATAAGAGGTATTGACACAAGAAGCGACCGGCCACATAGCGCGAGCCCTAGGAGCAGCATAAGAGGCCTTGATGCATAGAGGCGACCGCCCACAGAGAAAGCGCACACAGGGAGTGGCTATCAGAGGCGTTGACACAAGAGGCGACAGCCAACATAGCGCGAGCGCTAGGAGCAGCATAAGAGGCGTTGACACAAGAGGCGACCGCCCACATAGCGCGAGCGCTAGGAGCAGCATAAGGGGTATTGACACAAGAGGCGACCGCCCACATAGCACGAGCGCTAGGAGCAGGATAAGTGGCGTTGACACAAGAGGCGACCGCCCACATAGCGCGAGCGCTAGGAGCAGCATAAGAGGCGTTGACGCAGAGAGGCAACCGCCCACATAGCATGAGCACTAGGAGCAGTATAAGAGGTGTTGATGCAAGAGGCGACCGCCCACAGAGGAAGCGCACATAGGGAGCGGCTATCAGAGGCGTTGACACACGGAGGCAAGCGCCCACATAGCACGAACACTAGGAGCAGCATAAGTGGTGTTGATGCATAGAGGCGACCGCCCACATAGCGCGAGCGCTAGGAGCAGCATAAATGGCGTTGACACAAGAGGCGACCGCCCACATAGCGCGAGTGCTAGGAGCAACATAAGTGGTGTTGATGCATAGAGGCGACCGCCCACATGGCGCGAGCACTAGGAGCAGCATAAGAGGCGATGACACAAGAGGCGACCGCCCACATAGCGCAAGCACTAGGAGCAGCATAAGTGGTGTTGATGCATAGAGGCGACCGCCCACATAGCGCGAGTGCTAGAACAGCGTAAGAGGTATTGACACAAGAGGCGACCGGCCACATAGCGCGAGCGCTAGGAGCAGGATAAGTGGCGTTGACACAAGAGGCGACCGCCCACATAGCGCGAGTGCTAGGAGCAGCGTAAGAGGTATTGACACAAGAGGCGACCGACCACATAGCGCGAGCGCTAGGAGCAGGATAAGTGGCGTTGACACAAGAGGCGACAGCCCACATAGCGCGAGCGCTAGGAGCAGCATAAGAGGCGTTGACACAAGAGGCGACCGCCCACATAGCATGAGCACTAGGAGCAGTATAAGAGGTGTTGATGCAAAAGGCGACCGCCCACAGAGGAAGCGCACATAGGGAGCGGCTATCAGAGGCGTTGACACACGGAGGCAACCGCCCACATAGCACGAACGCTAGGAGCAGCATAAGTGGTGTTGATGCATAGAGGCGACCGCCCACATAGCACGAGCACTAGGAGCAGCATCAGAGGCGTTGACGCACGGAGGCAACCTTCCACATAGCACAAACTCTAGGACAGCATAAGAGGCCTTGATGCATAGAGGCGACTGCCCACATAGCGCGAGTGCTAGGAGCAGCATAAGAGGCGTTGACACAAGAGGCGACCGCCCACATGGCGCGATCGAGCACTAGGAGCAGCATAAGTGGTGTTGATGCATAGAGGCGACCGCCCACAGAGGAAGCGCACACAGGGAGCGGCTATCAGAGGCGTTGACGCACGGAGGCAACCGCCTACATAGCGGTTCCAAGGTTGTTACGCCAGGGGTGGTGCCGGGGACAAGCTCCCAGTAAACCTATATAATGATCCTTACGGCACGGCGCACATCGCAAGATAGCCTCTGACATCCAAGTCCAGCTCCTGGCCTGCTTGTGTGGTTTAGCGTCTAAGCCCTGTGGAACTGCTTCTTCTGACAGGAGAAGTGGCGAGAACAGGTACCTGGCGCCTAAACAAGATGCTTTGGGCAGATGGGGTTCGTCAACTTTGGAGAGTAGCCCATCTAGGGGAAGGTAAACCCTGATTTTAAACCGCTGCTGCCTTGCGGACATACCCATTCATGGGAAGGCTATGGGAGTAAACCCTGATACCAAATCTGGAGCTGAAGTCCCTAAGGCGGTCTGATCTTTTTTTCAAGATCCTTCCAGCAACTCCTGCGGCGCTGCTGATGCCAAGCTGTACCGGCTTTCGTCGTTCCCTTGGATCCATCAGCTGCGTGGAGAGGGGGGGTCTGCTGTATGGGCAATAGCTGATTCTCCATACACCCTAAAGTCTATGGGCAGTGATGACAACACGAAGAAGAAGAGGAAGAAAAACTATAAAAATAAGAACAAAGGCTTTGACGCGGAAAAGCCAAAAAAGAAAACCTGTACCTCCCCCCCCCCACCCCCCCGATCTACGACAATGGGTGGATAGTTTCAGAATCAAAGTGCAACACAAGGATGACCTCCTGCAGGATCTGTATGAAGAAAAAGAGTGTCAGGAGGCACGCATTCACTACCTGCAAAAGTAAATGGTTGATTTGGAAGAGCTCAGGCAGTCGACTCCTTGGTCAGGAGACGCCCAGGTAATGAATCCCAGGCAGAAGGCAAGCACGACTCGCCGCTGTCGACAGGAGGCTACTCCCGGAAATCTGGCCGGTGAAAGATTGAACCTGGGAGACCCAATGCAGGGAAGAGGCGACCATGGAAGGGATGAGAAAATCCCCCCCACCTGTTGTGGGTTGAGTCTACTAGTTCATACCTACCCCAGACGGTTACTACTATATGCAAATTCCCCTGCGCCAATTTGCTGCTTCGCTGAAAAGACTTGATCAACCGTGGTGCACCCTGACCTCCCACAATGCATACCGACATAGCCGCCATGATCGTCCTTCTTTTCGAAGCCAGGAGGCTCAAGGCCAGAAGTGGGGAGGACGGGCGGGACGCAACCGTCTGGGGTAGGTATGAACTAGTAGACTCAACCCACAACAGGTGGGGGGGGGGGTCTACTGCATTCAACCTACCCCAGACGGTTACTACTATATGCAGAGTGGCACCGAGTTACGGTGGTGGGCTGGCTACGTGGAGAGCCAGGGAAGTTTGGTGGATATGAATCAGGTTAGCATAATGGGCACAATGCCCATCGTGAGTTCGCCATGGGCAGAGCTTCCGTGGAGGTCTTGCCCATCTGTCAGCAGGCCTGAAGGAATCCTGGTTTCCAGGTCGGTGAAGCCAGGATTTTCCTGCCGTACATGAGTTAAGTAGCTCCGCAGGACGTCCCTCAGGTAGCAAGAGGAGAAAATGGAGGGGCATTTCCATCATGCTGCCTCGTCCAAGTCTGATGACAGAACTCAG
Organism: Astropecten irregularis; assembly: GCA_963971285.1. NCBI lineage: Eukaryota > Metazoa > Echinodermata > Asteroidea > Paxillosida > Astropectinidae > Astropecten > Astropecten irregularis. The sequence continues at coordinate 2,396,276 of OZ020262.1, read as the reverse complement.
AAATAGGACCAGGATGTGAGTACTGTTCTCACATCTTGGGTCTTGATGTATCAGTGGGTTTGCTGGCCCGGTTAAGATGGGCAGACTGGGCATGCAAACTTGACGGTCGAGGCGATCCAGCGGATAAACGTGACTTTCGACGCTGGGCTTCGTGGTAGTGGCAAAGTGCTGAGAGGGGTTCCTTCTCAAGTCCTTAGATTGGGCTAGGTACCACCTCAGACCCCTGACGTGGCACCCTAGCTTGCCTGACGGGTCAGCGGAGCGCGATGTCCGAGACGATACAGAGGTGTCTGGTGGCTCGAAGACAGGGCATCAGTTTTTGGTGAGGAAGCCTATGGTTGGAAGGAGTCGAGTGCTGCGTGGCATCCGGCGTATGTGGCATTCAGCTATCGATAGGGCCTGATCTCACTGGTCCTCGAAGGCGTAACCACTGACAGGAGGAAGGTTAGTAGATGCACGGTAGTGTGCTAGGGGCCATTCGGTAGGACGTGGCCCATAGGAGGTGTGTGCATTGGCCACATGGGTTGAGAGGGGAGGGCCATCCTCGAAAACATCGCGTGTAGTCCAAGCAGATCTGTAGCTGCGGGTAGAAGAAACTTGGAGCCTGGTGTGGAGCTGGTGCGTAGGCAGAGGTCCGCCATAGCCGTTAGTGGTGTATTAGTAGGAGGAGAGGGAGTATCTTCGTAGCACCACATCGGGGAAGGTATAAACAGTCACCGGGTAGCCATGACAGAGGCGTCGTTGTGGGGCCCCGCTGTGAGGGTCCTTGTATGATGTCCAGCGTGTTTGGTGTTGGTTTTTTGGGGCCGTAGGCCCCAAGCCAAGTGTAGTGGAGGGTGTCGGGCCCGGGTAGTATTGACTGGTCATTGCGCAACTGGTCCGAGCCGAGCCCCTTAGTTTGCCTCTCGACGGTGGTGAGAAATTTCCTGCCCGTACGCACGACTATTGGAGGCGTGTGTCCGGTGCTTGGTGTAAGTCGCTGCCAGTACTGTCCTTAGAGGCGACATGGGGCGCCTAAGATGACTTGTACATGATACATGCTATGTAGGAGGGCAGACGAGTGTCTCGGTCGCAGCGGCCACCTGTGGGGTCGTTATTGGCGGTCGAGAAGTGGAAGGTTGAGTGAGGTGTTGTCCTTGCCGGCGTCCCCTGGATGATCCAGGGCGGGGACGCAGATCAGAGGGGCACAACCCATCCGCTCTGGGTGACAGGTCAGGAGTAGGTGTGTAGATGTTCTTGCTTGCTCTCGGTATAACTGAGAGTGCTGGCATATGTGTTGCAGGGCTACTAAGAATCTCACAGTGGTTGTGGTTCCGATGCTGGTACGGAGTGGCGGCCTACTTGTTGCGCCAGTCCGGACGATACGGGTTCAAACCTCACCAGGAACTATTCCAAGTTGATCCTTGTAGTGGGGTTGGAGTTCTTGGAGTCGGGACTTCACGCCTATGCTGGGTATGTGACTGACGTCCAGCGTTCGTCATGTGGGTGATGTCCAATGGTTGCTCTGAGTGGACCGTTTGAACAAGTAGTTCGGTCCTTCGCCGAGATCTGGGCCGAGAAGCCAGGCGTTGTTGGCGAGTTTACGTATACCAGAAGAATGTGACCTGGTTGGATCAGGTCACTGCCATTCTCTATAAAGACCTGTGGGCCACGAGGCTCAGGATGCTAAGGGTATCCTGAGGGGGGTGTTTTTGACATCTTCCACGGGTTTGTAGGAACCGGGAGTCGAAAACTCTGGACTGTGTCTTGTTGTGTGTGGCAGCAGGTGTAAGGTCATTGGCAGAGATGACCTACTCATCCGATGATGTGGAATGACAGCCAGACGTAAGGCGTCGGAATTCCCTGCGATCTGCAGAAAGGAACTGGGGACCATTGGGCTGGCCCGAGTCGACTTCGGTCCTGCTCGCAGAGGTTGTTTGATGCAGGGTACGTGTCGACGGGGTCCATACCCATTGGGTATAGGGCCAGCGTGTTGAGGGCTGGCATGAGCCGGCCATCCTGGTGGTTATGATTAGCTGGAAATGTTGACCTTCGTGGAAGGGATTGTGGCCACAGCTATTCATGGTAATTCTTCAATGTCCTGGGTAGAGCCGATGGAGAAGAAAATTGCCTTGTATTTTCCGCCGATGGGGGTTTTAAGGCCTCAAGGACGTCGAAAATCAGTCCCGCAGGTCCGAGAGGGGTGCTTCGGAGTTCTGCAATGTTGTTGCCAATCGTCAACGGGAGCTATTCCGCAACGAGCGGTGAGCTTGTGGAGTTGACGGTGGAGGCAGGCTGGGTTGACGCATGCCGGGTTCTTGCCTGCCTTGGCATGTAGTGACTCGGCACTGTATAAGTGCCGCCATGTAACTAGAATTTGACAGAAAGGAAGGAGGAAAATTCCAATCTATACCATACTTTGTACAGTGTTTATCACTTTTCAAAGCATAAGGATGAGAGAAGGCGAGGAAGTCAGCTGATCCGAAGAGGTTGCAAGCGTGATAAGTAGTGATGGTTCATCTCAGACTATGTAACAACGTCAGGTCATGGAGGTAGAACAAGATCAGGTTGACTAGTCACCTCCCAGTACCCAATATATTTTGGGCCTCTATGTGGTGAGCAGTACATGTACAAGTATTATCACATGTATAAAACATGTACATGTATTATCACATGTATGACCTTTGACCTCAGGACAACATGCGTGGCGAGTGAGCTAGCCGAATTTCGAGTCAATGCAGGCTCGCATTTTAATCACCTTTATCACTCTATTCATTATCCAGTGTCCAAACAGGATACATGTACATGTAGTACACTTATGACTGCCAGGGTCGCCGAGGTCACCGATGTGGAGCCACGGAACGATCTTGGCTGTAGTCATTGTAGTAGTGTGCAAGCCGTAAATGTTGACGGTTGTACAATGCGCCCGGAAGTGCAGTGATGCGTGGTCGTTGAACAGTTACGTGCAGTGCGTGTGGACTCTCGCAGTTTCCCGTTCCGGAAGCGATAGTGAATGATGATTCAGTGTACGTGTCTCGGGTACATGTTACCGTTCCGTAGCGTCGAACTAAGGTAGGACGCGTTATCGGCCCATGGGCAATGGACAGCTCGACTGGGAACAGCTCGCCATGAAGCAGGTCGACTGCAAGCGGCCGAGCCCGAAAACATAGTGCGGACCGGCATGGCCATTGGGCGGTAAAAAACTGCAAATGGGAATCCTAGCAGCTTTCCGCTCCGCGAGGAAGAAAGTATTATCCATCAAAGCATCCGTGGAAGCATAGAGTTTAGCCTTAAGTCGTCCGCGGGCCAACTCGGCCCAAGGTGCGTCGACTGCAGTTGGGGCCGACCCGGCGGCATCGTTTCCGCGACAGTAGAGCCGGACAGTAGGAAGGGATCCATGTACAGTACGAAGTGCGTGTACAGCGTATAGCAGATTCCAGTATGGATAGGACAGGACAAGTCGGCCGTGGAAGTGGAACGACTCGACTTGAGACAGTCCGACCGTGGGTACAGTCCGACTCTGAGGGTGACAGTCGGCTGGGCTCGGCTGCGTAAAGGGCTATCACGGCTGAGTTGGTGCAGGCGTTGAGGCTCTCCGCTTTCGTTGATCGATGGTCGGAAAAGGCTCGTATAAAGTCCATCTCGAGCTAAGAATTACATGTATGCTGTAAATCATGGCCCGATGACCAAGGATAATAATAGATATGCGCCATGAGCGTCATGCTTGGCAGATACCGGCGCATTAAAAGAGTCCATTATTATTATAATAAAGTGACACTGCGCCTTGGAGCTTGGACTGGGCGGAGAGGGCCAGATAAGTGCATGGGCGCGTCCAGGTGGCAATCGTCACTGGACGTCGGTGTAATACATGTACTGTAGTGGGTCCAACTGATTGTGACCGCCGATGCATTACGGGACAAAGCCGACGGTGTTGACCTGGCTTGTATGGACGATGGGCAGTGCAGCTGTGTACGTAGTTCCTCCACATCTTTCCGCTTGGGGAGAGCCCAACAATAGCAAGGATGTGCATGTGACAATCCGTGTATCAAATGAAGGGGGCCTGGTAGTGCGGCTAACAAAGCCGTGCATGATGCCCCGTGTCCTTCGATCCCTTCGCATCGGAGGTGGCTGACAATAATAGTAGGGGATGGATACGCATTCCCCGTACTAACAGGCTGTGATAGTAAGCCGGGCTGACGAGGCCTGTTGAGGGGTCTTTGTTGTGTGTGACCCCCTGAAGCTTTCAGCTCTATGCGGCTGGGCCACGCAGTAAAGGAGCGTCCCTTTGACGTCCGCAATCGTGCTCGTCAGACTGAGGGGTGGTAGGCATATCGCTTCTCTCACCCCCACAGCAATAGCACATGATCTTTGGAGGTGAGCCTTCATACGGTGCCCTGTATAGGCGACTGGAGGCCGCTAATGGTAGCGGGTTGAAGTCGGTGGCATGGTGCGGGCTGGAGTAGCTCTCTGGCAGTTCAGCCGTGTATGGAACTCTCCATGGGTTTCCGTCTGGGTAGAGCCAGACAATGGACGTGGGGTCACGGTGCTCATTGTGGCTACTCGAGCCTCTACACATCTCTCTGAGGTCCGCAATGGTGTTTGCTCGGGCGTATTCCCGAGATTAGTACCTTATGATGGGACAGGGGATTTTCATGCCTTCGCCATGAAATTTGAAGTTATGGCCGAGTGCTGTCAATGGGATGAAAATACCAAACTTTTGCAACTAGTTGGTGCATTAACAGGTAAAGCATTGGATTGTTACGCATGGCAAGAACCTCAAACCATGCGTAACTATCAACAAACCAAACAGCAACTAATGAAAATGTTTGGTAAAATCCACGATCCAATCGTACAACGAGCCGAACTTTCTTCTCTCCGCCAGCGGGAAGAAGAGTCCCTACTCGAATTTGGACAACGTGTAAGACAAATAACCACGCGGGCCTACCACACAGCTAGTCCAGAGATTTTTGAAATGATTGCTAGGGAAGCATTTTTAAGGGGGTGTGCCGATGTAGATGCAGCAGAATTAGCATTGTACCGGGATCCCAAAACGCTTAATGAAGCAATCCAATTTACACAAACAGCCCAGCATAATCACAGACTGCTGTCGCGATCTAGTAGACCGAGAATTCGACATGTATCATTTAATGAACATGTTGATACTGGACCCCCAACAGTAAAACAAGTTCAAGTCAGGCAGACTGGAACTGACCAGATCGACATTTGCTTGGACTGGTCAGAAGTCAATCAAAATATGCGTAATTTGTTGTCCCATCTTAAACGTCTTGAGTCTGAAACCACATCAGCAAGTAGGTCCAGCGCGACAGGTCGCGAGCCTCGGTCGCGTACGCTCCAACAGCGTCAGGATGATTCACCATGCCGAATTGGTCCCAGCACACCCACACCAAAGCCAAGCATCTCACCTAATCGAGCTCCGTTAACACATCGCAGTCCCTCGCCACTTAGGACAACACCTTATCGTAGCCAACCACCTCCGGCATCCCCCTCTCGACAAATGTGCTTTAAGTGCAGCCAAGCAGGGCATCTTGCAAGGGAATGTCCCAATAGTTCACCACAGTTTTCCCCCTCTCGACAAACGTGCTTTAAGTGCAGTCAAGCAGGGCATTTTGCAAGGGAATGCCCCAATAGTACATCACAGTTTCCCACCACTATCAACCCCAATCGTCGTTCCCCGTCTCCTACTTACAGAACCCAAACACTACCTTTAAACAACTAGAGACCGGTTGTACTGGCCATCAGCCGGTCAAAGGTAACTCCAATGGCCAAGCACAAAATAGGTACTCTCAAGATCACTCTCAGGACAAGTTGCGTGAAATTCACTTTTCTACCAACCCGGGCGTGAGTTTAGTTATTCCTATCCGAGTTCAAGGGATTCACACAGTGGCCGTAGTCGACACTGCAGCACAACTCTCCCTTATAAATCAGAACTTGTGGGAGCAAATCAAACGACGTCCTAAACCCACCGAGCAAGTGTTGCTCCGGGGAGCGGAGAAATGCAGTAATATGATTGCCCAAAAAATTCCTCAATTAGAGTTAGCAATAGGTGGCCAGTTTTATATTTGGGATTTGTTCTTAGCACCCATAGAAGACACGGCCATCATTGGGTTAGATTTTCTCAAAGCCCACGAAGGAATAATAAACTTGACCGATGACTCAGTGACATTAAGGGGCGAGTCAATTCAGGCCAACATGAGACAGAATGAGAAGGAGCGGTACTCCGTACAAAACATTGTACTTAGTAAGAAAATCGTGGTACCCCCAAACACTGCTGTTAGAGCTACAGCTGAACTCTATGGGGATAAAGAAAAGACGTACCTCATCCACGGTCCAGAGCGTGATCATAAGGAACTCCTTATTCCGTACATAGTGGTTTCACTAAAAAATGCAGACCCATGTGTAAAAACAGTGCCAATTCTGATGCGAAACGATACCGACCGATACATACACTTAGGGAGGGGCCACAATATAGGTAGAGCAGAGGAAATTCACTCCGTTGTTCTAGATGACCAGTCAAGCCCTTTGAAAGAAGATCAAATCATAAATAAAGCCGAAACCCCGTCCCCACAAACAGACACAGAGACCGGCAGCTGTTGGACTCGGTGTGAAATTCAGGTTAGACAGGTTACCAAATTACCCTCCCATATTGTAGATCTCTGGACGAGATCTTGTGTAAATTTGTCTCCAAGGCAAGCCAGTACTTTAGCTTCTACGTTAGCGAAGTATGCTGACGTGTTCTCTAAAAATGATATGGACCTCGGGAAATTTTCAGAAATCAAACACCCCATTCACACTGGTGATGCGCCTCCCATTAGACAGAAAATGAGAAGGACACCATTAGGATTCGAGAAAGAAGAAAAGGCACATTTAGATACGCTTCTAGAAGCCGGGGTTATAACACCATCTAACTCAGGATGGGCGTCCCCTCCAGTCCTAGTAAGAAAGAAGGATGGCAAAGTTCGTTATTGTATAGATTACAGAGCACTCAACCAGTTAACAACCAAAGACGCTTTCCCATTACCAAACATTGACGAATGTTTAGATATCTTAGAAGGGACTGAGTTTTTCAGTACGTTGGACATGTGCAGTGGATATCATCAAATCGAACTAGTAGAAGAAGATAGACATAAGACCGCATTTACAACCAAATACGGTCTCTTTGAATACCAACGCATGCCCTTTGGCTTATGCAATTCCCCTGCCACGTTCCAACGTGCTATGACACTGATCCTTAAAGGACTTACCAGCACAGAGACTCTAGCGTATCTTGACGATATTATTATTCTAGGGCAAAACTTTGAAGACTCAATGCGAAACCTTATCAAAGTACTTAAAAGGTTCCGGGAACACAACCTAAAATTGAAAGCGAAAAAATGTAACCTGTTTCAACGTGAGGTACTGTTCTTGGGAAAGCTAGTGAGCAAACATGGGATTACTCCTAACCCAGAAAGCGTGTCTGCTGTCCAGAACTGGCCCACACCAACATCGAAAAAGGAAGTACAAACATTCCTAGGCCTTGTAAATTACCATCGGTCACATATCAGACACCTGGCTGAATTGGCCCAGCCCTTGTATGAGCTGTCTCAGAAGCACACAGCATTTATCTGGAGGGAAAAGCACCAACAAGCTTTTAACCAATTGAAATCTGCACTTACCTCGGCTCCTGTTCTCTCATTCCCTAGAAATAATGACGAAATATTCGTCCTAGACACAGATGCATCCGACACTGCGATAGGAGCGGAACTTATTCAAATACAAGACGGTATTGAAAAGGTCATTAGCTATGCAAGTTATACACTAACTCCCTCACAGCGCAAGTACTGCACCACACGAAAGGAACTTTTAGCACTTGTCCGTTTTACCCGTCAGTTTTGGCATTATCTGCTTGGAAGGAAGTTTTTTGTTCGGACAGATCACAGTAGCTTAGCCTGGTTAATGAATTTCAAACACCTTTCAGGAATGCTAGCAAGGTGGATGGAGGAACTAAGTCAGTACGACATGGTTGTCCTACACCGGAAGGGACTTATGCATACGAACGCTGACGCACTTTCACGAATACCAGCCAATGTTCCTTCCTGCGATTGCTATACAGCGGGCTGTAATATCAGGGACCTTCCTTGTGGTGGTTGCCGATTTTGCGCTCGCGTACACTCCCAATGGGAACAATTTGGAAATGATGTTGATGATGTTCTCCCCCTTGCAGTCCGCCAAATAAGTACATGTGCAGCGAATGTGAACAGACCCTCCACAGAGCTAAAAAACAGAAAGTCCGACACTGACGACCGGCATCCGCCGGATGTCGGGGTCGCCTCACTGTTTACTAAATACACCTCTGTCCAATTAAGATCGGCTCAGATGGAAGACGACGACCTAAAACATCCACTGCAGTGGATTGAAAACTCATATGCCCCTGGGCAACGTGAAATTCAACTCAGTTCCCCCACCGTTAAATATCTTTGGTGCAATTTACCGCTCTTACGTGTAGAAAACGGGACTCTGTATTACAAATGGGAAAAAGAACCATTTTCCAGATTACTTTTTGTTGTCCCCTCTAAACTCAAACGGGAGGTCATGAGTCTTTGCCATGAGGCTAAACTAGCTGGGCACCCCGGAATAAATAAAACTTTGCAAAAGGTTCGACAATCCGCTTTCTGGTATGGTATGGCAGGTGATGTCTCCCTTTATGTCAAATCATGTAAGGAGTGTAATGTATACAAAAAACCATCTCGGAAAGCTAGGGCCGAAATGTCCTTGTATCACGCAGGAGCACCACTCGAACGCATTCATCTAGATGTACTAGGCCCGTTTACTCCCTCGGAAACTGATAATAAATACATTCTGATGCTTATATGCCAGTTCACAAAATGGATCGAAGCATACCCCCTCCCTGATCAAAAAGCCGAAAGAATAGCTAGAACTGTTGTTGATAATTTCATTTCACGGTTTGGGTGTCCCCTACAAATCCACACTGACCAAGGCGCCAGTTTTACAAGTTCGCTTTTCCAAGCAGTTTGTGACGTGCTAGATATAGCCAAGACACGTACAACGCCGTACCATCCTAGTTCCAATGGTCAAGTGGAACGGTCCAACCGCACTATTTTACAGATAATGAGATGTTACCTGAAGGGAAACAACAAAAGATGGGATGAAGACCTCCCCATCATTACTGGTGCTATTCGTGCCCTGCCTAACCGTACAACGGGTCTCACTCCAAATTTAATGATGTTGGGAAGGGAGGTAAGGCAACCTCTCGATCTGGTCTTTGACATTAAACCCACTATTAGCACAGAAGGTGACAAACCTTGCGATTACGTGTCAAAGCTACAGGAAAGGTTGACTGAAGTCCACTCCCTGGCAAGGAAAACGGTCGGGAGTTCACAGAATTATCAGAAAAAGTACTATGACCATTCTACGAATAAAAAAAAGTATGGGGAAGGAGATGTCGTATACAAGTTGAACATGGCTCACAAAACTGGCCATTCAAGGAAACTGCAACCGATTTGGCAAGGTCCCTTCCTTATCACCGAGGTGCTCTCTCCTCAGCTTTACCGTATCTGTGGTAAGAAAACGTGTACTGTGGTTCACCATGATCTCATCAAAAGATGCGAGGATAGGGAGTTGCCATTTTGGATGCGCAGACAACGCAGCAAATTTTTAAGTATCGAAGCACCACAGGAGGAAGATAAATCCACAAACTTGGGGATTGAATCATTATTCAACCCTGACCGAGATTACCAGACTACCCAAACTGTCTCCACCAGAAGCGGAAGAGTCAGTAAACCCCCCTCCAAGCTAAGCGACTATCACTTGTATTAAACTGTTTAGTCCATTGCCGCACACTCGTTCTGCTACCCGGCATCAGTTGGGAAGCGAACACAATTATAAGACCTAAAATTAATTTTTAGAAACTTAATTTTTAGAAACTAAGTGCACAAAAACTTTCTGGCGGGTAAACGTGTTCTAACCACACTTCTTATTTTTGCGAAGGAATTATGGAGGAAGCAGAATTCGTCCCAGATTATACGGAATCTACCGATGAGGAGCAACTTCCTTCGTTAGAGGTAGCCTCGCCTCCGGTTGCCAGTGACGAAAAAGTGGACGCTTTGAGACTAACTACCCAACCAAATCTGCAAGCATCACGACTATCAGATCTGTCCTGTATCACGGACATTCCGGAACTGGAGGCTGTTTCAATATCGCTCTCTTTCCCCAAACAATCAACACCCCAGGAAAAGCGGCAGGGCCCAACCCGTAGGCGAAATCAAATATGCCCCCAACCCGGTTGCAGTCACAAAACACACAAACTGAAGCGACATGTTGTCAGGAGGCATGTTTGTGATACCACCTGGTGGTTCCTCTACCCCCTCGTTGCTTGCTGGAAGTGCCGCCGATGGGAGATAGCAGCCCACGTAAATTCCCATGGTCCGCTCCTCTTGGAACACCATCTCCCAGAATTGGCATCTCTTGTTGATACCTTCGTAGAGTATATCTGCGAGCGCCTTGGCTTACGATGCACCCCCGATTTACTGAATTTCGTTGCCCGGCATCAGTTGGGCGATGAGTATTCGGTATTTACGGCCGATGAGACCAACGTATGGGATGCCTACGATGAGTATGTAGGGCTGCCCGCACTACCAGAGCGAAATCTGAAATTCCCAAAACGCATTTCGTCCATACTCCACTGGAGAACCCTACAGCAACTCTTAATTCGTGCTCACTCCCCAGTGAAAGGAAACTACGCGGATTCTCACTGTCACTTAGATCGGCTCTTCCTTGCTTCCCATCATTCGGGACGTCTCAGCGATTTTCACGTTCGTAAGGGAATCGATACTCAAGGGTTTAAAGGGTGTGTTGCTGTATTTTGTGATATTAGCACTCTACGTGACGAGGAGAGAATAAAAGAGCTAATATCCGACGAGAATGTCTATGGCGCTATTGGTTTCCATCCTAAAAATGCTCAAAATTATAACTCAGAAGCAGAACAAGCAATAAAGCGCCTCCTTGATCATCCGAAAGTTTGCGCCTTGGGTGAAATAGGCTTAGATTATTCACGAGGTCATGGTCGACACAAGACATGCCAGCAGTCTGTCTTCCGGAAACTGTTAAGAATGGCCGCTGACATGAATCTACCAGTAGTGATCCATTGTAGAGAGGCCGAGGAGGACTGTTTGAGAATCACATCTGAATCCCTCCCAAGACCGCACAAGATCCACCTCCATTGCTACATGAATGACTGGGATGGAGCCAAGATATGGTGTAAAATGTTCCCAAATTTATGTCTGGGACTTACAAATGTCATCACCTGGGAAGGCAATGCAGCAGCGAGCGTAGCTCACCACATCCCCCTCGACAAGCTCCTCCTCGAAACGGATGCTCCTTATTTCCCCCCAAAGACAAGCCAGGCTATCCACAGCGTTCCAACGATGGCGATACATGTGGCGGAAAAAGTTGCACAAATTCGCGGAATTACGGAAGACGAAGTGTTGTGCCAAACACTAAAGAATACAGAGAGAGTTTATGAGATAAAGTTTTAAAACGGAGTTTATTCACACCGTTAAAACCTATGCTGTTCACTTTATTGTAAGGAAGAGTAAGAAGTCTGAGTCGAGAAACTGAATGCCCTTTATGTAATATATAAGTTAGATGAACAGCATGAGAAGAAAAAAAATATGAATAAAACTCATCTTTGACAAACAATTTGAAGTAAAACGCTTTTCAGTGGTTTGCATCAGTTAAGGTTATGGAAATAGTTTTTGTTAAGGAAGAAAATTATCCTTGGAAGTACGTGTAATTTGAAGAAAACTTATTATTAAGAGTTATGAGAAAGGAACTTACTGTGATCTTTAAAATTTAAAGGATGAAACCGAAATGCATCTTCTGTAGATTGCGATTGATTATGGTAGCCACTCCTTAGTATGTTGCCGATTTAAGTGTAATGAACTGACATGTTTACACAAATCATAATCAGCAAATGACTATTTTTTGACTAATTTTTTCGTGCTTATAAAAAAAAGCTGTAAATCGCCCGCCAACCCCTTAAAGAAATAACGGGGAGGTATGTAGTATACGTTATCATTATGTTATACTTTAGTATGCGTTATCCTCATTGTTATGCAATAAACCACTGGGGCGTGACCACGCTTGCGTGGCCATCCGTACAAGTGTTCACGCCCGTCAGTCTCATGTACAGAATCACCGTGTCTACATCGCCTGGTTTTGTGTGTGGACTCATCGCAGCAACGCGTGCGGTACCTGCCGCCTGCCAGGTAAGCCAGGCTGCGAATACAACAGTACGATTGTAGCACTGCTCATATACACTGATGTCTGAGGCTTTGTACATCGGACAAAGGCGTGAAGGGTGCAGAATAATAGCTAGGACCACTGGAGGCTGCACGCAGACAGGGCATCTCTCTGACGTCCGCAATCGAGCCCGGCAGACATGGGGAGTGAAAGCACGTCATCACGGCTCTTACCCGCAGACAGCTAGTATATCGGCTCGGGAGACCGGAAAACGTAACCGGGGCGAGCCTCTGTTCAGCGGGTCATAACAATGTTTCCTAAACAAAAGGATCATGTTACGCCCGGGCCAGTCATTCCGTTGTGGCGGCATCCTTCGTCGCCTCCGGTAGCGAGCGTTCTCCCTCCGCTCTGGTAGCGACCGTGGTATCGAGCTACCCCCGGCCGTAGGCCTCTTCGGGACGATTAGACACGAAGCCTTCAAGGCATGCCTAGCATCTAACCGCCCGGAATTCCTTCGGACTGGCAGTGGTAGCAGCAGTAGCCCGGAATGAGGGGACGAACCCAAACTCGGCCATTCCGATTTGCTGTACCGTGGAGGGAATGAGGTTAAACTCTCATCCATTCCCCCCGCATATAGGCCTTTCATCGGGTCGTAAGCACAGAGCCGGCTGTGCGTTACCCCGGCATCACGTAGAGGTGTATAGACCGCGACAACGTAGGACCGCGGTACCTGTAGGATGCACAAAGAAAAAGAGAGAGAAAAATACCAAAAACAAACGCACAAGAGAACACTGTTTATTGGTAACGGTTAATCAGATAAGTAAAAAGGAAAAATATCGAGTCTATACAGTTTGGAAGAGCAGCGGGAAACGGAAACTCGAAAATCGAAAGAGCCCACGAAGGGCACGTCCGTTTCATAGCGGCGCTGAGTAAAGAAGGACGATCATGGCGGCTATGTCGGTATGCATTGTGGGAGGTCAGGGTGCACCACGGTTGATCAAGTCTTTTCAGCGAAGCAGCAAATTGGCGCAGGGGAATTTGCATAACCGTCTGGGGTAGGTTGAATGCAGTAGACCCCTGATTTTAAACCGCTGCTGCCTTGCGGTCATACCCATTCATGGGAAGGCTATGGGAGTAAACCCTGATACCAAATCTGGAGCTGAAGTCCCTAAGGCGGTCTGATCTTTTTTTCAAGATCCTTCCAGCAACTCCTGCGGCGCTGCTGATGCCAAGCTGTACCGGCTTTCGTCGTTCCCTTGGATCCATCAGCTGCGTGGAGAGGGGGGGGGGGTCTGCTGTATGGGCAATAGCTGATTCTCCATACACCCTAAAATCTATGGGCCGTGATGAAAACACAAAGAAGAAGAGGAAGAAAAACTATAAAAATAAGAACAAAGGCTTTGACGCGGAAAAGCCAAAAAAGAAAACCTGTACCTCCCCCCCCCCCCCCCCCCCCCCCGATCTACGACAATGGGTGGATAGTTTCAGAATCAAAGTGCAACACAAGGATGACCTCCTGCAGGATCTGTATGAAGAAAAAGAGTAAATGGTTGATTTGGAAGAGCTCAGGCAGTCGACTCCTTGGTCAGGAGACGCCCAGGTAATGAATCCCAGGCAGAAGGCAAGCACGACTCGCCGCCGTCGACAGGAGGCTACTCCCGGAAATCTGGCCGGTGAAAGATTGAACCTGGGAGACCCAATGCAGGGAAGAGGCGACCATGGAAGGGATGAGTTTTTCATTCGGGAACCCGATCGAACCCTGGGTGTCATGGCCGAAGATTCCTGAGGAGATCAGGACAGACCTAGAGGTAGTTCCAAGACGTTACAAGACGTTGTTACCTACGTGTGTGCAAGTGCAGTCAACAGAGGGCTGCCGCAATGTGACTAATTGCAGGGAATATTGGATTGCAAGTAATGTCTTGGATATCTTGTACTTGAGGGCGGGCCACATTAACTTGAGGGCGGGCCACATTATGGTAATAACGCACAGCGCGTATGACGTATGGTGATTGATTATGCAAAATGCCAGCTTCAAGAATTAATGAGACAAAAAATGGCGTCCTCAGAATCGGAGCTGTACATGGGGAAGGAAGATCCAATTCCTCCATGGTACAACAAAGCAATGGCGTTTGCATGTGACCGTCTTGGTCAATTCATTCCTTTGAAGGCATTGCCATAGGTGACAACATATTATGATGATGTTGCAGGACACAGAATGCAGCTTTTGAAATGATTTTGCAAATACGAGATTATTTTGAGAATACAAAATCTTTTAAATAAAACGAAATGATTTTGCAAATACGAGATCATGTCAATGATACAAAATGATTTTGCAAATATGAAATCTTTTTGAGAATATGAAATCATTTAAGAGATACAAAATTATTTTGGAAATACAAAATTATTTTGAGAATACGAAATCTTTCCATTGAGACAAAATGATTTAGCGAATACGAAATTATTTGGAGAACAAGAAATCATTTCAATGACAAATGGTTTGTAGAGATGTTGCACAAAATATTCCGTTTCTACCTCTTTGGATTTGTGATTATTGAAACCTCATAAACTAATGATAATTTTCCTGGGATTTTCTGAGAAATGTTATTTTTGTAATCTTGAACTGCTTTATACAAATAATACACAACCGTGTTGAGGTCACGCTGAGCAGAGAGCAAATGGGGGACAAGGACCCCCTAATCGACAGAGGATAAGCCAGAGAAGTGCTGTACGTGTCATGGTAGTCCCCACCAGTCGAGTGGAAAGGTCGATAAACCACACAAGCCACAGGCAAAGTCATCAGGGATGTCACCACGGCGGCTGGAGACAGCTAGGAGGCGATACCCCTCCACATGGGTCGAAAGGGAAAATGCGTGTATGACTACAGACACCCCATGTCCGCTGAAACGGGACCGGAGGATTCGAGGACAGAAAGAGTGGAATGACAGGAACGGCAAGCACCCGACAACAGCCATGGATAAACTACAAAGGGCACTTTGAGTCGTGCACACTGGCTAATGACTGGGACGAGGATGAGGCAGCTATGTCTTTAGCCTCCAGCTTGAAGGGGCCAGCACTCAAGGTGCTGGCAAGCTGCAGCAGCATAGAAAAGCCATAACAGTACTCAGAACCAATTCGGTTACTGAATGCCCCTTTCGGCCCAGGGCCGAATTTTTTTACTGGAGCTGAGAAATCAGCGCCAGGGGCTACAGGAGACAATTAAGGAGTTGGGACAGGAAATCCAGGAGCTGACATCCCTTTCGTATATGCAGAGTTTACGGGGGTTTAAGGCCGCCTCGCAAGGGGACATTTTGCTGATACCGTGTCCAGCCACTTGATACGAGAGGAAATCTTCCGGATGAAGCCAACCACCCTGGATGAAGCGATGCGGGTGGCGTTGGCTACGGCGTTGAGTGTTATGATTCATATCAGTGTTGAGTTTCATGATCCCTTTTGTTTAATCTTTGCTTCCAGCCCGTTTATTAATGTTCAGTGACTTTGTGAAATGTGCCCCTTCTTTTCCCATGATCCATTGCAGTGTAATTATGTAAATTAGAAGATGGGAGCCATGTGCTTGAGAGTTTTGTGTTAGACATGAGGAGTTTAGTTCAGTTCAGCAGAGTGAATAGCAGACCTCTTGCTTTTGATTGGTTTTGATTTTTTCCCTTTTTTGTTTCAAATTTGTTTAATAAACAGTTCGCGTCTTGTCCTTTAGATCCCCGGTTTGTCAAGGTGTGTACATATCATTTTTCTGGGTTACACTGGCTCAGGTGGGATTCATATTCACAACCCTGCTAGCTTGGTAGTTTAATGGTATGACAAATGTATGTGTGTAGAGTATTGTATTGTGTTTCTTTGAAAGATGTGAACTGTACTTGTTGCTGAAAAAAACTAGGACGAGTACCGGTAGTGCTACAGAGGCTTTTGTATAGTGACATATATGCAGTGTGCGCGGAGGCTGTGGCTTGGGCAACATTTCCAGCGAGGTTTCATGCGCTGGTAAGTGATGCAAATGTAGGTAGAGAAAAAACAAGAGAGGGAAAAAAATAGTCCATTGTAACTTCAGGAGTGGAGAGCTTTTGTTGCTTCCCTACATGCCAGGAGGCATAATGGGCAGTAAGTAAGTAAGCATTATAACTAAGGTACTATTCTAACGGCGGGTGCAGCTCGTGTTAGTAAAACAAATCTGTAGGGAGATTAATATGCAAAGAATACATATCAAACAGCAGAACTTTCAAGTATCAGTTTACAAGTCAACCAGTCCATCTGTCACCGAATGAAATAAATCTTACCATTTTACAAATTGATGTGAAACATTTATTATTTGTTTTATATCATGCCAGCGCGCACGTGACAATGTGGGCACAACCTAACATTAGAATATAGTACCCAAAAAGTACTACTGAACGGTAACCATTACCGTTCATTCGTACATATAATTTGGTGACATGTGATCAAGATCTACCAATCAGATGACTGGGATGTATGCAAGCATGGTATAAAAAACAAATAATGAATGTTTCACTTTCACAGATGAAATGTTCAATAGCGCTCCGCACTTGCGCTAAAAATAGCACCCGATCTCAGACAAACATTGCAACCATGCAAACGTGTGTGTGGGTGTGGGTGTGCGTACACTATGTGTGTGAGACAATGTTTGTCTGACATCCGGGGATTTTGTGACGTCATTAGTGCGGAGCGCTATTCCACTCAGCTTCACCTCATTGAATAGACCATGTCATGTCACCTCATGAAATTATTCTTACCATTCCAATGTATTCAAATGTATGATAAAATAGACTACTTACATTTCATGAGCAATGTGTGCCTGGTCAATCCAAACTTCTTGTGCAACACCTGGCTTAGCAGAAACTTTAACTAGTGCTTTAGCAAGTTGATGTTCTTTAAGGCGCTTGCTTCTTGGGTACCTGGTTTCAAATGCAAAGTCAATAATAGTTAGCATATATAAATATTGAATTTACCAGTTTAGAATTCCTATAAATGGCACACTGCAAAAATGAAACTCGGGGTAAATACTAATTTTGGGGAATGTCCGCTAACAAATATCACATGGCGGTATGTCCGTTGTTGGCTTTATTGATAGTCGACAGACTGCTAAGTCAAAAGGAATGACTCGTTCTTTTGTCTTCCGAATGCTCTGGTGTCTATAGTCTAAGTCTAAGTGTCATCCATGTTTCATAACCTGTTGAAAAAGCTTGAAGGGAACACCATCTTGGTGCAAAATATGATCTTTTTACAAAAAGAAAATTTAACATGGTTTTATCTTTACCAGCTTTCTTGTTACCAAGTGCAACCAACTCTTTAACCTTGTCATACATGTAACTTGAATCGTCATTTGGGCATTGGTTTACAATATCACCCCGTATATCGAATAAGAGAAAAGAATTTACACTTGACTGTTACCAAAGTGAATAATATAATATAATTATAAACAGTTTTTATTTCCATTTTGTGATGTCAAAAAGCAAAGGTTTGGGAAATTTGGCAGGGTTTAAATTTTTCTTCGGGTACACATACATGCAATGGAAAGTGGGTGAGATTGCGACTCATTTTCTCAGTTATAGGCCTAATCATACCCTTGAAGATGCCACAAGCTCGCATAATATTACTGATGAAATTATCAGTTGCATGCATGGAGCACCACTGCATTGTTAGATTGTGTTGTACAATGTACATCTTTATAGAATGCCATTACAAACCTTTGTCAGTACAGGATTCTGTGCTTATAATAATAAATAATAATAATATTTAAAGCATTTATATAGCGCATTTTCCATGAATATGTTCAAATGCGCTGAATACAATACATAGGGCCTAATACAGTAATACTTAACATTGACATAATACATGAAAGGATACAATTAACTACGAAGAGAAGAGGAGAGTTTTTAGTTCTTGTTTGAAGATGTTAAATGATTGCTGGTTGCGTAGTGATGTGGGTTATTGGTTCCAGAGTTTGGGTGCTGCACTTGAGAAGGTGCTGCACTTGAGAAGGCTCTATCGCCAAGGGTAGGGAGCATCTTTGGAGAGGGGTGTTTAAGCAGGATGCCATTTGAAGAACGGAGGGAGTATCGGGATTGATCATTGATGCTTACGAGTTCAGAAAGGTAAGGAGGGGCTACACGGTGGATACTTTTGAAGGTGAGTATGAGTATTTTGAACTTGATCCTGGACCTGATGGGCAGCCAGTGCAGTTCGCGAAGGATAGGTGTCATGTGGCAGAATTTAGGGGATCTAGTGGCAAGTCTGGCGGCTGCGTTCTGGATCCTTTGCAGTTTCTCGATGTGGTTCGAAGTGACACCGTACAATATACTATTGCAGTAATCGAGGCGGGATAATGTTGAGTAGAGATTCATGGTCAAGATAATTTTGAATTCGACGGATATTGTGGAGATGGAAGAAAGCTGACTTGCAGACCTTCGAGATGTGTCGATCCATGGTCATGTTAGTGTCAAACAGACAACCCAAATTCCTGGCTTCAATTGCAGGAGGGATATCAGTGTCACCGATCTTGATGTGAGAGATGTTGATCTTCGCAAGTTGTTGTCTTGTACCAATGACAAGGAATTCTGTCTTATCATCATTGATTAACAACTTGTTCCTAATCATCCAAGATCGAATGTCAAGAACACAGGATTCCATCGCTGCAACAGCTTCAACTTCACTTGTCCGACAATCAGGTTTGAATGAGAAGTAAAGCTTGGTGTCGTCGGCGTAGCAGTGTGCTCTAGGCAGATGATTCTCGAGGACATTGAACAGGTCAGACGTATAGATAGAGAAAAGGAGAGGGCCGAGACACGATCCATGGGGAACACCATGTTTCATGTC
Source organism: Astropecten irregularis (assembly GCA_963971285.1). Classification (NCBI taxonomy): domain Eukaryota; kingdom Metazoa; phylum Echinodermata; class Asteroidea; order Paxillosida; family Astropectinidae; genus Astropecten; species Astropecten irregularis. The sequence continues at coordinate 2,377,193 of OZ020262.1, read as the reverse complement.
GAACCTGACCGACTGGGAGCCACAGATGGACACTCTCTGACTCCGACCGATCAGATATGACCGGAACCATTCCAGTACGCTACCAGAAACGCCTATCTTGGTTTCCAGACGACTTAAGAGAGTGGCGTGATCGACGGTGTCGAAGGCAGAGCTTAGATCCAACAATACAAGGAGGTTCACTTGTTGAGAGTTCATGTTCAGGAGGATGTCGTTATGTATTTTCAACAAAGCTGTTTCAGTGCTGTGATGCTTTCTGTACGCAGATTGAGCAAGAGGAAACAGTGAGTGGGCTCCCATGTGGCGATGAATTTGGTCGCAGACGGCACTCTCTACCAGTTTGGATAAGAGGCTCAGGTTGCTAATTGGGCGGTAGTTCTCAGCTCACACTCTGTTTTTCCTTTCTTTAACAGAGGTGTCACGAGAGCTTCTTTCCATTCATCGACGAAGACACCGGACCCAAGGGACAGGTTGATGACATCAGTTAAGATAGGGAGAAGAGGCTCCAGGCAGCTTACAACGAGATTGGATGGCATTGGATCAAGTTGACAAGACTTCTTTCCGCGTTTCACAATGAGAGCCTTTACGTCTGCAACTGACATGATGGCGAAGTGGTCGAACAGGATTTCAGCTCGTGGGCGCGAGGAAGTAATATCAGAAGTGGATGAGGAATCAGCGGTACAAATGTCAAGACTGACATTATCAATTTTAAGACGTATTGTTTCAATCTTCTGAGTAAAGAACGATCCAAAGTCGTTCGCCAGCGTCGTTATGTTGACATGTGGGGGGAGAAGGGCGACTCCTTTCCGTCCAAGTAGCTTATTCATGCACTGGAACAGTTCCCGTGGATTTCTCTTGTGCTGATCAATCAGAGATGTGTAGAATTCATGACGTGCATTGTTCATAGCATTATTCGCCAATGTTCTCTTTTCCTTGTATATGGCGAGATCACTATCAGAACGTGTACGACGCCATTTACGTTCAGCACGTCTCTTGACCTTTTTTCTGTCTTCAGGTCGCTGCTGTACCAAGGGACGAGGTTTCTAAGTGATATCTTCCTTGTGAGCGTGGGGGCATGTTTGTCCAAAGCTGTAGACAGTGTTAAGTTGTAGCAATCAACAAGATCAGTGAGGTCCTTCGGAGTATCAGTGCAGAGTCGGGATGAACGTAGGTAATTTTGTAATGACTCTAAGTCTATGGATTTTATCTTCCGATATGAAACCTCCTTCACAGGTATCGTGGGCTTATCAGCGTTCAGATGGCTTAACACAGAATAATGATCTGAGAGAAGGTGATGTGGTTTAGGTTGACTATCCACAATGTCATCCGTCTCACGGGATATCAGGAGATCTAGTATGTGCCCGGATTCGTGTGTCGGTTCGGTAACATGCTGCTGCAAACCAAAGGACTCCAGAAGATCTAGAAACTGTGATGAATGGAGATTATCAGGAAGGTCAACGTGGATGTTAAAATCACCGGCCAGAAGAAGTGGATTTGCAGTTAGGATAAGGGGTTCAAGATATTCGCCAAATTCCTTGATAAACGTGTTGGTTGATACTGGGTGGTTTGCGGAGTATGGTGGCCTGTACACGACCACTAGACATAAGTGAAAGGAGTCATACTTAATGTCAAATTCTGCGTATTCGAAGGATTGGAATTGTTTCGTATCAAGCTTCGTCACTCGCATTCCTTCTCTTGCCAACAGAGCAATGCCACCATCGAGGCGGGAAGGTCGAGGTTGATCTAAAAGTATGTAGCCTGGCGGGGTTAATTCGGCTTTGCATGCGTCGTCAATGTCCTTTAACCAGGTCTCGGTGATTGCGAACGCATCGAGGTTCTCGTCGATAATGTAATCAACAAGCGAACATGTTTTGTTGCAAACTGATCTTGCATTGGCTATACCAAATTTTATTTTGGATCCGCCATCTTGACTCAAATTAAGGGTTGATTTCAATGGTGGACCGGCGGTTGATTTTGTGATATGCTTGACACTATTACAGTTATCTCTTTCAATATGAACAGGCACCAGGTTATGCATGGTTCAGTATACTCTTCCGCGGAAGAGTATGCTTATCATGAGGTGGCACTGATAAGGGTTTATGTGCAAACCTGTATTGGTCACAATGACTGGGCACTTAATGGCCAGGAAATCATTTATATTGTAATGAAATTGCGCTGGGACGGGCGCCCTGTATAATTAAGTTAGTATTAGAAGTGAAAGTGTTTTTTATCCTACGGCCCCATGTGCGGAATTTGTGCGCGCGATGTACCCAGTTTTTCAGGTGTTCACTTTCTTTTTTGGGGCTGTGCTCTAGTTTGGCCAGTGTGTGCGTCTCTGCAGAGTCTCTGACAAGCTGTCGTATCGCCTCTGGCACAGAAGACATTTATTTTGTCAGCAGAAGGTGGGTGAGGAAATCTCCTATAGAGCAAGTGCTTAAGGAGCAGCACTTGGTGCGTTGGAGCACAGAGGCGTCCGCCCACCGTGGAAGCGCTTGGGAGCAGCTATCAGAGGCGTTGATGCATAGAGCCGACTGCCCACATAGCGCGAGTGCCAGGAGCAACATAAGAGGCGTTGACACAAGAGGCAACCGCCCACATGGCGCGAGTGCTAGGAGCAGCATAAGTGGTATTGACACATGAGGCGACCGCCCAAATAGTGCAAGCGCTAGGAGCAGCATAAGAGGCGTTGATGCATAGAGGCGACCGCCCACATAGAGCGAGCGCTAGGAGCAGTATAAGTGGTGTTGACACAAGAGGCGACCGCCCACATAGTGCGAGCGCTAGGAGCAGCATAAGAGGCGTTGACACAAGAGGCGACCGCCCACATAGCGCGAGCGCTAGGAGCAGCATAAGAGGCGTTGATGCATAGAGGCGACCGCCCACATAGCGCCAGCGCTAGGAGCAGCATAAGAGGCGTTGATGCATAGAGGCGACCACCCACATAGCGCGAGTGCTAGGAGCAGCATAAGTGGTATTGACACAAGAGGCGACCGCCCACATAGCGCGAGTGCTAGGAGAAGCATAAGTGGTGTTGATGCATAGAGGCGACCGCCCACAGAGGAAGCGCACACAGGGAGCGGCTATCAGAGGCGTTGACGCACGGAGGCAACCGTCCACATAGCGGTTCCAAGGTTGTTACGCCAGGGGTGGTGCCGGGGACAAGCTCCCAGTAAACCTTTAAAATGATCCTTACGGCGCGGCGCGCATCGCAAGATAGCCTCTGACATCCAAGTCCAGCTCCTGGCCTGCTTGTGTGGTTTAGCGTCTAAGCCCTGTGGAACTGCTTCTTCTGACAGGAGAAGTGGCGAGAACAGGTACCTGGCGCCTAAACAAGATGCTTTGGGCAGATGGGGTTCGTCAACTTTGGAGAGTAGCCCATCTAGGGGAAGGTAAACCCTGATTTTAAACCGCTGCTGCCTTGCGGTCATACCCATTCATGGGAAGGCTATGGGAGTAAACCCTGATCCGGTCTGATCCTTTTTTCAAGATCCTTCCAGCAACTCCTGCGGCGCTGCTGATGCCAAGCTGTACCGGCTTTCGTCGTTCCCTTGGATCCATCAGCTGAGTGGAGAGGGGGGGTCTGCTGTATGGGCAATAGCTGATTCTCCATACACCCTAAAGTCTATGGGCCGTGATGAAAACACGAAGAAGAAGAGGAAGAAAAACTATAAAAATCAGAACAAAGGCTTTGACGCGGAAAAGCCAAAAAAAGAAAACCTGTACCTCCCCCCCCCCCCCGATCTACGACAATGGATGGATAGTTTCAGAATCAAAGTGCAACACAAGGATGACCTCCTGCAGGATCTGTATGAGGAAAAAAGAGTGTCAGGAGGCACGCATTCACTACCTGCAAGAGTAAATGGTTGATTTGGAAGAGCTCAGGCAGTCGACTCCTTGGTCAGGAGACGCCCAGGTAATGAATCCCAGGCAGAAGGCAAGCACGACTCGCCGCCGTCGACAGGAGGCTACTCCCGGAAATCTGGCCGGTGAAAGATTGAACCTGGGAGACCCAATGCAGGGAAGAGGCGACCATGGAAGATAACGATCCTATCATTAGTAATAGCTTAGCTTATGCACTTAGCGAGGTTTGTTACAAATATGGTGTCTATCTATCACCTTTGATAGCAACACTTATTACCACAAAACATTTAAACTTTAACAAATCCACAACAAATAAAAATACTTATATAATAAATAATTCAAATGACAACTATGCATCAGGAAAAGGAGCAAGCTTTACCAACAGCACCCTCAACAACAACACCAGCAGCACCAACACCGATACCAACAACCCCAGTGACCCAAGTAACTAAAAAACAAACCGTAAAACCTAAAAACGCTAAACGCGTTGAACAAGGTAAACGCCTGGCAGAACATAATAAAAAAATGAAAGAGCAATTAGCTAAAATGAAAACAGAAGAGTCGGAGTCGGAGATTATTCAAAATACCCCTGATTCGAGATTACTTTATGTTGGCGGTTTAATTTTAGTAGGCGGTATAGGTTTTTTTATTGTATAAATCATCAAACAAATCACCAGAAAACTCTAAACCTATTCAAATAACAAAACCAAGTCTACCACAGAGTCAACCCGAAGAACTTTTAATGGATTGATTTTTTAAATGTTTATATATTAAAAATGGATGAAACAACCGTAAATGATATTGCCGCCGCAGTTTATATTTGCGTTTTAATAGCAGCAGTCACCATTGGCTTCCCCTTTTATCAATCTTTAAAAAAGGGGAACTAATTTAAATTTTAAAAACCTATGTAGTAAGAATGGCAAATACAAATATTGATATAAACGGAATAGCAAACACAGTTTATCATGGTGCAGTGTTAAGCCTTTTAACCATGGGATACTCAATGGTAAGTAAAAAATTACTCAAAATTAAATCGCCTGATTTAGATAGGCTTAGCGTAGAAGATGCGGCTAAACTAACCGCATTAGTCGGAGGTTCTTTAGCAACGCAACAGTGGCTGGTCACACAGGGAATCTTACCGGGTACATGGTAGTATTATAAATAAACCTACAGTTTAAAATGTGTATATAATAAATAATCAAAGATGGATACATTTGATTATAAAGAGACTGATCCCCTGTTAAATGAAACAGAAGATAAAGACGATCAACAATTTAACAACCCCGTTTATAATAATACCGAACTCGATTCTGAAGAAAATCAAGCTCGATTAAATAATTTACGAGGTGGTGATACACAAGAACAACAAGAGGAATTAAGAGCTCTTCGTAATGGTGAAAATGTTTATCTCTCATTTCAACTTCAAAATCAGTACACTGATAATTTTTATGCTAGCATAAGAAATGAAGGTTATAAAACTTCCGATTAAATTCAACGCGAAAATTTTAGATTTGAAATGGATGGAATATATTACGAAAAAGATGGAAATAAAATAAAATTAACGTTGGAAAATGATCTTACAAAAATTGCTTCTGTGAGTACAATATATTCTAGAACAAAAGATAAAGGAATTAAATATAGATCTCGTTTTATGCGAGACGATTTAGGAGTTGTTGATTATAAAACATCAAAACGCAACAAAGAAGCAAGCGCAGCGCTTCAACAAGCAAGTACATCTTTAACTAATATTCAAAGTGAAAACATATCCTTACAAGATTTATCACAAGCAGCTGATCAAACGAGTAATGTTATAGAAGAACTCGAACAAGAAACCAATATTGATGAACAAAGCGAATTTAATATCAGAGAGCTACGCGGTTTAGACCAAACATTACAATCGCTTAAAGCAAATTTATTATTGGAACAAACAAAGCTAACTGAGTTAAATGAGACAAAAGAAAGAGTTAAACTAGACATTTAAGTGTTCGTGGACGAACACAGAGCTGTTCCGACTTATTAGGTCAGCTTTATAAGCTCCGATGACGTCATGGTGACGTCACTGTCATTTCCGAAGCAGCATGCATATCTAGAGGATCTAACAAAGCTTTTGCAAAAAGAATCATTACCATAGCATTTTTCGTTCTCGAGATATGCTGCAAACATTAAAATCAGCTTTTTTGATGACGTCATGATGACGTCACGCTAAATTTCGTGGCAGCATGTACAACTACAGGATATTACGAAGCTTTTGCAAAAAGAATCATTACCATATCATTTGTCCTTCTCGAGATATGCTGCAAACAAAATTCAGCCTTTTCATGACGTCATGATGACGTCACGGTCAATTTCATGGAACGGAGACCTCCTCTAACAGTTTCGGCCGGATGCAGCCTTTGTCACTTGTCACAATTTAAGTTAAAATGCTTGGTGGCGCTATAACTGTGCTTCTATCGACCCCGATCTACCTGTACCTTCGTATCTCAAGCCAAGGTCACGAGACGTCACACAAAGCGGGAGTTTATTCATTCTTTTTTAGGTATAAGGCCTAAAATGTTTGTTTTTTTACAATCAGTTTTTAATGTTTCACGTAGCAATTCCATCAGTAACTCCAATCTCAATGTCACATTCTCCGACAAATGATTTTTAGTAAATTTTTGAATTAACCGTAGAAAAAAATCAACAAATTACTTATCTTTAAATAAGAAGCACAAATTTCGATTTCGATGACGTCATGATGACTTCATGATGACGTCACGGTCATTTTCGTGGCAGCATGCACAACTACATGATATAACCAAGCTTTTGCAAAAAAAATCATGTCCGTAGCATTTGTCGTTCTCGAGATATGCTGCGAACAAAGTTTACTAATTAAATATTCAAATGACTGTAACTTGGCTAATTAATTACAACATTTAACAAACTCAGTTTTAGGATTAACTTCAGCTTATAAGCTTTCATAAGATATCTCATATAAGCTGATCAGAAAAAGATTATAAAACATTAGGAATAAACAAACTTATCACACAAAGCTATGGAAGCAAAAAGTGCGAAGGTATAATAATAATAAAAACCAGAACGAAATCTAAACCTGTTCCGACATCCGAAATGTCGGAACAGCTAAAAAGAATTCGATGAAGCAAAAAAAGCAGAAGATGAAGAACAAATAGGATCACTCACAGAAGAGTTAGAAAATATAAACATTGAAATACGAGAAAGGTCAAATAATATCATTAGAGAATCAGATAAAATAAAATCTCAAATCAATCGTGTCAAAGAAACAATCAATATAATGTTAGGCAGCGATGTAAACGCTTAGAGAAAAAATTAAGTTTTTATTTAAAGAGCAAGGTGTCACGATCGCGAGTATTTTAGCAGCAATTTCTATGGCCATCAGCACACTGGTAAGCTCGGTGGTAGCAGCCGTTAGAGGCGTAGGTATCCCAACCCCAGGGCCACCCGCGCCTAAACCTGAGCCACCATCAGGAGGTGGCATCAAAGAGTGGGTACAAAAGCACTTGGAAAACTTAGCAAACGCTTTGAAAAAATTAGGGTTAGCCGCATTCAGGCATTAGGTGCGCTGCCGGGAGTCATTGGTAGTGTCATAAGTTGGTTACTAAATATTTTAAGTAAATCAGTTGGCTGGCTAGCGGAACACGTGTGGACTTTATTTATAGGTACAGGTGCTTTAATTATTGCTTATATTAAAAATAATTGGTAGTTTTGTTTTTTAACAAATAATAAAAAAAAATAACCCCCAAGCTCTTTTGGAGCTTGGGGGTATTTTTTTTTGTTTAAATATTTATATTTTTCTAAGTAAAAATTTTGTAGACTAAAACTCCTATCGCAATGATTGCAACTGTTCCTATCGTTAAAGATAATTTTTCATCTTGATGAATGTCTAAAGATGCTTTAGGATTTGACTCTGAGGTTTTAGGTGTAGGTGATAAACGTGGTGTAGGTTCTTCTGTTGGTTCTTGAGTGGGCTTGGGTTCAAGTGTTGGCTGAGGATCAAAGTCCTCAACTTGTACCGGAGCGTTTAAGGTTGGTTGAAATCCCAGTTTAGCGGTTAAAGGTGCAATTTGTAAGTTATTATTGTAACCATCGTGTATGCCTACCCTTAAATCCATATCTGACGGAATGAGGTATAGCCCGGGTCTTACGACAAAGTTGAGTGGAGTTTTAGCATACTGCAGTGAATCTTGAAATTGATTGATACTCTGCTCTAAATCTGGTTCGCTATTAATAAGACTTTCTACGATGGTAACAAACTGATGCTGCGCATCTAAACCGGTTCCCGGGGTTAATGCACTGGTTTTTGTTTGTGCTTGTGCACCTAAAAGCGCGTACACGTAAGCCCTAATCGATTCGTTAATTTTTGTAATTCCAACATCGGTAAAAGAACTCGTCTTTGAAATAAAGTCTGTCCAAGCACCTAAAACATTTTTGGATTGTTCAAGCCAAGTGACTGTATAGGTACTCGCGTGACCCGATCCTCTTGGTGGATCCATTAAACCAAATCCCATAAAAGTTGAGCCTGCATACGTACCGTAGTTTACACCCAAGTCGTGGGGCTCATAGTTTTTTCCCGGCACTGGAACTGGTCCCGAATTGTAGTAAAAAGCAGTACCCAAGCCGTTTGAGGTCGTATCTCTCGTTTGTTTAAAAGACTTGCTTCGATCGATGCCAAATACGCGGCACGTGTCCGTAAAAGCTCTCGTATCATAACGGTTATTTAACGCGTTAAATACATCATCGCCAGGTATCGGTGCTATCAAATTATAAAATATTTTTCGCATCGTATAATACACATGAAAATGAAACAGCGATGAAATGTATTGGTTTTTATTGTGGAGGAGGTCAAGGCCTACTCCACACGCGGTCGTGGCACAATAAATCGCAAAGTTGAATTGGTTTTGATAAAAGGTCAAAGGGTTGGTTTGCCATCGTGTGATCGCTTCGTCTGTTTTAACGCGTGGTAATTTATACGCGGTTGACATATCTTTAAATTGTACAAAAAAAGTATGATTTTTATTGACGATAATAGCTAAAGCGCCTAAAGAGTTTCCCATTTATAATAATATAAGTCTTTTTATAATAAAAGTAGAGTAAAAATGAGCGGAATACAACACACATTTTATTTGACAAAAAACGAACAAACGTTTAAATTGCAAGAGGTGATTGATAATTTAGATGGCTCAAAACAAATTCGCGTTAAAAATCTCGCGTTTACTGTAGGCTATTTTAACATAACTAAAACCAGTGAGATTACTTGGGAAAAGGAGATAGATGGGCGACCCGCTTATACTAACGGTAGGCCTAGAGACAATAGACAACCTGATGAAAGATCACAACCACAGACAAAGCCATTAGAACTGACCCCTGAGATAATGAATCAATTTCGTTTATCGATGACAACCGAAGAAATTCAACAAAGCCGAGAAGAAGTCATAACACGCATTATTAAACAGATGTTTGACGGATATGATACTGGAATTCTTAACGAAGTGGAAATAAAAATACAAGAAGAAATACAGGTCCTCAGACAACGAAAACGAACCCTAGAATCATCTAGGGATAGACTTGATGATCAATTACAAAATGAAGTTAACTATGTAATACATTTATTAAATAAAAGAATAGAATATATCATAGAAGGTCAAGTATTAGCCGCAGATTTACTTCGATATGGATACAACAATGACAATCAAGAAAAAACAGAAAATATGCGTTTACCACAAATTAAAAACAGCCTCGTTGTTTTAGGACATAAAGAGCCAATCGTAAATGCACTACATCCGGTGTGTGAGGTTACGGCTTTGCCCGAGGGCAAATCAGGAAGCATCATTATTTTACCTGGATTTTATGGTATCGATTGGTTTGAGTCATTGATAAACGCGATACCGGGTGTGAGCTTTAAAGTCTATAGAGAAAGTAAAACGGTGACCTTAAGGGTCACTGATATAAACCTTAATCTACGTTTAAACCGAGACGTTTCTAATTTACTCAATTTACCCAAAGAAAGGTTAATCCCAAATGTCATTTATAAGGGTGATTACGATATTAACCCATTTAACATTACGTTTATTCATTGCGAGCAGTTAAACACGAGTGATAATTTTTACAATGGGTTTCCTTCAAATGTGTTATCATTATATCACACGAGCCAAACGAGCCAAACTCACGTTGGAAAAACATTAAAAAACGGTAAAATTGATAAACTTGTCTTTTCAATTAAAAACGAAGAAGGAAAAATCATCAATAACAAAGGCGCGGGGATTTTAATCGAATGTGAAATAATTTAAAAACGCTTATATATTAAAAATATGGCAGCTGTTAATGTAAATGAAATAAAACCTTTATATCCTAATCTGAACTTAAACAGCGGTGATGATATTAAAGACGAAACTAAAATTTATCGACTTCAAAAAATTGAAGAGATTAAATCTCAAATCTGTAAAGAAAGAAACTCGCGCGAGGTTTCTTTTAAAAAGTTAAAAAGGTGGATCTCTGCGATTCAATATGTAGAGCACGGGGTTGAAGTACTGGGGGTCACTGCAGCCGCGATAGGGATCCCCGCACTAATGGGTGTTATTAGTGCCCCAATTGGCTTAGTCTTAGAGGGGGCTAGCATAGGTGCCTTTGGATTTTACGCGGTACTTAAATACGCAAGCAAAAAATTAACGGTAAAGAGTAAAAAACACGATCAGATTAAAATTTTAGCAGATGCAAAGTTAAACACGATAGATGAATACGTGTCAAAGGCCATCGAAGATGGTGATATTTCTCACGAAGAATTTTTATTAATTACGTCAGAACTTAAAAAATTTAACGACTTGAAAGAAAAAATAAGATTAAAAACTTCTACAAAGTTAGAAGAAGCTAAACATTTAAATAAAGTTGAATTTGAACGACAAGTTGAAGAAAAGGCTAAAGCGATGGCGAGTGATTTACTCGCCCAAGAAAAAAAAGAGCTTATGAAAAATCTTGGAGATTAAGTTTAAGTTTGACAAAGTCGTTTAAAAACGAGAGTAAACCTCCGAGTTATAAAGAAAGTCAAGCGAGAGTTACCCCTACAGCTCCTCCTCTTTAAAAGTTTCGTTGTATCTTTTTAACGCTTGATTAAAATATTTTAATTCTACTTGAAATAACTTTTGTACTGTTTCTTGGGTTACGTTTGAAACGTTTTTTAGATAACATACTGCCATTAACGACCTGAGTGGATGACCCCTAGATATTTTTCCCTTTAATATTTGTTTTAATTTAAACTCGATGAGTTTAAGGTCACACATTTGGTATTGAATGTTTAATTTATCAAAGAATTTTTTTACTATAGAAGCCTTTGTTTTTTTGTAGAAAAATCTCTGATTATACTTTCCATTAATATTTTCCGCAGAATTATCCATGAGACCATAACCTATAATTAATCCACACTTGTCGCAATAATACTCGTCTTTGGCCTCGTCGATCATGATGTTGTGATTGCACATATCTATCTCATCCATTTATATTTTTTATATAAAAAAAATTATTTATTTATTTATTTTTTTTTTTTGCTGAATTATTGTTTTTCACCCAATACTTTACTCACAATGCGTGGGCGTTTTATTATAAAGAGCGTAAAGGGGCCTGGGCTTTATGCCTCAAACTCATTTTGGGGGGTCAACAAAGCTGTTGACCCCCTTTTTTTGGGGTACTGAGTTCAAAGTTTAAAGTTTTTGTTTTTTGGTTTTTATTAAAGGTATTTTTTTTTTAATGTTTCTTATTAAATACCCACACCAAATATTCAACGAGAAACATTCTTCTTTTTCTATTTTAATGTATGTTAATTTCACAGACCAGGTTTCGAACTCGGTACCCCACGGTTGCGAGTCGGCGAGTTTCCACATGACAACCGCCCAAGCCCCGACTAAAAGTCGCGTTTTATTTATTATAAACCTTCTACTCGAAATGATGCAATAGCAACGATGACGACACAAAGGACAAGTCTATTTTTGAGGGGTGTTTGACTGTGATTGTGACGGTTTACACGGGTTCATTCATGCATTATATTTCAATAACAAACCCGAGCGCTTTTAGGAATTTGACCTTTGTGCCAGCAGATAACTAAGCGTTTTACACTACGTTCAGTCATGAATGAAATTTGAATAACAAAAACCCTGTTTACGCTGGGAGCAACCACGCGTGACATTGAATGGCTGTTTTTTCCAAGCGAGTGTTGTGTATACACTTTAAGGTAAATAACCTTTAGTGCATTGTCAAGTGCATATGAGTAGTGTACATGCATACGACGTAAAAAAAAGCCACATCCTATTTTGGATGTGGCTTAATTTAGTGTGTAAATAAAAATGATAATTTTTTTGTTATTTTTTTGGCTTTCTTTTTTATATTCTAGATTTAGTCATCAATATCTTCAATATCAAACATGACATTAGTGGGGATTTGTATAGTTTCATATTGCCTAATAAAAGCTTGTTCTAATTTAAATCTGATACTTGCACCAAATCCACTATTTCCATGAGAACCAAAAAATATATCATTACAGATGAGAACAGGTGTAACTTTACATGATTTATTCATATATTCATCGATGTTATCAATCTTTTTCTTTTTAGAATCAAACAATTTTGTATATTGTTTTAATTGATTTCCTTTTCCATATGATTTAAGTTTAATATACATTTTTTTGTTTTTATCATCATAAATTGGTTTAACACATTGTTTTCCCATGTTTATATACATAGTTTTGGTTGTTTTTGGTATATTTTTATCTTTATCAGATTCAATATATTTAGTTACTGTACATATCATTTTATCAAAGTATTTAACAATTTCATCACAATCATTTTGTAAATTATATACAATTTGATAGCCAGTTGTGTTGTCTAGATTTTTTTCTTCACCAAAAGTATTAATTGTATTTATTCCAAAACAAAAATTTGTTGGTAACATAAAAATTAAATTACATTCTTTATCATCATGTTTATAAGTAATTTTTGATTTAGCATATTCTACTACTTCTTGTGAAGTTTTAATCGCTGGATTTATTATTAAATTTTCCTCATTAAACAACCCATAATGATGATATTCATTTTTATCTGCGTTTTTATATAGATCATGTTTTTCAGTTACAAAGTATGTATGTTTTATTGTTTTGTTTTGTTCCATCTTATTTATAATAATATAAAATAATATTATTTAATTTTCTCATTTTTTTTCACTTTCCAATCTACAACTTTTTAATTTACAACATTTTTTTTCGCGATAAAATGAGGCATTTGATTTTTATTTTAGATTTTTTGAGATTTGTGAAATGGGTGAAAATTGGCGGTGGTGATTAAAAATTGGATTTTGGATAAAATTGGTGAGATGAAATCTATTTTTGAATGTGGCAGTTAAATGTGGAGTGGAGTGACTGAAAATTGGGGTTTGGAATGATAACCCCCTTTTCATACTACTCAGCTCAATTAGTATAGAAAGAAACAATTTATACATACATGTATACATAATATAAACAAATACAAACAATAACAAAAATGCATTACTCGAAAAATGAGGAGAACAAGAATGTCTTGTGGCTTTTCTTAAACAGATCAAGACTAGTGATTTGATGAATCTCCAATGGTAACTCATTCCATAATGCAGGCCCTGCATGAGAGAAGGACCTATCCCCCATAACTTAATTACATTTTGGTACAGTAAGTAAACCAGTATTTGATGACCTGAGTGATCAAGAAGGATTTTATTGATGTATTAAGGATGTATTATATATATTCAGGAGCAGAAACATGAAAACAATGAAAGGAAGCAACAATATTTTAAAAGTTAAGCGACACTGAACAGGTAGCCAATGGAGTGACTTCAATACAGGAGTTATACGGTCATGTCTACGGTTTAATGTGACAATGTGAGCTGCATTGTTCTGTAATTTCTGTAGTTTGGATAGCTGAGATTGAGGCAATTGATAAAGCAAAGCGTTTCCAAAATCTAAATGGGATGAAATGAGCGCATGAACAATCTTTTCTGTTGCAGGACGAGTCAAGTATTTACGGATAAAACTCACATTCCTCAAATGATAACGCACAGATTTACATACATTGGCAAATTGGCATGACATTGACATAGTGGAATCAAATGTAACACTAAGATTTCGACATGAGCTAGACACAGGAATTATAGAATCACCGATTTTGAGAGATATAATATTTACTTTAAATATCCAAATATGACCTAGAGCCTATCAACAGAAATTTTGATTTACAATTATTTAATTTTAAGGAATGAGAGTTCATCCACTCACAAATATCACTAACACAAACTTCTAAAGAATGAATTGTACTGACTGCATCACTCTGGAGTGGTTTGAATGAAACATAAAGCTGAATATCATCAACATAACAATGATAATTAACATTATGATGTCTTAGGATGTGCTTTAGACCTGACATAATAATAAATAATATAGGACCGCCAATGGATCCCTGCGGAACTTCGTGTGTGGTAATTACAAGATCAGATTTACTATTGTTTATACATACAATTTGATAACAAAGGAACAAATAGGACTCGAACCACTTATAAGCTTGATTGTTGACACCTAAGGAAGAAAGTGTATTCAGGAGGATTTTATGATTAACCGTATCGAATGTGGCTGATAGGTCCAGAAGTAGCACAGCAATAATTCATCCAGAGTCCGTTTGCCTTGCTGGGCTTGGGGCTCAGATGGTCAGGCTTCAAATGGATGCCTTGCTGGGCTTGAGGCTCAGATGGTCAGGCTTCAAATGGATGCCTTGCTGGGCTGGGTGCTCAGATGGTCAGGCTTCAAATGAATGCCTTGCTGGGCTTGAGGCTCAGATGGTCAGGCTTCAAATGGATGCCTTGCTGGGCTGGGTGCTCACTGCTCAGATGGTCAGGCTTCAAATGGATGCCTTGCTGGGCTGGGTGCTCAGATGGTCAGGCTTCAAATGAATGCCTTGCTGGGCTTGGGGCTCAGATGGTCAGGCTTCAAATGGATGCCTTGCTGGGCTTGGGGCTCAGATGGTCAGGCTTCAAATGGATGCCTTGCTGGGCTTGGGGCTCAGATGGTCAGGCTTCAAATGGATGCTTTGTTGGGTTGGGTGCTCAGATGGTCAGGCTTCAAATGGATGCCTTGCTGGGCTTAAGGCTCAGATGGTCAGGCTTCAAATTAATGCCTTGCTGTGTTGGGTGCTCAGATGGTCAGGCTTCAAATGGATGCCTTTCTGGGTTGGGTGCTCAGATGGTGAGGCTTCAAATGGATGCCTTGCTGGGCTTGAGGCTCAGATGGTCAGGCTTCAAATTAATGCCTTGCTGGGCTTGGGGCTCAGATGGTCAGGCTTCAAATGAATGTGTTGCTGGGTTGGGTTCTCAGATGGTCAGGCTTCAAATGGATGCGTTGGTGGGCTTGGGGCTCAGATGGTCAGGCTTCAAATGAATGCCTTGGTGGGCTTGGGGCTCAGATGGTCAGGCTTCAAATGAATGCCTTGCTGGGCTGGGTGCTCAGATGGTCAGGCTTCAAATGAATGCCTTGCTGGGCTTGGGGCTCAGATGGTCAGGCTTCAAATGAATGTGTTGCTGAGTTGGGTTCTCAGATGGTCAGGCTTCAAAAAGATGCATTGGTGGGCTTGGGGCTCAGATGGTCAGGCTTCAAATGAATGCCTTGGTGGGCTTGGGGCTCAGATGGTCAGGCTTCAAATGAATGCCTTGCTGGGTTGGGTGCTCAGATGGTCAGGCTTCAAATGGAAGCCTTGCTGGCCTTGGGGCTGAGATGGTCAGGCTTCAAATGAATGCCTTGGTGGGCTGGGTGCTCAAATGGTCAGGCTTCAATTGAATGCCTTGCTGGGTTGGGTGCTCAGATGGTCAGGCTACAAATGAATGCCTTGGTGGGCTGGGTGCTCAAATGGTCAGGCTTCAAATGAATGCCTTGGTGGGCTGGGTGCTCAAATGGTCAGGCTTCAAATGAATGCCTTGCTGGGTTGGGTGCTCAGATGGTCAGGCTTCAAATGGAAGCCTTGCTGGCCTTGGGGCTGAGATGGTCAGGCTTCAAATGAATGCCTTGGTGGGCTGGGTTCTCAAATGGTCAGGCTTCAAATGGATGCCTTGCTGGGCTTGGGGCTCAGATGGTCAGGCTTCAAATGAATGCCTTGCTGGGCTGGGTGCTCACTGCTCAGGTGGTCAGGCTTCAAATGGATGCCTTGCTGGGCATAGTGCTTAGATGGTCAGGCTTCAAATGAATGACAAGAAAGCTTTGCTGGGTTCGTGCCTGGATTGTCAGGCTTTGAATGCATATAAAACAATAGCTACCCGATTTGTGAAGAATAAAACTTTCAGGCTGAGACGTGTAGTCACAAAAAAAGATAATGGTTGTTACTGTACATGCCTCTCTTATTCTTCTACTTATATCTCAGTGCGGAGTGACGTCATTCCAATTCACTGACCTTGGAGCGATGGAAACAAAGCATTAAGTTATATGGTGTTTAAGACTAAAAGCTGCGAGAATTGTTTAATTTTAGTAGGCCTATACAGTACTTCAAAGAAGGATTATTGTCCCAGGTAAAACTATGACTCGACAATGAAAGTTGTACCGAACAGGGTTTTTGTTCTTGACAAAAATATTCAGAAAATAATTCTCGAAGACGGACGGTTTGTGCGTGACTTGTCCGTAGCTTGCACCATCATTATGACATTTGGTTTTCATCGGTTGTCAAGTTCATGAGAATGAAAGTACCCGGTGTAGTGTATGCAACCAGTCTATTCTTTAAGGATGACGTAATGTTTATTTATAGCCACGCCATGTTGTTCTGTTGTTATACATGCCTCAGAAACGTATATACACAGAATTGTCCATGCTGTCATTATATTGCTCCCATATGACTCCTATTTCTACGATGTACGAACACAACAGTGGCGACGAGGATTTTAGAACATGTAACTCACATTCTGGGGTAGTAACGACGTCGTAATGATCGCAGGTGAGTGACATTTTACGGTGAAATTTTGGAACTTTTCCACACGATACGTACGGAATATACGAACACACGTCACACGCAGGATACGAACACTCACTACGGTAATTACACACACACGATGAGCGATCATGGCATCTTTTCAGAGGATTGTGTTTGAGGAGTTTAAAGGACGGCGATATTGACACATATCTGGAAAGGCTTGAACAGTATTTCATTGCAGTAGATATTGATGATACTGAGGCAAATGCTGTAAAACGTAAAGCATTTCTGTGAAGTAGCATTGGGAGCACAGTGTATAAAACACTGAAAGACCTTGCCTTTCCCCAACAGCCTAAGGAAAAGACTTATGTTGAGCTGTCTGAACTATTGAGGGCGCAATACAAACCCAAGAGACTGGTAGTCGGAGAACGTTTCCGATTCCATAACGCAAAGCAGTTGCCAGGCCAATCTATTTGTGATAGCTGCAGGACAGTTTACGTGACAGATTTATCTGTGGTCTGCAGTCGGAGAGCACCCAAATGAAACTTTTGGCACGTAACCACAATTTTCAGCAGACACTAGAAGTTGCTCTCGCAGAGGAGGCAGCTGCCAAGAATGTGCGTGATATAACTACGCCAGCCGAGAACAAGCCAGTGAACAGGGTGGCTTCCTCATGGCCCAAATGGGAATCAAGACGACAGAAACCAGGACCATCGCACAACAGGAAACCATGTGACCGATGTGGACTGAGAAATCACAATCGCGATGAATGCCGATACAAGGGTGCCACGTGCTACAAATGCAAGAAAGTGGGACATTTGCAGTCAGAATGCAGGTCTGGTGCCCGATCAGATTTTGCACCGGCAGCTGCAAAACCGACCTCACAACCACATCCTAAACCAAAGGGGCGTGTACGCTACGTGGACGACAAGGATCAAGATTCCGAGAGGCACCCCAACGATGGTGAGTTTGTGGACTCAGTATTTTCAGTTTCTTCACAGTCACAGGTGAATATAAAGCAGTCCCAAGTCAAGGAGGGTGACACTAAAGGGGAGACGTACACGTGTAAACACACCCCTACAGACTGTCAAGGTCCATGTGCGGATTGCTGACATTCCCATACAAATGGAACTAGACATGTGCTGCTGCCTCAATAATGAGTCAGGCAGACTACATCCAATATTTGGGGCATATCCCACTGAATCCTGTGAATCGCATCCTTCATGCTTACTCAGGGGCCCAACTGAGAATTGTGGGCCAATTACTGGTTAAGGTCCAGTACAACGAACAGAACGAAACGCTTCCATTGATCATCGTGGACGCAGACAGACACGCACCTCCCTTGTTGAGTAGAGACTGGTTAACGGTCCTTAAGCTGGACTGGGCCAATTCGCTGTCACAGGGGCAATATCAGGTCAAGTCTGAGTGTCTGACCCACTTGCCGAGCTGAAGCAGGAGTATCAGCGGCGTAGCTAGGATTTTTTCAGCAGGGGGGCACTGGGGGGCCTTGGAATTTTGTGGGGGGGGCACCCGGATTTTTTTCAAAACTGGAGATTTGCAAAATATGAGAAATGCGAGGGGGGGGGGCGGATCCAGCGGGCGTAGGGCAACCTTTTCTTCAAGCAAAAAAAAAAGAAAAGAAAAACAGAAAAAAAAACAGAAAAATTTTTATAAATAAAAGGGAAACAGAAAGACTCCAAAAGAGCTGAAAAAGAGGGGGAAGACAAAATTAGCTAGCTTTGATCGCCCCGAAACGCATCCGTCGCTATTGAATTGGAGTATTTTATTTCCACGCTCCCTGGAAAATCATGGATAAGCGCGAAGGCCTTGCGGCCGGGGTCCAGGGCCCGCTTAAGGGCCCTGGAAGCTCAGGGGTTCTAGATATTCTTTGGTGCAATCTGAGCCTTATTTTGGAAGCAATTGTTCCGATAAATTTATTCATTTATTAATATTATTACTTCATTATTTCTTTTTAATCCAACACTCTTGAGCGGGAGAAATTCAATCTGGGGACCAGACTAACTAGCCAAACCAGACAAAATGGCAGATGGGCTGTTTGAAGTTCGCAACCGTAAGCGCGTAAGAAAATTGCATTTTTACACTGAAATGTTGCACAGATTTCTTCTCTGTAGGGTTTTAAGGACTCAGGATCATTTGCTGAAAGTAAAAAATATCATTTTGGAACAGTAAAAGCTGTTTAGTTGTTTTTATTTCCTTTATAGCTATCATACCAGTGTTGGAGGTCTCGAGGCCGGCCTTGGCCTCGAGGCCGGCCTCGAGGCCGGTTTTGGGTGGCCTCGGCCTTGGCCTTGGCCTTGCTGCATGATGACTCGGTCTTGGCCTTGGCCTCGGCACCTCCTGGCCTCGGAAAATGGGCCGAGGCCGGTTCAAGGCCGCCAGATTGGACTCAAATTTCCCAACACTTATTTTTAGGTTTTCCCAGTTAAATATTCACCCTATATATGTATGTGATACCCATTGAACTGCACGAATCATACACACCGCGCTGCCATGTGCGATGCGCAATTTGAGTGCGCATTTTGAGTCTGGATTCTCCAACAATTCAAACACGGATCATCGCACTAGACTCAGTGTATGTAACACAAACAAAGTTTTGGGGTTATAAGTTTATATGAAATTCTGATGATTCCAAGTAAAAAAAAATCCTACATATATTGTGTGTGCAGTAAACAACCGGCCTTGGCCTCGGCCTTGGCCTCGGACAGTGTGGCCTTGGCCTCGGCCTCGGTCTCGAATGCTCATGACTCGGCCTTGGCCTTGGCCTCGGAGACCCATGACTCGGCCTTGGCCTTGGCCTCGGGGGTTGTGGACTCGACTCCAACACTGTATCATACCCTACAGATAACGCTTATTTTTTTTTATACCCACGATTTTTTGTGGGGGGCACCTGGGGGGGCACGCCAAATTTGTGGGGGGGGCACGTGCCCCCCCAGGCCCCCCCCGTAGCTACGCCCCTGAGGAGTATGCAGAGATTTTCCAGTCGGAGTTGGGCACAGTACGTGGAGTCAAGGCAACGCTGCACGTCAAGGACGACGCGATTCCAGTTTTCCAGAAAGCTCGATCAGTACCCTTGGCTCTTCGTCCTGCTGATGAGAAGGAACTCGCCAGAATGGAGCAGGAGACCATCATCTATCCAGTCGATTTCAGTGATTGGTCAACACCGCTGGTGTGTGTGCCTAAAGCTGATGGCCCAGTACGCTTGTGTGGTGATTAAAAAGAACACAGTGAACAGGTCAATCCACACTGACCAATACCCAATACACGCGCGGATCCAGGGGTGGGCCGCGGGGGCACGTGCCCCCCGGTCAAATTTGACGAGGGAAAAAAAAAAATGTGCCCCTGGTAAAATTTGACGAAATAAAAAATAAAAGGAGAAAGAAGGGAAAAGGAGCAGAAAATCTTTCTTCAGTTCATTCTGTCGGCCACACAAAGAAAAACTGACAACAGGCAAATGTCTCGGCTCGCCTTTTTTGCCAGTGCGCATGGTAACAAAATCTCATTTTCACTGTACACAGCTGACGTGGTCACAAAGCAGAGTACGGTATGGATGGGCGGCACAGTCCGATCCTCCTAATCTTGTCGATCACTGTATTTCCTTCCTCTAGTCCATGGTAATGCTACTCCACTAAATTAATGGACACTGTTCTTACTTTTGAAAGGAAGTCTGAGAATTCGTTCTGTCTGGATTTCATTTAGATTTTCGTGGAAATTCCATGTTTATTGAAAAGCAATTCATTTGAATTATTAGAAATGAAACATTTTCAAAATGTCGACTACACAGCTTTTTATGGAAGCCCATTAGTGCCAGATGAATATATTTATTCGACATCGGGTCAAATATTATAAAGTTTCGCGGTTGCGTAAAAACATTTCTTTCCCTGGGGTGTGAATGTTTTTTGTATCGGCCGCCAGATAACTGCTACAAATTAATTGGCTGTGTTTCTTCAAAACCGGTGCAACTCATGGCTTAAAGGTACACGCCGGCTTCAAAGTCCAAAAAAATGAAGAGTGCAGAGTATAACACAATATTTCTTGAACACTGGGTGAAGGTTTTCGTGTAAAAAAAAAATCAGAAATAAGTCGTTTAATTAGGGTTAATTAACGGAAATCAAAATAAGATCAAAGGTTAGCGTATACGCA
Source organism: Astropecten irregularis (assembly GCA_963971285.1). Lineage (NCBI taxonomy): Eukaryota > Metazoa > Echinodermata > Asteroidea > Paxillosida > Astropectinidae > Astropecten > Astropecten irregularis. The sequence goes on along the minus strand of OZ020262.1, from coordinate 2,356,212 downwards.
TTTCCAGCCGTAACAAGTGTTAGAAGGATGTGGCACACCAATGGTTTTAGACTGGTGCTCATAGCTGTGACTAAAATGTTGCAGCTGCCGTATGAGAATTCCAGGAACGCGATACACGTACGTTCAAGCCGTACACGATGGAAAAATCATAGGCAAAACATAAACAATTACTGAATTAGGCGAATCCGTCTACGTGTCTGTTGAAAACATAAGACTTTTCAGAATTATTCACAAAATGTTTGTGAGTTGATGCAATGTTTGCGAGTTGACGTAATGTTTGCGTGTAGATGCAATGTTTGCGAGTTGACGTAATTGTTTGCAAGTTGACGTAATGTTTGCGAGTTGATGCAATGTTTGCAAGTTGACGTAATGTTTGCGAGTTGACGCAATGTTTGCGAGTTGACGTAATGTTTGCGAGTTGACGTAATGTTTGCGAGTTGACGCAACGTTTGCGAGTTGACTCAACGATTGCGAGTTGACGTAATGTTTGTGAGTTGACGGCTGGAACGCAATGTTGCGAGTTGACGTAATGTTTGCGAGTTGACGCAACGTTTGCGAGTTGACGCAACGACTGCGAGTTGACGTAATGTTTGTGAGTTGACAGCTGGGACGCAAAGAATTTTGAGGGCATGATCGATGAAACAATTTTCGAGGGACCAAAACGATTTCCACATATACACACAATATAATTTTGAGAATCACACAAAAAGGTTTTGATGGCATAAAATGATTTTCATGTATGACAAGAAATTATATATCTCGATCGAGGCTTTTCGATTCTTGCTCCGTGGCTCGAAAATCCCCCCCCCCCCAAATGCAACGGAGACCGGGTGAGTGACTCAACGCTCTCGCATCAAAAATGCTACACGTACGGGGTGCGTGGACCGCACTGGCACTACACGGGCCCATGCCTCGGGCTGAATGCGTCGCAAGACCCCACGGGCTGTGTCTGCAGAGGTGGTAGGGCACCCGCAGTTACCGGTCTTTTATAAATTCTAAATTTGGCATGTAAATGTTGCTTAATCGCGTTGGAAATTCTTAATTCTAAAGAGGAAATACCCAGGTCGAACAGTTAAGGTTTGATAAAAAGAAAACCAGCGATTAAACAAAAAGTTATACTAAACTTTGTGTAGTAAAAAAAGCTTTTAAACGACTAGAAGTGAAACTAACACATGACTTACGGTTTTTCGTATTTATCATGAAAACGGCTCAATTTTACCGTTTATTTGTGTGGAATGTTCTATTCTACTTTTGGAAGACCTTTCCAGTCATGATAAAGGCATGCATTGGCGCCAAAAAGCGCCCAAAAAAGCGCAACGAGGCCGGCGTGTACCTTTAATAATATATTTCATATTTCTTACTATTGTTCAAAGAAATTTTATGGCTGAATGATTATTTCCTTTTGATCCTTCGTCAAACTGAAAACTGTATGAAAACAAATTTGCCATCCCAAAATATAGAAATCCTTTGTATCTAAAATCCTAAATCAAAAATGAAAGGAAAAAATTCCATCCTATTTCCATGGCAAAAAGCTATAAAAAAGGGCCCGGAAATACTCTAGAATTCATCAGAGAACGTCTAATATCCAAAAAGAATTCGGGGCCCTTAAGCGGGCCCCGCACCCCACGCCGTGGCTTCCCAAGGTTTTTTTTAAACACCCCCTTGGAAAAATCCTGCGTACGCCACTGCTCCCCAGTATGACACGCATAATAAATATTATGTCATGACAGTTAATGCTTCAAAGGATATATCGTCAAACCTCGACTGATAGAATACCAATGCAATTTTGTGACAATACATGTATAGGCCTACATTGGACCTTCGTCCATGTACATGTACCATTGAGGTATAGGAAAAATTGACATTCAGATGTTTCACTTTGAGTGTGCCCCCCGTCTTGAAAAATCCTGGATCCGCGCCTGCAATACCTACGTCAGAGGATGTATTCAGCAAGCTAGCTGGAGGTGAGAAATTCTCCAAGATAGACTTGAAATGTGCATACCAGCAGATGCTGTTGGATGACAAGTCCCAGGAGTACGTCACGATCAACACGCACAAGGGACTGTATCGTTATACATGCTTACCATTCGGTATCTCTTCGAGTCCTGCAATTTGGCAGCGATTCATTGAGCAAGTTCTGGCTGGCCTGGCTGGCACATGCACAATCATGGATGATGTGCTGGTGACTGACCGACGAGGAGCATCTTCGGAATCTGCGAAATGTCTTCCAGAGATTCCGGAAGTACGGCTTACATGTAAAGAAGGAGAAGTGCCGCTTCATGCAGGAGAGCGTTGTCTACATGGGACGGCGTATCTCCGCAAGGGGAATCCAACCGAAAGACGACAAGGTCGACACAATACGGGAGGCTCCAACTCCACAGAACGGTTCACGACATCCAGTTGCTTGAACGCATCACGTTCTCTTAACAAGCACGAGAAGGGCTACACTCAACTGGACAAAGAGGACTTAGCGATCATGTTTGGTCTCAAGCGTTTCCATACATACCTATATGGGCGGAAATTCACGATACGTACGGATCACAAGCAGTTGGAGCGCATTTTTGGTCCCAAGATTGCGATACCCACACTAGTTGCACAATGCCTGCAACGCTGGGCAGTAATGCTGTCCGCATTTGATTACAACCTGGAGTTCATCCCAGCGTCGCAGAATGTGCTCGCAGATGCACTTTCACGCCTTCCCATGCAAGGCATGGAAGATGATGATGAAGGCTGTGTCTTCAACATCGACGACAAACGCCTTGACAGTCTTCCAGTATTCACAAGCAAGGAGATTTCCCATGCTACCAGGACAGATCCAGTCTTGTCACGCGTGTTAGAGTACACCAGGATGGGTTGGCCAACCACAGTAAAGGATGAACGCCTTAAACCATTCTTCAGTCGCCGACATGAACTATCCACCGAACAAGACTGTCTGCTGTGGGGTATGAGAGTTGTGATATCCTGCAAATACCAGAAAGTCATCTTGGAAGAGTTGCACATTGCTCATCCAGGAGTTGTTAGAATGAAGGAGATACCAAGAAGCTACGTATGGTGGCCGAATATCGACCGCGATATTGAACGATTTTGTGCCAACTGTCAAAAGACGCCACACGTTCCTTCAGTTGCACCCTTAATGCCATGAGTGTGGCCCAGTTCTTCTTGGCACAGAATCCATGCGGATTTCGCACAGAAAGACAGACTTCTTGATAGTCATAGATGCATACGCGAAATGGCCCCGACGAAGTTTTCCACATGACCAGTACGACATCACAGGCTACGATTACAGTGCTGCGGAGTTTGTTCAGCAGGTATGGCATTCTGCTGCAGTTGGCCGCAATTCATCAGTGAGGAGTTTCAGCACTTTCTCAAGGTGACAGTGTCAAGCATGTACGAGTAGCGCCTTACCATGCAGCCAGCATGCAACGGTGCAGCTGAGCACATGGTACAGTCATTCAAACGTGCTCTCAGTGCATCCAAATCGAGTGTACGCAGTTTGCAGCAACGCATTGACAGCTTCCTGTTGACCTATCGCACGACCAAGCATGCCACGACAGGTCACACTCCGGCAAGTTTGTTCCTTGGATGCGAACTACGCACACGCTTGTCCTTGTTACGCCCTGATGCGGAGAGGAAGGTGGTCAATATGCAGAGCAATCAGAAGCTCCACCATGACAAGCACACGCAGCTTCGGGAGTTCTACGCAGGAGAGGAGGTTTTTGTGAAGGATTTTCGCAAGAACGAGACCTGGTGGAAAGCAACAGTTGCAAAGCGAACGGCACCCAAGTCATATGTTAACATGGTTAAACAGTTAAAGTTTATTGTTGTTGGAAAAAAAAACAAGAAAAGAAAACAATTAAGAGGCTCTAATTGGAACAAGTTTTGGAAACGAGACAAAACATGATGCAGGAAAGGTGTTTTCATGATTATGTGCATACATTTTTGCCTATTTCTGGAACTGAAGGAAACTTTGTTTTAAAACTAAGTTTCAGGATAAGTTTTAAAATTGGAAGGCATATATATGCATACAGGTATCATTTTCTTTGCCAAATCCATAGACCATAGTTGTTATGTTGCAGGATGCAATGTTCCATTTACACTGGATTTGTTTTAAGGGAACTTCCAATTTGAATTTAAGGGGGCCGGAGAGGATGTAACTAGTGTATACATGTGCAAGCAGTCTATTATTTAAGGATGACGTAATGTTTATTTATAGCCACGTCATGTTGTTCTGTTGTAATACATGCCTCAGAAACGTACACAGAATTGTCCATGCTGTCATTATATTGCTCCCATATGACTCCTATTTCTACGATGTACGAACACAACACCCGGATGTCCGCACTGATATATTAGTGTAAATTAAAGGAATAAAGCTATTATCATACTTTGGTGAGAGACCAAAACAGAAATGTTCACAGATTTACGTATAACTTTCAGGGTATGAAGATGATGCTAGAAGAAACCTAACGTTAAAATTTGTCCGCCTGAAATGGTGTATTTATCCAGAAATTAGTAAAACAACGACCAAAAATCTTTTTTGTCTTTTAAAAAATCAAAAATAAAAGAGAAAAGACTGAAGAAATACTGTGGCCGTTTTTCACGATTTTCTCAAAAAGTGGGCACTTTATGGGACTGAAATTTTCACAGATGACTGTGACTGTATCTTCCTTGAAATTTTTGCCCATGAATCTGTACTTCTTTGACAAAGACCAAAGTATGTTACTAGTCCAGCAGCTTGAATACTGAGTCATTTGTTAATTCATACTCTCCACTCCAGTGTAATCCAAGATGTTTTAAAATTGCCTATTAAAGAAAAACAATTGAGCATTGAAAGGTTGAATTTGGAAGTTTACTTTCCATGCAACCATTTCATTTTAAATCACGTGTGGCCAATCAAGTACATACATGTACACAGAAGTTCCATGCAATAATTAAACTTACTTCACACTTCCAGTAGGGATGACTTGCACAGGTCACACCGGCCTCGGGTAGCCAATATCCTGGTGGAGTCATGTAGATGTTGTGTTTGCAGAATACAACACATGCAACACAATTTGCAGCCTCTCAGTTTCATATGTCTCATGCACATGGCAATTTCTTCCCAAATATCACTCCCTCACACTGTCACAGGCATAATGTAGCATTACATGTAGGCCCCCTAGTACAAACATGACAAAACTTAATCTGCCTGGAGGCTGAAGGGGCACATCTATCTGCGCCTGTCACAACCCTGTTGTGTGCTTGTGTTCCTCTAGTAGGCTAGTAGTAGTAGTACTAAGCGGGCAACTGCCAAATAGGTTTTTGAATACATGTACATGTATATGTATACATATCAAAGTAAGTTTCACTCTAGACCCAGTAACTGGGGCGCTCACATGCAGCGCCCCAGTTACTGGGTCTAGTTTCAATCATGCATTCATGAGCTCAACTCCCACTGAACCGGTGCTGGTGAGACAGGTCGACTGGTCCCACATGTACATGTTGTAGAAATGATAAGAATTAAGTGCTCACCAATTAAAGTGTTGACCAAATTTTCGACCCTAGCACTGGGTCCTCTTCCGAAAAAGACCCAGGGTCGAAAATGTGGCCACTAATACCTCCCCATCAGGCCCTGCTATGTAGAGTTCCTCCGGTTCACGGCTTCCCCGGTGGCGCTGGCTTACAGTACCACGCGCTGGTGTCCATTATCGATATTACCTCAAATTTCATAGCGCTGCTTTATAGAACAAAAAATTGCTTAGCACAAAAATAGATTGCCAAATAAAACAAACCACCATTGAAAATTCCATTTGATATTCATGGTCAGCGAACAACAGCCAACAGTCAGGTAAAAACATACCGTTTAAATGTTTCCGCCTGAAATGGTGTATTTATCCAGAAATTAGTAAAACAACGACGGACAATTTTTTTATTAAAAAAATCTAGAGTCTACTGTGGCTGTTTTTCACTGTTTTCTCCAAAGGTGGGCACCGTACGTATGGGACTGAAATGTTCACAGATGACTCTTACTGTATCTGTCTTGATATTTCTGCTCATGAATCTGTAGGCCTACGGATAAAAACTCCCAATTTCGGGGTTGAACGCGCAAAAACGGGAGTTCAGCGCGCCAGTTAAAGGTAATAGGGCCTATCATACTTTGGTTTTTATCAAAGAAATACAGATTCATCAAGGGCAAAAATATCAGGGAAGACTCTACAGTCATCTGTGAAAATTTCAATTCCACACGGTGCCCACTTTTTGAGAAAATCGTGAAAAACGGCCACAGTATTTCTTAAGTCTTTTCTTTGTTATCTTTTAAAAGATCAAAAAGATTTTCGGTCATTGTTTTACTCATTTCTGGATTAATACAGGCGAAACAATATTAACAGTAGGTAGTACTAGCATCATCTTCATACCCAGAAAGTTATACGTAAATCTGTAAACATTTCTGTTTTGGTCTCTTATACCAATTAAAAAGTATGAATTCGTACAAATACTGATATCAAAATTAGTTCTTAAAAAAACGAATTCTTAAAAAAACGAGTTCTTCCAAAAACTGAAAATGAACAACTGAATGTTGTCAGTGGCGCACCCGGGGGGGGGGGGGGGGGGGTATCGGGGGAAACTCCTTTCTAGAAGTGTGGTCCTGAAAAGAACCCGAGAGAAGTTTGATCTCGATGTTCCGGCCAGTGTACTCTTGCCTGTGCTCAGACTATCCTGCAACATGAGAAGCAGTACATGAAGGATCACGCAAAGAGGATGGGCTTCTTAAGCAATATAGTTCAGGTGGAAAGAGCACCTGCACCCTGAGGTCGCTGGTTCATATATCCCGCTCCAGTCAAATTTTCTCTGTTCACTTTTCAATGACTGCAAATTCTATCAATTTCTCTTAGTGGTTATTTGATGATTAAATAAATATATAAAGGTAGTCATCTTACTTAACATTTTACTTCACACAATGATGTCAGTTTCCACAATCTGAACACAACTTTCTGGACACATGCATCCAACCGCATATCAAATTCTGACTATAGATCTATTCAAAGCAATTGTTTTAGTCTGTCCACTCGTGTAGACAAGCCCTACATTTTCCTTAGGCCACATAAAAATAAAAAATTGTTTAGCGTCCACCTCTTCCAAATTTTCAAGGTAGGGAGGGAGGTTTTTATTTTTATTTTTTATTTTAAGGATAGAATGGCAACATGCCTGTGGAAGAAAAGATACATGGTATTCATGGTCAGAAAACATGTTAGGAAGATACTGAAGACCATAGAAGCTTTCAAGCTAGATATCTGACCATTGGAAATTTCAGTAGACTAGAGAAACCTAAGTATGTAGACTTGACTCAAGTCGGGTTACGGTAGTTCTAGTCATGCGCTCGGCTGACATTCCTTCAGTCCGCCACATCGGTACAAATTTCCAGAACGTTGATTATCAAATGTCCCTTCCGCTTAAATTTGTACATTTTTCGCATGCTGCAGCTTCTACCCCAGGTGGCCTTCATGATGTTTAGTCCGAAAATTACGGTAGATATTAGCGCACACTGCTTTTACATACAAGAAATAATTGTTTCCCCCAATATTTTTTTTTTTTTTTTTTAATAAAAAATAAAAAAATAATACAGGTCGGGCTCATATCGGAGGTCGGGCGGGGACGCTAAACAAGTAATTTTTTTTATGTGGCCTTACCTTTGATAGCCTCCCAAGTCTTATTTTTCATACCCTATGTGGTCTTTTCCTTTAATTATCTGTATCCACCTATGCATACATATACTTTGAAATGAAAAGTAGATCAAGACCTATTTCTTTAAGGTTTTCAGGAAAAGAAATTAAAAGAAAAACATTGATGCTCACTTCAAAATCGATGCAGGCACTGACCCAGAGACCAACTATTAATTTTGTTTGGCCTAAACATGCCCGTTAGGATTAATAAGACGGCAAATGCCACAAGTAACAAATTATACTACTACAGCCAGGGTATCACACTGGGTGTCCTAAAGCCACTTTTATTAATGCTTGGCTCCGATATGTTGTAAAAGTAATAGTGATCCTGTTTTCCTGTGATCCTAAAAATGAAAAGAAAATAGCAACCTAGTGGAATTTTGTGTCCACAAATAACAAAATAAATGACCACACACTCTTAGTGTAAATTGAAATTAAATGGTAATGTAAACGGTATTCAGGAGAGGATGCAGGATTTTTCGCCAAAAGGAGGGGTGGGGTGAAGGGAGGGGTCTATGTGATCTAGACGCACTCGCTGGACAGCAAGCGAGCATGATTCAGATGTGCAGGCAGATTTCCTGATTAATTATGCAAGCTGACCCAGCAGTGACCTTGAGGTTTAGACAATGGCTTTTCCACTCCACAAGAAAAGCACCCTCCCCCAAAAAACAAAACAAAAACAGAACATGCTTTTCTGCTCATGCAAAAAAAATCAAAACTCTGAAAACAATTTTTTTTCCAACTTTGCTCGGAAAAGGCAATCTGAATGCATGCAATGCCTTCTTAGCAACAAAACTTCAAAACCAAATATCAGAATAATGTCTTTTCAAACAAATATCCAATTTGCCTTATCAAAACTCATGTTTTCAAACTATCCATGAGAAAATAGTAAAGCATCTCATATTCTTCCATCTTGTACAATTTCTTTCTATTTATTTGTTACTTTGTAATACATTTGACAGTTAGATATGATCATGTATAACAGCTTGTATATAATTTGTATTTCTTTCTGTCCTTTAATTACTAAAAAGCATGCTAAACATAACAATGTGTGGTGCCATGAAAGCAGATGCCGCAGCCATTTAAAATTGACAATTTTTTCTCAAAATGAAAGATTATTTGATTTTTATTTTAATTCAACATTTACACAAAATGAATGAACAAAAAATAAAAACACGATTGTTTCACTTACTTTGATTTATAAATTATGAATATTAATTGATTTTTGGTCGGGAAATAGATAATATGCAAATTAGGCTTGCCCTTCACCGACGTTTTCTCACGTGCTCTCACAAGCACTGAGTATACAGTGCTCATCCACGTCGGTGAAGGGCAAGCCTAATTTGCATATGATTTATAAATTGAAAATAAAAATCACTTGACAACAGAGATTTACATGAAAAGAGGTATGATTATTGGATATGACAGCTGAAGGCAGCAAATATTTATCTTGTTGAATTTTAAAATACACATATAAAATCTAACCAAATTTTGAATGTATACTTCATTTATTTACATACAGAGTATAATTTATGTACATCAATATTGGTTGGTAATTTTAATGAGCAAGGTAATTTTCTTTTGCATAATTCAATAATACTAAGGTTATGAATTATATGTTCTACTTTGTGAAAGATATGGTTATCAACAATTGTTAATTGATAATTAAACAATGTAGGAATACTTCCCAGGATTCCTTCACGTTGATCTACACACAACTTTTCTTTAATTTCAATTCTATTAAATCTTCTAAGATCATTTGTTTTGAATGTTCTCATTGACGATGGATTATGAAGTAATGACTACCACAATATCAAATTTGAATCATTACAAACAAATTAATAGATTTGATGTAATCAATTTATTGCGTAATTGGAGCTCATTAATTATTCAACAATCAAATTCCATACTTGTAATTGTCCCCTTTTAATGATAATAACAGACATCAAATGAAATATTCAAATTTATAATAGTTCATTAGTTAAATACCATTAAGCTTTTTAGTTTATATCATTGAACTAATTATAAAAGACAAAAGACCTAAAACTAAGTACACAATGCACTATGACTGGCTGTGCAACACTGCCTCTGAAGATGTCAGCAAGAGAATGGTATACACCTATTTTATAGATTTAGTGTCAAAAGTGCCTCAAGGATTGTGAAAATTTGTAGGAAGGAATGAACAAACTATTCAAACAAATGAATGAATGAACCAAATCAAACAAAGCTGGGGCAGTCACTCCCTTTTATTATTGTTCACATGATTGGGTCACTTTTTGGGCTGCTTGTGTAATGTATACCTCAGAATCTCAGTGTGCATGGAGGATGTCTACGTATTCCAATTTTCAAAGAAAGCATGCAACAAAATGGATTGCCAATGAGTGTCCATATGAATGCCAGCCTGTCAAACCAGGGGAACATGAGCAGAGCAAAAATTGTAAAAGACTTCTTCAGAAGCTGGTGTTTTTTAATTGATACATTTATTTGTCTACTGCAGCATACAGACTGTAATCACATCAATTATTTAAGGTGAAACGTGAAAGTCCTCTGCCTTTTTTTCAAGGCGAAATCACCAAACTGTGTTTTTCTTCAAAGGTATTTCTTATCATTAATTTGTCAGCAGCAAAGTTAAAATAATTGACTTTGGCATGAAGAGGTCTGATTTTCAATGTCTGTTTCAAACGAAAATATTTGTGAATGTATGTTTTTGGTTGCTTGAGGCAAATAATTTGTGATAATACCAAACTGCATACACTTTTTGAATTATGCTTGTTCATGGCAACAAATCTAGGCATTGAGGGCCGTCAATTTTTGGGTGTACTGAATGGTGACAATTCAAATCATACTGCGGAAATCTAATAAAAATCAGAGACTGCAAGACTGCGATGAAGGCATATAAATTTTGCAAAAGAATCATACATGCAGATGACACATTAATTTCACTCAGTCAAATGTGTGATGAACCAAATCCCATACAATTAATATAATTATTGACATTACAATAAACTATGTAAAAATTAGCAACACACACACACAATGAAATCTCCAGTTAATACCAACCCAACAAGGTGACTGATCAACTTAGCAGATTTTCTTGTTTCCAAACCTAGTGATGTGTTCTATATTAAGGTCAAGGGAGATTAATCCAAATTCAAAAAGTATCACATGTTACAATCTGAGCCATCCTCTAAACCCATACAAATATGGACATATACAAATAATCTGTATTGTTTCACAAATGCATATTCATGATGCATTTACCAAAAACAAACAAAAAAGATGACAACAACAAGGACAACAACAACAACAACCGTTAGCAACAAAACACTAAACCCCTCATACATAATGGCTAGTATAAAAAAATGTAGCATATATGCTTTAAATTCAAACATTTAGCACACACCATAGTATTTGCTTGAGGTGCAAGTATCATGCCTCAAGACATCAAGCATTATGCTAAATACTTGGATAAAAAAGCTCAATACAAGAAGTATTTACTTCGAAACAACTGCTAGTTTTTATGAATACTAGCCATTTTGAACACTTTACATGTTTTCGAATAGTGTGATGTATAATAAAGGGATTTTTATAAATGATTTTCATATAATTTGAATATATGAATCTAAAAAGAACATATCAACTCTTGTTGTAATGTACAGTACAATATCATATAAAGTCTGTTGTATGCAGAATGCAATTTACTTTCATAGTTCAAAAGTACTACAAGAACAAACCCTATTGACAAATTGAATTTCCTCCTATCTTTTCTGGTTTCAATTTTCACCTTTAAAAATAAACATAAGTGTAAAGACAACAACTGTTTGAGTTTGATTTGAAACAAAATATGCCAAATAAACTGATCAAATAACTGTCTGTGTAGTACTTAAAGTTTGCATTAAATGTTGATGTAAGCCATGCATAATGCGAATGATACTTCCTCTAATTTGTGTCCAAAAGTTCATGCTTGTTTACAACTCATGTAGACCAATACATGTAGAACAATATACCTTCAATATACCTTTAGAATTCAGAGATGCTACATGTGAATTACACGTCAAAGTCCATTGTTAAGGGGTTTACACTTCATGGTTTCCATCAACTTGATTTTGTGTTTTTTTAACTACGACTGCAGGTACATTTTCTTCCATTGTCACTGAACTGACTTCAGCAGGCTTTGAAAAGTCTTGAGGTACTGCATGTAAGGTGGGGGTGGCGAGAATTGGTGATGTAACAGAGGTGATTGATGATGGATTGTTGGGTGATCTTGACAATAAACTAACATTACTGTCATCATTTTCATCATCTGTGTCATTCTCAGTCATGGCAGTAGATGCATCTACAAGGGTAACAGGTAAGCGCTCTTCACCTCCCCATGCCCCATCCACTTCAACTGATAAAGCAGCAGTGTTTTCTGTAGCAATTCCATGATTGTTTGAACCACCTGCAAGCAGTGGAGTATGTTCTGTAGGGCTTTCAGAGCTTACATCATCTGAGTCACTGTCAGAGTCAGGTTCTCCTGAAGGTACAACCTTCCGCTTGCAAACTGGGCATGTGCGACGATTATTTGTCAGCCAAGGGTCTACACACTTGCAATGAAATGCTAAGGAATGATAAAGAAAAGATATATTTTATTGCATCAGTGGTCAAACTTTGATGCGGGAAGTAAAGACACACATCTGTTGCAAGACTGTTTGGCTGTGAATTCAACTAAACTTTGATGAGTTGAACATTGCAGTAACACTTTTCTCACACTAAAAACACTAACAAAGTAAAGGCACAATTACATGTATCATGAAATTGTAAAATTGTAAAACTTTTGCTTGTAGCACATAAAAAAGATGCGGAAACCACTGGTTCTAACCATGATTGCATGGGAGAATTCGTAACTTGTCTCCTTCTTCATAGTCATCCAAGCAGATGGCACACACATCATAGTCATCACCTATACAAATCATCAAATTGGGTTAAAACAATACACACATTATTTAAATAACTCAACTTGTTTGAATATGACTCAATGTTTTCAAGGATCTGTATATAATACCTAACCCATTTCAACATTTTATCAACACTCTTCATTTTACTTTCAGTAACATCCACTTAAATCAGGTCCACACGGGGATTATGACATAGACGATTCTTCCTTGGATTTTAAGAAAGCATTTCTACATTGCTCAGCGAAAAACAAAATAACTCCAATGATGGACCATGGACTTAAAGCAAAACAGCATGAAAGGCAAATGTGTCAATGGTTAAATGTGATTCAAAAGAAAGCTTTATACGATTAATCACTTGTTCTTACAAGCACTTTTGAGCAGGAAAGCACATATTTTTGTTACAAATGTTAAGGCCCCTTTATTTTTACTGTAAAATAAAAAACAATGTTTTACGATACCTTTTACAAATTTCTTGATTGGAATCTTCTTCAAGTTAGTTCGAGACAGTCTGGAACGTTTTATTCGTCTTCTGTCTCGCACATATTTTGCAACCTACAAGTGTAGTTTTTGAAAGAACGAATGTAAACAGCTTGACACTTTGGGCTGTGATTAACAAATGGGAGACTTTGGAGAACCGGTCTTCAAGTCAAAAGCGCACGCGCACGCAATTGTGAGCATGCATGCGTTGTTTTGCACCTGCGCTGTTGTGCGTGCACGTGTACTGTTGACTTGAAGACCGGTTCTCCAAAGTCTCCCATTAACTACATTGCAATTTCAATATTGGTAAAATATGAATCTTTTCCTTTAAAAACGTCCCATCTTTAGAAAGTGTATTGCGCAGAAATTAAGAATTCCTCCATTAGAGCACTATTATTGTATTCTTGGTAAGTTAGCACAGGACTAAATTAGCCTTTTTCGATTTCTTTGTTCTCCATTGGAGTAGCATTTATATAGTTGGATCTAATTTACCTGATATTAGCAATGATTCACTGCGCATGTACTCATACAAAATAAACATTGGCAGAAAACTGTATTTTATCATACATACTTACCATATAAATACCAAAGAAGACCAGGCAGGTTGAGGTAACAATTACAAATGGAAAGAGGAAATAGCTCACGGGAAAGCTGAGAGTGGGGGTTAAAGTCACTTTGGCCCTGCACACACGAGCACAACCAATGTAAAACAAATAAAAATAAAATAAAATAATAATAAAAAACAAACACTGTCACAATACTGAACAAATAAGAGCATACCAGATGGCAGAATGCTGTGGATAAAACATGGTGTAGTGGTTATATCTTATGATTAAGATAACAGGTACGTCATGGAAACTACCCGATGACATACACTGTATGAATAACTTGGCCAAATGCACTACCTCCGAATATATGTAGTTCTGGGATATGAATACTTTACACCAATATTTTAGTAAAGAAATGTTCAACTACACTTACATGTAAGTACTGATCAAAATGGTACAGTTATATTTCACAAGTACCTGATTGTCATTCATGTACAGGTATACTAACACATTATCATCATGAATTATGCCTGAGAGTTAGTCATTCAAACATTTTGTGTTTCCAACATGTACTGCTTTGTTGTGTATCACAGATAAGACTGACCCACAAATACTTAATGCAGCAATAAAATATTTGTCAAAATGTACCACTACACACATGCAATATCCAAACATACACCACTATCATTTCAATATGGGCTGAATTTACATGTGGCCAAAATATGTAACAATAAAATTCCTTACTATTTATGAAAAGTGTGATAAAAAAAGTAACACTTGTAAGTGCAAGTTGTCCTATTATATGACTGGACTGTTATGATTTAGTATTCAATATTAACTTTATGCCCAGAACAACAAAAAATACTCTCAATTTCCATTTCTTTAAAAATCTAAAATTGCTACATGTAAACTATTGGATTGGTGGATATGAAAACCAAACTCCTAGGCTTTTGTTCTTTTCAGAAAAAATGCATTTGAAGCAGCCAACCATAGGAATGTTATTGCATCATACTTACACCACTGTGAACTCAGCCATTATTACATGCAGTGTACTACTAACTTACCATGAAACATAGCATAAGGGTGAAACAAATGCCTACAATACTGATGAATGGTATCAGGTATATGTTATAAGAGATTTGGAACTCTGCATTCATTATGATTTTGCTCCTGGGTGTAAAGAAGAATCAAATGAAGCTTGTCAGAAATTTTAAATTGGCTCAATATTAAAATTCAGTTATAAGTAAAAATAAAAAATCAATACCTGCATTTACAAAATGTTATCAGAGCCATTTACATTATCAGACATGGAATTGAAGGTTTAATACCTTGCAACAGCTGTGGCTGAAAACCAAACATATTTGTCTGGTAAAAAACACTGAAGAAGGGGAGGGGAAAACAAGGGGAAAAAAGAAAAGAAAAGAAAGTATGCCCTACCCCAAACCCAATGCTTTCAGCTGTGTCCTGCGTGGTGAAACCACAACAAGCACATGATTGATTGACACTGTACATACACTTGTTAACCACTTGATGATGCTTTAACACGTGAAAAACAATATTTTGACATCTGCAGGTCATGATAAAGTGCCATAGGGTTTCTTGGTTAACGGGCAGAAATTTGCCAGATGATGTGCAATTCCTCCAATGTCTCACTGGCAATATCCATTATCTGTACTTGCTCAACGATGAAGCCTTCCTCCAGTGTCTTACTGGCAATATCTATTATCTGTACTTGATCAACGATGAAGCCTTCCTCCAGTGTCTTACTGGCAATATCTATTATCTGTACTTGATCAACGATGAAGCCTTCCTCCAGTGTCTTACTGGCAATATCTATTATCTGTACTTGCTCAACGATGAAGCCTTCCTCCAGTGTCTTACTGGCAATATCTATTATATGTACTTGCTCAACGATGAAGCCTTCCTCCAGTGTCTTACTGGCAATATCTATTATATGTACTTGCTCAACGATGAAGCCTTCCTCCAGTGTCTTACTGGCAATATCTATTATATGTACTTGCTCAACAATGAAGCCTTAGATCATTTTCACCTCTCTTTTCCGGTTGGACTGTCAAAGCAATTCAAGGGGATTTGTTCGTAAGCTGGTGCACAGTGCACACCTTTGTTCTATATGTTTCCATAATAAACCCTTGCTCCTATCCAGGCCCATTCCTGACTCTGACTTTGTGGTGCATTACGAAATTTCAAGGAATTATGTAACTGCTGGTTACGTTTTTGTTGTTTAAATCACTTGAAGAAAATGATGCATAACAATTGTCACTGAGGTGTATAAATCTCACAGGTTTATAGTCGGCTTATAGGCTTACAATTCTGGATTCTCACCATGATAAGCCACGGATGACATCGAAAGCTGTCAAACATTTGTCTTGCTTTCATGGTTGAGGTGTTGATGAGCAATGGACGAAACTAAGAAAATCGTCCCTAACAGTTGTCAATTTTGCATGGGGAATAGTGAACATGGTGAAAATAATTTAAAGTAAGGCATTGTCTGAATTTTCCCAATGAAATGTCCAGTCTAGAGCCAATAGTTTGTTTAATTGTTATCACTCCAGAATAAGTGAGAAGCTATCCAGTCATTCTCAGTCCAATCAGTGCCTCATGCAGGGATAAAGGTGGCAAACAAATATCACAATGGGAGACTTTTGAGACGTTGGCGGCAGCAGACTGAAGTCTCTTTTTAAAGGGATTGCATACGTTTGGTAATTTGAGCCTACTGTTTCAAACCAATATAATTGTATATATATACCATAAAACTAACCTATGAAAGTTTCAATTCAAAATGTGGTAGCGTTTTTGAGATTTTGGCGACAAACTAGAGCGGTTATTTCACGCCAAAGAACAGTTAGTCAATAGCTGAGAAGCGTTACGGCCATAACGCTTCTCAGATTCATAATCTTTGGAGATAAAAAGTGACATGTTTTTCCATAACCGCGGTACTTCGAATTCTCCCCCACCTGTTGTGGGTTGAGTCTACTAGTTCATACCTACCCCAGACGGTTACTACTATATGCAAATTCCCCTGCGCCAATTTGCTGCTTCGCTGAAAAGACTTGATCAACCGTGGTGCACCCTGACCTCCCACAATGCATACCGACATAGCCGCCATGATCGTCCTTCTTTTCGAAGCCAGGAGGCTCGAGGCCAGAAGTGGGGAGGACGGGCGGGACGCAACCGTCTGGGGTAGGTATGAACTAGTAGACTCAACCCACAACAGGTGGGGGAGAGTCTACTGCATTCAACCTACCCCAGACGGTTACTACTATATGCAGAGTGGCACCGAGTTACGGTGGTGGGCTGGCTACATGGAGAGCCAGGAAAGTTTGGTGGATATGAATCAGGTTAGCATAATGGGCACAATGCCCATCGTGAGTTCGCCATGGGCAGAGCTTCCGTGGAGGTCTTGCCCATCTGTCAGCAGGCCTGAAGGAATCCTGGTTTCCAGGTCGGTGAAGCCAGGATTTTCCTGTCGTACATGAGTTAAGTCGCTCCGCAGGACGTCCCTCAGGTAGCAAGAGGAGAAAATGGAGGGGACATTTCCATCATGCTGCCTCGTCCAAGTCTGATGACAGAACTCAGAAATAGGACCAGGATGCGAGTACTGTTCTCGCATCTTGGGTCTTGATGTATCAGTGGGTTTGCTGGCCCGGTTTAGATGGGCAGACTGGGCATGCAAACTTGACGGTCGAGGCGATCCAGCGGATAAACGTGACTTTCGACGCTGGGCTTCGTGGTAGTGGCGAAGGGCTGAGAGGGGTTCCTTCTCAAGTCCTTAGATTGGGCTAGGTACCACATCAGACCCCTGACGTGGCACCCTAGCTTGCCTGACGGGTCACCGGAGCGCGATGTCCGAGATGATACAGAGGTGTCTGGTGGCTCGAAGACAGGGCATCAGTTTTGGTGAGGAAGCCTATGGTTGGAAGGAGTCGAGTGCTGTGTGGCATCCGGCGTATTCAGCTATCGATAGGGCCCTGATTTCACTGGTCCTCGTAGGCGTAACCACTGACAGGAGGAAGGTTAGTAGATGCACGGTAGTGTGCTAGGGGCCATTCGGTAGAACGTGGCCCATAGGAGGTGTGTGCATTGGCCACATGGGTTGAGAGGGGAGAGCCATCCTCGAAAACATCGCGTGTAGTCCAAGCAGACCTGTAGCTGCGGGTAGAAGAAACTTGGAGCCTGGTGTGGAGCTGGTGCGTAGGCAGAGGTCCGCCATAGCCGTTAGTGGTGTATTAGTAGGAGAAGGAGAGGGAGCATCTTCGTAGCACCACATCGGGGAAGGTATAAACAGTCACCGGGTAGCCATGACAGAGGCGTCGTTGTGAGGCCCCGCTGTGAGGGTCCTTGTATGATGTCCAGCGTGTTGGGTGTTGGTTTTGGGGGCCGTAGGCCCCAAGCCAAGTGGAGGGTGTCGGGCCCGGGTAGTATTGACTGGTCATTGCGCAACTGGTCCGGGCCGAGCCCCTTAGTTTGCCTCTCGACGGTGGTGAGAAGTTTCCTGCCCGTACGCACGACTATTGGAGGCGTGTGTCCGGTGCGTGGTGTAAGTCGCTGCCAGTACTGTCCTTAGAGGCGACATGGGGCGCCTAAGATGGCTTGTACATGATACATGCTATGTAGGAGGGCAGACGAGTGTCTCGGTTGCAGCGGCCACCTGTGGGGTCGTTATTGGCGGTCGAGAAGTGGAAGGTGGAGTGAGGTGTTGTCCTTGCCGGGGTCCCCTGGATGATCCAGGGCGGGGACGCAGATCAGAGGGGCACAACCCATCCGCTCTGGGTGACAGGTCAGGAGTAGGTGTGTAGATGTTCTTGCTTGCTCTCGGTATAACTGAGAGTGCTGGCATATGTGTTGCAGGGCTACTAAGAATCTCACAGTGGTTGTGGTTCCGATTGCTGGTACGGAGTGGCGGCCTACTCGTTGCGCCAGTCCGGACGATACGGGTTCAAACCTCACCAGGAACTATTCCAAGTTGATCCTTGTAGTGGGGTTGGAGTTCTTGGAGTCGGGACTTCACGCCTATGCTGGGTATGTGACTGACGTCCAGCGTTCGTCATGTGGGTGATGTCCAATGGTTGCTCCGAGTGGACCATTTGAACACGTAGTTCGGTCCTTCGCCGAGATCTGGGCCGAGAAGCCAGGCGTTGTGGGCGAGTTTACATATACCAGGAGAATGTGACCTGGTTGGGTCGGGTCACTGCCATTCTCTATAAAGACCTGTGGGCCACGAGGCTCAGGATGCTAAGGGTATCCTGAGCGGGGTGTTTTTGACATCTTCCAGGGGTTTGTAGGAACCAGGAGTCGAAAACTCTGGACTGTGTCTTGTTGTGTGTGGCAGCAGGTGTAAGGTCATTGGCAGAGATGACCTACTCATCCGATGATGTGGAATGACAGCCAGACGTAAGGCGTCGGAATCCCTGTGTGTTCCCCAAGTTTGCGATCTGCAGAAAGGAACTGGGGACCGTTGGGCTGGCCCGAGTCGACTTCGGTCCTGCTCGCAGAGGTTGTTTGATGCGGTATAGGGCCAGCGTGTTGAGGGCTGGCATGAGCCGGCCATACTGGTAGTTATGATAAGCTGGAAATGTTGACCTTCGTGGAAGGGACTGTGGCCACAGCTATTCATGGTAATTCTTCAATGTCCTGGGTAGAGCCGATAGAGAAGAAAATTGCCTTGTATTTTCCGCCGATGGGGGTTTTAAGGCCTCAAGGACGTCGAAAATCAGTCCGCAGGTCCGAAAGGGGTGCTTCGGAGTTCTGCAATGTTGTTGCCAATCGTCAACGGGAGCTATTCCGCAACGAGCGGTGAGCTTGTGGAGTTGACGGTGGAGGTAGGCTGGGTTGACGCATGCTGGGTTCTTCCCTGCCTTGGCATGTAGTGACTCGGTACTGTATAAGTGCCGCCATGTAACTAGAATTTGACAGAAAGGAAGGAGGAAAATTCCAATCTATACCATACTTTGTACAGTGTTTATCACTTTTCAAAGCATAAGGATGAGAGAAGGCGAGGAAGTCAGCTGATCCGAAGATGTTGCAAGCGTGATAAGTAGTGATGGTTCATCTCAGACTATGTAACACCGTCAGGTCATGGAGGTAGAACAAGATCAGGATGACTAGTCACCTCCCGGTACCCAATATATTTTGGGCCTCTATGTGGTGAGCAGTACATGTACAAGTATTATCACATGTATAAAACATGTACATGTATTATCACATGTATGACCTTTGACCTCAGGACAACATGCGTGGCGAGTGAGCTAGCCGAATTTCGAGTCAATGCAGGCTCGCATTTTAATCACCTTTATCACTCTATTCATTATCCAGCGTCCAAACAGGATACATGTAGTACACTTATGACTGCCAGGGTCGCCGAGGTCACCGATGTGGAGCCACGGAGCGGTCTTGGCTGTAGTCATTGTAGTAGTGTGCAAGCCGTAAATGTTGACGGTTGTACAATGCGCCCGGAAGTGCAGTGATGCGTGGTCGTTGAACAGTTACGTGCAGTGCGTGTGGACTCTCGCAGTTTCCCGTTCCGGTAGCGATGGTGAACGATGATTCAGTGTACGTGTCTCGGGTACATGTTACCGCTCCGTAGCGTCGAGCTAAGGTAGGACGCGTTATCGGCCCATGGGCACTGGACAACTCGACTGGGAACAACTCGCCATGAAGCAGGTCGACTGCAAGCGGCCGAGCCCGAAAACATAGTGCGGACCGGCATGGCCATTGGGCGGTAAAAAACTGCAAATGGGAATCCTAGCAGCTTTCCGCTAGTACCCATCAATGCATCCGTGGAAGCATAGAGTTTAGCCTTAAGTCGTCCGCGGGCCAACTCGGCCCAAGGTGCGTCGACTGCAGTTGGGGCCGAGCCGGCGGCATCGTTTCCGCTCCAGTAAAGCCGGACAGTATGAAGGGATCCATGTACAGTACGAAGTGCGTGTACAGCGTATAGCAGATTCCAGTATGGATAGGACAGGACAAGTCGGCCATGGAAGTGGAACGACTCGACTTGAGACAGTCCGACCGCGGGTACAGTCCGACTCTGAGGGTGACAGTCGGCTGGGCTCGGCTGCGTAAAGGGCTATTGCGGCTGAGTTGGTGCAGGCGTTGAGGCTCTCTGCTTTCGTTGAGCGATGGTCGGAAAAGGCTCGTATAAAGTCCATCTCGAGCTAAGAATTACATGTATGCTGTAAATTGTGGCCCGCTGACCAAGGATAATAATAGATATGCGCCATGAGCGTCATGCTTGGCGGATACCGGCGCATTAAAAGAGTCCATTATTATTATAATAAAGAGACACTGCGCCATGGAGCTTGGTCTGGGCGGAGAGGGCCAGATAAGTGGGCGCGTCCAGGCGGCAATCATCACTGGACGTCGGTGTAATACATGTACTGTAGTGGGTCCAACTGATTGTGGCCGCCGATGCATCACGGAACAAAGCCGACGGTGTTGACCTGGCTTGTATGGACGATGGGCCGTGCAGCTGTGTACGTAGATCTCTCCACATCTTTCCGCTTGGGGAGAGCCCAACAATAGCAAGGATGTGCGTGTGACAATCCATGTATCAAATGAAGGGGGGCCTGGTAGCGCGGCTAACAAAGCCGTGCGTAATGCCCCGTGTGGCCTGTTGAGGGGTCTTGTTGTGTGTGACCCCCTGAAGCTTTCAGCTCTATGCAGCTGGGCCACGTAGTAAAGGAGCGTCCCTTTGACGTCCGCAATCGTGCTCGACAGACTGAGGGGTGGTAGGCATATCGCTTCTCTCACCCCCACAGCTATAGCACATGATCTTCGGCGAGGTGAGCCTTCATACCGTGCCCTGTATAGGCGACTGGAGGCCGCTAATGGTAGCGGGTTGAAGTCGGTGGCATGGTGCGGGCTGGAGTAGCTGTCTGGCAGTTCAGCCGTGTATGGAACTCTCCATGGCTTTCCGTCTGGGTAGAGCCAGACAATGGACGTGGGGTCACGGTGCTCATTGGCTGCTCGAGCCTCTACACATCTCTCTGAGGTCCGCAATGGTGTTCGCTCGGGCGTAGCGGTGGTACGATTGTAGCACTGCTCATATACACTGATGTCTGAGGCTTTGTACATCGGACAAAGGCGTGGAGTGTGCAGAATAAAAGCTAGGACCACTGGAGGCTGCACGCAGACAGGGCATCTCTCTGACGTCCGCAATCGAGCCCGGCAGACATGGGGAGCAAAAGCACGTCATCACGGCTCTTACCCGTAGACAGCTAGTATATCGGCTCGGGAGACCGGAAAACGTATCCGGGGCGAGCCTCTGTTGAGCGGGTCGTAACAATGTTTCCTAAACAAAAGGAGCATGTTACGCCCGGGCCAGTCATTCCGTTACGGCGGCATCCTTCGTCGCCTCCGGTAGCGAGCGTTCTCCCTCCGCTCTGGTAGCGACCGTGGTATCGAGCTACCCCCGGCCGTAGGCCTCTTCGGGACAATTAGACACGTAGCCTTCAAGGCATGCCTAGCATCTAACCGCCCGGAATTCCTTCGGACTGGCAGTGGTAGCAGCAGTAGCCCGGAATGAGGGGACGAACCCAAACTCGGCCATTCCGATTTGCTGTACCGCGGAGGGAATGAGGTTAAACTCTCATCCATTCCCCCCGCATATAGGCCTTTCATCGGGTCGTAAGCACAGAGCCGGCTGTGTTACCCCGGCATCACGTAGAGGTGTATAGACC
This sequence comes from Astropecten irregularis, assembly GCA_963971285.1. Classification (NCBI taxonomy): domain Eukaryota; kingdom Metazoa; phylum Echinodermata; class Asteroidea; order Paxillosida; family Astropectinidae; genus Astropecten; species Astropecten irregularis. The sequence goes on along the minus strand of OZ020262.1, from coordinate 2,333,851 downwards.
GCGACGACGTAGGATCACGGTACCTGTAGGATGCACAAAGAAAAAGAGAGAGAAAAATACCAAAAACAAACGCACAAGAGAACACTGTTTATTGGTAACGGTTAATCAGATAAGTAAAAAGGAAAAATATCAAGTCTATACAGTTTGGAAGAGCAGCGAGAAACGGAAACTCGAAAATCGAAAGAGCCCACGAAGGGCACGTCCGTTTCATAGCGGCGCTGAGAAAAGAAGGACGATCATGGCGGCTATGTCGGTATGCATTGTGGGAGGTCAGGGTGCACCACGGTTGATCAAGTCTTTTCAGCGAAGCAGCAAATTGGCGCAGGGGAATTTGCATATAGTAGTAACCGTCTGGGGTAGGTTGAATGCAGTAGACTGAACGTTTCTCAATATGCATTATACTATCCAAAGCAGCTGTACTTCTCACCAAGTAAGTTTTTATTGCCATAAATTTTCAGAGTCATTACCAAACGTATGCAATGCCTTTAAGCTAGCTCTAAGCATGCTCAATTGTGAGCACGTTGTTGTGCGTGAAGTTGAAGACCCAGCTCCAAAGTCTCTCCCATTCACCAGAAGAAATAATAATATTTATTTCTATGCTTGGATACAGGTTGGTACATTTTACCAGACAATCTTTTGAATCAGTTAAGCATCCACTCGATCCAGTGGAAGAATCAGAAAACCTCTCCGCTCAGCGCATGATGTCGTACTTGTCTTGCATTTGTGTGAGTTGTATTTAGGAGTTTCTTGGCAGTCAGCAGTTGAAGAGCGTGTGTTTCTTAATCAATGCAACTCAATTTCAATCATGGAAAGATGCTACAGTTGTAATACTTCCACGAGAGGCCAAAATGGACCCCCAGTAACTGTGAGCCTTCAAGGGGCAAGCTACACAGAGCATGTCCATAGCTGAACAACCCCATCAGAAACAATGTAAATTGAAGGGTGTAAACTCAATGCCAGTGTGTGGCAAAGTCAAGTCAAAGAAGATGGGCTCTCAGTGATGACAGTCTGGATAGATTGATTGGAAGGCTTGCAGGAAGTCATCCTAACCCTCACCCTAACAATTGATAGGAGGGAGGTTGTAAACCCCTGCCCCAGCCCCAATTAAAAAAAAATGGGTAAAAAAAGGAAAAAAGAAAGAAAACAGAGAGGGTTGGTTGGAAAAACTGTATACTTTTTACTCACCCTGAGGTATAGTTCAGATTTTTCAGAGCTGCTCCTGATGAAGCTCCCACAAATACAGATGGAATGTACACATCTCTTCCATCTAAATTCAACAAAAGAACCCAAGATAGAAAGGTACATATATTAACAATTTGATGAAGAGGTTATCAAATCGGACATTACAAGTGGAATATTAAAACAAAGCTGAAAACTGTAATCACAGTGCATATAATACGTTGCGCTCATGGGATTCAAACCCACGACCTCCTGCTTAATAATTGAAATGTATACGCCACACTGTTTTGCCACACTGTTTTTTCATCTTGGCAAAAAACAAAAGTTTGGGGTGCTTTTATACATGTACATGGCTACAGTCCTCTGGCTGTCTTGCGAGTGTGGGTTGTGATCATTGCAACCGTGCCAAGTAAAAGCATGTGATGCACTATTGTCCATATCGGCAGCAACTTTAACCAATCAGCGCAATGTCTGACTCAAAATGATTTATGAAAGGAAACATTTTAAAAATCTAATATTTCCCACTCCAGGCCTCAAATTTAACGGCGGCCACGACAGTCATGGCCGTCGATGCCCCTCTTACTGGCCGTGGTGCCCCTGGAAAAATTAGCCTCAATTCCCAAGTGGCCGGGCCCTTTTTCTGTCATATCAAAAAAGTGTGTAGGTCTGCATCTTTTGGCATTCATAAAATAGGGAAAATAAGGAAATTTGTTGACAAATCCTCTACTGAACGTCTTATTCATGCTTTTGTCACTTCCCATTTAGATTACTGCAACAGCCTCCTGATTAACCTGCCTTCCTCCCATCTTGTCCCTCTTCAGCGTATCCAAAATACTGCAGCACGCCTTGTTACACGATCACGGTGTCATGAACATAATATATCACCCAAATTCTTCGTCATCTCCACTGGCTTCCAATTATTCAACGCATACAGTTTAAAATTCTTCTGCTTACTTCAATACTCGTAATGGTCAGTGTCCAACTTATATCTCAGAACTCATCAAACCCAAAGTTCCATCAACCCGGCTACGCTCTTCCACATCCTCTCATCTTCAACTTATGCCTGGTCCTCGAGTGAAAACACGCTATGGTGGCAGAGCTCTCTCCGTCGCCGCTCCTAAATTATGGAACAGTCTCCCTCCTAAAATTTAAAATGCCTCGTCCTTACAAACATTTAAATCTATGTTAAAAACCCACTTATACAAATCTCTGTAAAAACCTTACCCCAATCTGCTGCTTGGTCCACACAAAATGTATGTTGTTTTCTGCTAGTTTCTTTTGTATTTTGGCTACTTTATGTATGTACATTCCATGTCAGTTGTGTTTTCTACCTGTATTTCTGTTCTCTGTATTTTGGTTCGGTTGCCCTTGTTTCACCTAATAGTCTACAAGGACAACAGCACCACTTAGCGCTTAGAAACGTAGTATTAAGCGTGGTATAAATGTTTGCTATTATTATTATTATTAGTTATAATTCTAACATGATAACAAAATATTCCAGTCGCGCAACGTCACCAACATAACACTATAAACAAATGCCATTTTACTCTCAGGTGATCGGGGTACCCAACGTATCCCAACGTCCAGAACAGCGTACGCTATTGGCTGAGAGCGCGACCTTTTCTTTTTCATAGCGTTTGTAAACCAATCAGAATGAAAGTCTAACATGCTTCTTACACATGAAAAATATTCCCACGCGGTCCTAGTCATGTAACCAGACGTTGTTGCTTGGACACTCTCTGGGTCTGTATATTATGTATGGGTGAGAAGTGTTCGGAAAAGCACTGTGTAGGTACATGATTGTAATCGGTTCGTACGTTCGAGTTTCCACAGCAACAATTAACGTTTTGAACCAAGACTTATGCGGTACCTAGTTGCTGGACCAAGTGCGTTCATCGCCGCTGTTCTGTCAGTTTCGTGTACAATACATTGTGTAGGCTTGCTGATAAAAATATGTGTATTGTAAGGGGTTTCGTGTATGACCGACCAGCCGGCCGGACGGGGATATCGGATAAAACAGCGGCGGCCACAAGTTTCGTGATGCGTGATCTACTATTCTACCTCACACAGTTTTTGGAGGTCTTACGGCTACTGATAATATTTATTATGACCATTATAATCGTGGATTCCAGAAAATCTAAGGCAAGTTTTAATCAACTGATCAATCAGGCAAGCTAAAAAAAAAATCGCCACGGCCTGCATTCGTGTCTCTTCGACTTAATTCATTGTGAAGTACACCATTATTACCATTATAATTATAACTAGACATGTGGTTGTGTTAACAACCACTGGGTGTGTTCGGGGTCTCATTTCGTAGTGGAACTGTTAATATACTGAACATAAAAATTATGTTGGAACGTATGTGGTCAATCGTCGCTCACACAATGGCATATTGAAATACACACTAAATTTAAACTGCGTGACTGATCTAATACTGATCATGTGATTGCACTTCAAACACTGGCTGATAGCGTGTACAAAATGGCGTCACCTTTAAATTTGCAATTGTATGGACGATAACTTCCAGTTAGTTCATCACAAAGAAACTGAACATTTACAGAAGTCATTGAGCGCATATGATGTAAATATTTTGCAATTGTTATTGTTTTATTAAGACATATGGTTTAAAAGTGACCATATCTCAACGTAAAAAAACTTAATTTTTGCCCATGGATTTAGTTGCAGTGTTTATGGAACACATTATCATTTGACAAAATGATGTACAATACTCCGCAACCTACATCGATAGCATTTCGATTAAGATTTGGTGCTGGTATTTAATGATATATACATGTAATAAGATTTACGTGCAAAATATCTATGGCAAGATGTAAAGAAAGTTTTGAGTCACGCAGTTGGACATTACATGTACATGTACATGACATGTATGTTCTACACAGTGAATTATGTACAATTTTTGTACAAATATATAGTGTATGGGAAAAAGAGTCAATCGATCATCATAGTTTTTGTACATGACCATATTTTCACGTAACACAATGTGAGAAACATAAAAAAATTCATATAAAATCAAGAGATGCCGTAAATGTTCACTCAAATCTACGCTGTAAGAACTTTGTCTGGGCCTTTGTATGGTTAAAATTGACTTTTAAAAAGTGTATGAGGTGTATCAAACTCCTGTGTTGAGGCTAATGTGTTTCCACTGAGACAATGTAATGAAGCACATTCCAATCACCTTGCAATGAAGGCCATCTGGTACATATCAGAGTCTCTTGTAATCACATCAGCACTGAAGCAAGCAATTAGTTAATGATAGTTTAATTGGTTAAGTACACAAATTGATTGAGGGACCTGATAAGAAGAAACCTGCCTCCTATATACCATGGATGTATACATGGTGTCACCTTTAAATATATATAACATTGTCTGGACAATAACTTCCGGTTAATTCATCACAAGTAACTGAACATTTACAGACGTCATTGAATGCATGCAATGTAAGTATTTTGCAGTTTTCACTGATGTACGTCATGTAATTACTGAGTAAACAGTATTTGAATAATTCAGTAATTTTCCCTTTAAAAGAGCATAACTTCCAATTGAATGACGTCACAGATTTCAAACTTCACATACATGTCAAGGTGCAATAGAGCTTCTCACCTACTAAATTTGTTGATAATTCATTGTTTACTTTCGATTATGAAATCACTGTATATCTTTAATCAATCGTAGCGGGCGCTATATAACCAGCATGACGGCATCATTTATATTTTCTGAAAACCCAAGACCTTCTCTATCTTTTTACTCAATGAGGTTTTTTGTGCCTAAATCCTTCCGTTTTTGAGTTATTTTGAGTCAAACTTCAACTTCCGGTAACACCGGAAGTGAAGGTCATTTGTACACAACACTGAATACATTAATTGTTGAGATTTACGTGTTGAGTAACATATGTCAATATCAAAGTCATAGATCATATGGTTCTCAAGTTATAGACCACCAAAGTTTTTCCTAAAAACGTGTGTAATTTGATACCATCATGACGTCAATCTTCTAAATACAACTTGACATCATGACCAAAGTTCCCACTAAGTTTCATGTAAATATCTTGTACCTGTGACCAAGAAGTCCTGCTGACAAGTTTGGGAAGAAAAAAAACAAACAAACTAGAGATTGTGTCTGTTGAAACAGAACACAAGGCTTTTCCTTTTTTATACATGACCATATTTTCACGTAAAACATACATGTACTGTACACGTATGTGTACAAAGTTAACGGGCTAGTGTTTGAAATATTTAAAAATTCATATAAAATGAGGAGATGGCGTAAAATGTTCACTTCACATCTACGCTGTAGGAACTTTGTCTGGGCCTTTGTATGGTTGGCTGTTTAAAAAGTCTATGAGGTGTCTAACTCCTGTGTTGAGGCTATCATGTGTTTCCACTGAGACAATGCAATGAAGCACATTCCAATCACCTTGCAATGACTGCCATCTGGTACTAATCAGAGTCTCTTGTAATCACATAAGCACCGAAGCAAGCAATTAGTTAATGATAGCTTAAGAGATAAGGACACAATTACTGATAAGAACGAAACCTGCCTTTTATACCATGGACGTATATACAATGTCAGTATACCCTTTTGTAGTCTTGATCCAAGACCATTATTTTATCGTTTGTCCCGCTCCGACAGCACCGATAGAGGGGGTATATAATCAACTAACTCGCTGGCCTGCTGCCGCTGGTACCTGTGCCGCCGCTGGTACGCGTGCCTGCTGTGATTGATAAATAATGGTCTTGAAGCAAATCAATAGCCCAGGCGAAGACCCCCAGTATGGTATGAGGTGCTGAATATGTATATATTTAAATTCGATCAATCTTGAATAATCACGCAAGCGCAATAGTGCAGTTTGTTTTTCATACAGTCTGGTCACACGATGGTCGATGCGTAATACACATGATGTACATAGCAAGTCATAGAGCACCGTGGTTGGGGCCAATTTCATGGCAGTCGACTGATAAATTTTAAACTGAGAATTATATCCAATTTTTGGGCGGCAAATGTTAGGGCATCATCAGATACAACCATAGCACAAGAGAGAATGAAATTACGTTACACTAGGCTAGCATTATACTTCACAATTACAACATTACAAGAACATTAGTTACCAGACGCATTCATTCACAATAACACTCATACGTCACAGCCGCTAGTGCATAGAAAGCAGGTATTTGAGCTATGCTTGGAATGTCCTCGGAATTTCACGGGTCGTTTGGAGATTTGAGTGAAGACCATTTTATCAATCACAGCAGGCACGCGTACCAGTGGCGGCACAGGTACCAGCGGCAGCAGGCCAGCGAGTTAGTTGATTATATACCCCCCTCTATCGGTGCTGTCGGAGCGGGACAAACGATAAAATGGTCTTGGATCAAGACCAACCCCTTTTGCTGCATGTGAGTCAATAGGAGTTTGCATGGCAGATTTAAGGGATGACGTCACCCTCACGTAACTTCATAATTTTAATATCCAACCTACATTTGTCCAACACACCAAATTTCGAAGCGATCGCCCATTACATTGTATGTGTATTTTTGATGTCCCTTTTGATGATGTCATGATGACATCACATCATTTTTGTCTATACAATACAGGGCTGGAAATAATCGACGGCCATGGCGGCCATGGCCGTCGTATTTTCGTTGATGGCCGTGGTGCCCTCCAAAAATAACTATCATCGAAGGCCACAAAGGCCGTAGTGCCCTTTTACTTTGTCCGCCGTGCCCTTTTTCTTTGTCAGCCGACTTTAAATGAAATTCACCACTCCGTCGAAGCATAACGACAAACGCCCGTGTCCGTGTCCTTACGATCCGATCGAGTAGACGATGTCCGAACACCGGGCCGGGAGCCGCGATGCGCCGCCCGGCCCAGCATGGTCCGCGGGTACTATATAACGAACGTACAATTGGTACGTAACGTAAGCGAAGACGGTACAGTTTACATGTACTTGTACGTACTGTAAGTGTAACACTGTGTATGTTGTACAATAATTGTACATGTACATGAAGTTTAAGTACATACGTGCGGTACTTCCAGCCTCAAAAAGATCGTGTAAAACGACGGAAAATTGCAGAAATTCAGGCTGCAGCAGCCGAAACAAGAAATTTGGCAACATTTTCAAGCAGTGAGTATATTAGCGATAGGATGAGCAGAAAGTTAGACCTATTTATTTCTGGTTTGAATTTGAAATTAGCTGACGCACGGTCACCAAATGCAAGTGAGAAATATTATGGTGAGACTAGAACATGACGCGTACGGTGGGACGGGCGAGTAAAATCCTCTTCGGATTCCAGGCTGGATGGCGAGAAAAATGAATAGACAAACTAAGATAACCTTCCCAAAAACACTATTTATGTTCAATAATGTCGTGCATATGATGCCGTTATAATTATGGAAGGCAAATCCCCTTCCGAAACTCAAGTTTGCACGTGTGGCCGTGGCTTCCTGAACGTAGAGAATCTTGAGTACCGAGTGCATTACACCATGCTTTCGTTCAATGACAGTCCGACCACGTGTACTGTACTGAGCGCGTAGTCTGGTTTCGGCTCCAGTGATCCTTTAATTAAGTGCTTTGTATGACAACCTGGAGGTGGAATTCAGACATGGCTCAGCTCTCAACATGATTGCTGCACGGGTTTCAACGTACTTTATGCGTCCCCGCTAAGTAGGCCTATGTATACGATCAAATGTTATTTTCTCCGTTCAACTATAGCTGTTTCGGTCTTCCAAAACAGCTCTGGTTTTTTTTTTATGTTAATTTCTTTTAATTGTCAACGAGAAAGAAATATAAAAAGTCGTACTACTGGGGTATTGTACATGTGTACATGTACATATAAATGCACATGTGTATGCACATGTATGATTTCATTGCATTTGGGACATCGGGAGCCTGGCACACCGCAATTCCCGAGGGCCGGTTTTCAAAGAAAACAAAACAAAACACCGATATGACTCAGAAAGTCTATAATTTTGACATAAATTTTTTTTTTTACAACATTTAATGGAAAGAAATGTTTGCATTACAAGATTATCAAGTATATTTGGTTTAAAAGAAGGCTGTATTGGTTTACGGTCACTCTATAAAACTTAAGTTTTCAATTTTTGCCTTGGTGCCCTACAGCTAAAAAGTGTTTGGCCTTCGTGCCCTTCCCAATGGCCTTGGTGCCCCCAAAATTTGAAAATTACCAAGGCCATTTGGCCTTGCCCTCACCAAACCTTATTTCCAGCCCTGACAATATCTATCTATGGTGTATGCATAAAAATAATCTAAAACAAATTCAAAGACGTCTTGTTTCGTTCATTAGATATCGTTTAAAGAACTTGAATGACCCAAAATTTCAATAAATCAAAACAAAATCAGGGAATGACGTCATGATGACGTCATTGCAATTTTTCGATGTAACACTTCCCGACTTAGATACATACCAAGTTTCAACTCAATCGGACTTAGGGTTCGTTCATAATTGATGTCTGAAGTTTGCCCCTTTAAGACACTGTCACGTGACACCTGGTGACGTCATGATGACGAAAAGTTTCGGGAAACAACTACCCTATATGGACTTCCTGCAAACCAAAATTGGTCAAAATCGGCTGTTTAAAAATGACCAAAGTGCCGCAGACAAAATTTGTGTACAAAGTCAATACAAATTGAGGAGAAGAAGAAGAAGAAGAACTAGAGGTTGTGTCTGTTGAAAACAGAACACATGGCTTTTCCGCATATGATGTAGAATATTTCTCAAATTGTATCACTTATTTTGTCAGTTTAAGACATGTGGTTTAAAAGTATCAATTATTTCAATGAAGAAAACTAAAGTTTAAGCCATTTAGTTGCAGGGTTTATGGAACACATTGTCATTTAGAATTGTGTCACAAAAAATAACTTTGCCTAACATTGACTTTTGGTGAAAGAATCATGATCAAAGCCCTTTTAAATGAGAAGCTACATCCGGTTTGACCAGAAGTAGAGGTCACAGAGGTCAAGCAATGTGTCACAAATGAAAGACCTTGCCTAACATTGTATATTGGTGAAAGAATCATGATCATAGCTCTTACCACTTTTAAATGAGAAGCTACATCCGGTTTGACCAGAAGTAGATGTCACAGAGGTCAAGCAATGTGTCTCAAAGGAAAGACCTTGCCTAACATTGATATTTGGTAAAAGAATCATGATCATAGCTCTTAACACTTTTAAATGAGGAGCTACTTCCTGTTTGACCGGAAGTAGATGTCACAGAGGTCAAGCAATGTGTCTCAAAGAAAGACCTTGCCTAACATTGAGTTTTGATGAAAGAATCATGATCCTAGCTCTTACCACTTTTAAATGAGGAGCTACTTCCTGTTTGACCGGAAGTAGAGGTCACAGAGGTCAAGCAATGTGTCACAAATGAAAGACCTTGCCTAACATTGTCTATTGGTGAAAGAATCATGATCATAGCTCTTACCACTTTTAAATGAGGAGCTACTTCCTGTTTGACCGGAAGTAGAGATCACAGAGGTCAAGCAATGTGTCACAAAGAAAGACCCTACCTAACAATCACTTTTGGTGAAAGAATCAACTTAATATCTCAAACCGTTGATTTTTTGTTGATTTTTAAAGATTTTGATTATTAAATTCAAATCGCTTGTCACGTGACCCCTGATGACGTCATGATGGGGAAAAGTTTTGGGACACAACTACCCTATATGGACTTCCTTCAGACCAAGTTTAGTTAAAATCGGTTGTTTAAAAGTGACCAAAGTGCCGCGGACAAAAACAATACCTTTTCCGACTAACATCGGAAAAGCCAACTAGAGATTGTGTCTGTTGAAAACAGAACACATGGCTTTTCCGCATATGATATAGAATATTTATATATATTAAAAAAATTATTTCAATGAAGAAAACTAAAGTTTAACCCATTTAGTTGCAGGGTTTATGGAACACATTGTCATTTAGAATTGTGTCACAAAAAATAACTTTGCCTAACATTGACTTTTGGTGAAAGAATCATGATCAAAGCCCTTACCACTTTTAAATGAGAAGCTACCTCATGTTTGACCGGAAGTAGAGGTCACAGAGGTCAAATAATGTGTCACAAATGAAAGACCTTGCCTAACATTGTCGATTGGTGAAAGAATCATGATCATAGCTCTTACCACTTTTAAATGAGGAGCTACTTCTTGTTTGACCGGAAGTAGAGGTCACAGAGGTCAAATAATGTGTCACAAATGAAAGACCTTGCCTAATATTGTCTTTTGGTGAAAGAATCATGATCATAGCTCTTACCACTTTTAAATGAGGAGCTACTTCCTGTTTGACCGGAAGTAGAGGTCACAGAGGTCAAGCAATGTGTAACAAATGAAAGACCTTGCCTAACATTGTCTATTGGTGAAAAAATCATGATCATAGCGCTTACCACTTTTAAATGAGGAGCTACTTCCTGTATGACCGGAAGTAGAGGTCACAGAGGTCAAGCAATGTGTCACAAATGAAAGACCTTGCCTAACATTGTACATTGGGGAAAGAATCATGATCCTAGCTCTTACCACTTTTAAATGAGGAGCTTCTTCCTGTTTGACCGGAAGTAGAGGTCACAGTGGTCAAGCAATGTAACACAAATGAAAGACCTTGCCTAACATTGTCTATTGGTGAGAAAATCATGATCATAGCTCTTACCACTTTTAAATGAGGAGCTACTTCCTGTTTGACCGGAAGTAGAGGTCACAGAGGTCAAGCAATGTGTCACAAATGAAAGACCTTGCCTAACATTGTCTATTGGTGAAAGAATCATGATCATAGCTCTAACCACTTTTAAATGAGGAGCTACTTCCGGTTTGACCGGAAGTAGAGGTCACAGAGGTCAAGCAATGTGTCATAATTGAAAGACCTTGCCAAACATTGTCTATTGGTGAAAGAATCATGATCATAGCTCTTACCACTTTTAAATGAGGAGCTACTTCCTGTTTGACCGGAAGTAGAGGTCACAGAGGTCAAGTAATGTGTCACAAAGGAAGACCCTGCCTAACAATCACTTTTGGTGGAAGAATCAACTTAATATTTCAAACCGTTGATTTTTTGTTGATTTTTTAAGATTTTGATTTTAAAATTCAAATTGCTTGTCACGTGACACCTGATGATGTCACAATCACGAAAAGTTTCGGCAAACAACTACCCTATAGGGACTTCCTTCTGACCAAGTTTGGTAAAAATCGGAAGTTTTAAAGTGACCAAAGTGCCGCTGACAAAAAGTCTATGGTAACTCAAACGACAAGAAGAAGAAGAAGAAGAAGAAGAAAAAAAAAATCAGAACAAAAACAATACCTTTTCCGATTGAAATCGAAAAAGCCAACTAGAGATTGTGTCTCTTGAAAACAGAACACAAGGCTTTTCCGTATCCGCTGTTATTGAAAAAATTGTCATAACCTTATACACACAGACAGTTGATTATGATATTATGTTTTATACATTTGAGGTGTGCACCTTTAATCATAAACTCACATGAATTGGTCATATTTGTGTCACAAAGAAAGACCTTGCCTAACATCGACTTTTGACTAAAGAATCATGATCACAGCTCTTACCCCTTTTAAATGAGGAGCTACTTCCTGTTTGACCGGAAGTAGAGGTCACAGAGGTCAAGCAATGTGTCACAAAGAAAGACCTTGCCTAACATTGACTTTTGGCGAAAGAATCTTGATCGTAACTCTTACCACTTTTAAATGAGGAGCTACTTCCTGTTTGACCGGAAGTTGAGGTCACAGAGGTCAAGCAATGTGTCAAAAATAAAAGACCTTGCCTAACATTGTCTATTGGTGAAAGAATCATGATCATAGCTCTTACCACTTTTAAATGAAAAGCTACTTCCTGTTTGACTGGAAGTAGAGGTCACAGAGGTCAAGCAATGTGTCACAATTGAAAGACCTTGCCTAACATTGTCTATTGGTGAAAGAATTATGATCATAGCTCTTATCACTTTTAAATGAGAAGCTACATCCGGTTTGACCGGAAGTAGAGGTCACAGAGGTCAAGCAATGTGTCAAAAATGAAAGACCTTGCCTAACATTGTCTATTGGTGAAAGAATCATGATCATAGCTCTTACCACTTTTAAATGAAAAGCTACTTCCTGTTTGACTGGAAGTAGAGGTCACAGAGGTCAAGCAATGTGTCACACAGTAAGACCTTGCCTAACAATCACTTTTGGTGAAAGAATCATGGTCCTAGCTCTTACCGCGTTTAAATGAGGAGCTACTTCATGTTTGACCGGAAGTAGAGGTCACAGAGATTAAGCAATGTTTCATAAAGAAAGACTTTGCCTAACATTGACTATTGGTGAAAGAATCATGATCACATCTCTTACCACTTTAAAATGATGAGCTCCTTCCTGTTTGACCGGAAGTATAGGTCACAGAGGTCAACTAATGTATCACAAAGAAAGACATTGCCTAACATTCACTTTGGGTGAAATAAACATGATCCTAGCTCTAACCGCGTTTAAATGAGGAGCTACTTCCTGTTTAACCGGAAGTAGAGGTCACAGAGGTCAAGCAATGTAACACAAATTGAAGACCTTGCCTTACATTGACCTTTGGTGAAAGAATCATGATCAAAGCTCTAACCACTTTTAAATGATGAGCTACTTCCTGTTTGACTGGAAGTAGAGGTCACATGGGTCAACCAATGTATCACACAGTAAGACCTTGCCTAACAATCACTTTTGGTGAAAGAATCATGGTCCTAACTCTTACCGCGTTTAAATGAGGAGCTACTTCCTGTTTGACCGGAAGTAGAGGTCACATGGGTCAACCAATGTATCACACAGTAAGACCTTGCCTAACAATCACTTTTGGTGAAAGAATCATGGTCCTAACTCTTACCGCGTTTAAATGAGGAGCTACTTCCTGTTTAACCGGAAGTAGAGGTCACACAGGTCAAGCAATGTAAAACAAATTGAAGACCTTGCCTAACATTGACCTTTGGTGAAAGAATCATGATCCTAGCTCTTACCACTTTTAAATGAGGAGCTACTTCCTGTTTGACCGGAAGTAGAGGTCACAAAGGTCAAGCAATGTGTCACAAAGAAAGACCCTGCCTAACAATCACTTTTGGTGAAAGAATCAACTTAATATCTCCAAACATTGATTTTTTGTTGATTTTTAAAGATTTTGATTATTGAATTCAAATCGCTTGTCACATGACACCTGATGACGTCATGATGACGAAAAGTTTCGGGAGACAACTACCCTATATGGGCTTCCTTCAGACCAAGTTTGGTTAAAATCGGCTGTTAAAAAATTACCAAAGTGCCGCACACAAAATTTGTGTACAAAGTCTATACGAATTGAGGAGAAGAAGAAGAAGAAGAAAAAAAAAAAACAGAACAAAAACAATACCTTTTCCGATTCAAATCGGAAAAGCCAAAAAAAAAAAAAAAAACACGAACAACTAGACATTGTGGTTGTGGGAACAACCACTAGGTGTTCGGGGTCTCATTTCGTACAGGAACTGTTATGAGAATGTCTGTTGGAACGCATGTATGGCATACTGAAAAAGGCCTACACTTAAAACTGTGTGACTGAGCAAATACTGATCATGCTGGGTGCAGTGTATTCCTATTAGGGGCCTATATGTACACTGACTGATAGCGTATAGAAAATGGTGTCACCTTTAAATAATGTAAAATTGCCCGGACGATAACTTCCGGTAAGTTAATCACAAACAACTGAAAATTTGCAAAATTCATTGAATGCATACGATGTAAACAATTTGCAATTTGCACTGATGTACGTTATGTAATTACCGAATAAACAGTATTTGAATAATAACATCATGTTTCCTTTAAAAACACATAACTTCTGGTTGAATGACGTCACAGATTTCAAACTTCACACACATGTCAGGGTGCACTAGTGCTTCACACTCACCAAATTTGGCGAAAATCCGTTGTTTACTTTTGGACTACGTAATCACTGTATATCTTTGATCCACCGTAGAGGGCGCTATACAGCGTGTATAACGTCATCATTTAGATTTTCCGAAAGCCCAAGACCTACTCTATCTTTTACCCAACGAGGTTTTATGTGCCCAAATCCTTCCGTTTTTGAGTTATTTTGAGTCAAACTTCAACTTCCGGTAACACCGGAAGTGAAGGTCATTTGTACACAACACTAAATATGTTAATTGTTGACATTCACGTGTTGAGTAACATATGTCAAAATCATAATTGTAGGTCATGTGGTTCTCAAGTTACAGAGCACCAAAGTTTTTCCTTAAAACGCATGTAATTTGATACCCGATGACGTCATCATGACGTCAATCTTCTAAATACAACTTGGCATCATGACCGAAGTTCCCACCAAGTTTCAAGTCAATATCTTGTAACTATCATCAAGAAGTCTTGCGGACAAGTTTGGGAAGAAGGAAAATAAAAAAAAGAAAGAAAAAAAACTCGAACAATAACAATAGGTGTTCGGCTTGAACCCGAACACCTAATAACAATAGGTGTTCGGCTTGAACCCGAACACCTAATTCGAACAATTACAATAGGTGTTCGGCTTGAACCCGAACACCTAATAAAAAAAAAGACGCTGTATTGACGTAACTTTATAATTACAATTCCGAACCTCCAATTCACCAATGTACCAATTTTCAAGCCGATCGGCCGTTCCTACTATGTGTTATAAAAATTGCATTTTTTATGACGTCATGATGACGTCACCGATTTTTTTTCTATGCAGTGTTAATCTATGGTGTATGCTGAAGAATTATCAAAAAGAAATTCAAAGAGATCTTGTTTCGTTTACTAGATATCGTTAAAAGAACTTTAATGACCCAAAATTTCAATAAATCATAAAAAATCAGGGAATGACGTCATGATGACGTTATTGCAATTTTTCGATATAACACTTCCCGACTTAGATACATACCAAGTTTCAACTCAATCGGACTTAGGTTTCGTTCATAATTAATGTCTGAAGTTTGCCCCTTTAAGACACTGTCATGTGACACCTGATGACGTCATGACGACGAAAAGTTTCGGTGCACATTGACGCTATTGGGACTTTGTTTTGACCAAGTTTGGTTAAGATGGGCTGTTTAAAAATGGCCATATGGGGGGCCTAGAATACCCCTGTGCTTTGTCTATAGGAATTCCAACGACAAGAAGAAGAAGAAGAAAAAATAAAAAAATCAGAACAAAAACAATACCTTTTCCGTTGAACACGGAAAAGCGAACTAGAGATAATGTCTGTTGATAACAGAACATTTAAGGCTTTTCCGTATAAACCAACGTTTTTTTTTAGATCTAATGTTTAAAATTCGGTCACATTATTTCAATGTATAAAACTACTTTGAATCCAAACAAATTAATGTATGACAACTCAAATCATAATATTTTCGTGTCATAAAGAAAAACCACCCTAACATTAACATTTGGTGAAAGAATCATGATACTAGCCATTACCACTTTTAAATAAGAAGCTACTTCCTGTTTGACCAGAAGTAGAGGTCACAGAGGTCAAGTAATGTCTCACAATGAAAGACCTTGCCTAACATTGACTTTTGGTGAAAGAATCATGATCACAGCTCTTACCACTTTTAAATGAGCTACTTCCTGTTTGCCCTGTACAAGTCAATGGGCTAGCGTGAAAAATACTTTAAAAAATCATAAAAAATAAACAAATGACGCTGTCTTGACGTCACTTCATAATTCCGATCCCGAACCTCCATTTTACCAACCTACCAATTTTCAAGGCGATCGGCCGTTCCTACTATGCATTATAAAAATCGCACTTTTTATGACGTAATGATGACGTCACCGATTTTTTGTCTATGCAGTGTTCATCTATGGTGTATGCTGAAGAATTATTAAAAAGAAATTCAAAGATATCTTGTTTCGTTTACTAGATATCGTTAAAAGAACTTTAATGACCCAAAATTTCAAAAAATCATTTAAAATCAGGGAATGACATCATAATGATGTCATTGCAATTTTTTTATATAACACTTCCCGACTTAGATACATACCAAGCTTCAACTCAATCGGACTTAAGGTTCGTTCATAATTAATGTCTGAAGTTTGCCCCTTTAAGACACTGTCACGTGACACCCGATGACGTCATGATGACGAAAAGTTTTGGTGCACATTGACGCTATTGGGACTTTGTTTTGACCAAGTTTGGTTAAGATCGGCTGTTTAAAAGTGGCCAAAGTGCCACCTAGAATGCACATGTGCAAAGTCAATAGGAATTCCATCAACAAGAAGAAGAAAAAAAAATCAGAACAAAAACAATACCTTTTCCGATTAAAATCGGAAAAGCCAATAAAACAAAAACTTGAACAATAACAATAGGTGTTCGGCTTGAACCCGAACACCTAAAAAATCTAACAATTACAATAGGTGTTCGGCTTGAACCCGAACACCTAAAAATTAATATGTAGCTGTGAGCACGTAAATGTCCTTTTTACATTTTGTCTGTAAACAGGATGTGGTCATGTCAGATTGCGGGATTGAAACCTGCAATTGCGTTTACACTTCAACATTGCGGGGTTGAATCCGGCAAAAAGTAATGTGTATCATAGAAATCTAAAATAAAACATAAAATCAGTGTGAATACAAATCTAAGAAGAAAAAAGGGAATTATAAAGCTAAAAGACAAACTAACGATTTTCAAGAACCAGAACACACAAATCACTAATAAACTGAGTAATATTTAACAGCATCATTTATTAAAAGCGATATACAGTAAAACCTCAATTACCCGAACCTCAAGGGAATGAATGTAAACTTCCTGACTTCGACTCGCGCATGTTTTGAATTGTCAAGTCAAATTGTGCACATAGAGTAGAGGGGGATCGACTCACAATGGAAGTGGCATTTTACGTCGCCCAAATAAAATGTACATTGTACTTCATTTTCAGTATAATGCATGATGTATATATAATAAATTGTATGAGTTTTTAGACATTTCTCACCTGAGAGTTGGTATTCTGCCGATATTAAACAGTTCACGACGGATGAAAAAAAAAAATGTTCACATCCGAAGGACGTGATAAAGCGCCGTAGGTTTTTTAGAAAACAGGCAAAAATTTGCCGGATGACGTGAGAAGGTGCAGCACTTAATGACGCCAGTGGCAGATGACGCCTCAGTCGGAGCTTTCTCAGTTGCAGATTATGTGAGAAAGCACGATAATTTCCCGTTGTGGTCACCGGATGACGGTATAATAACGCTGCTTTTGACATTTTGGGTGGCGGATGACGTTTAGGCTCGCCGTGTCTGGCTGTACCCTTTACAGGGATTTTTCAAGCTTGGATACGGCCAGTTGTGTAGACCGTGTTCGCTGTGGATTACATGTACATCGCCCAACTCCCGTGTCCCACAAGCTATTATCTATTGTCTCTGCTCGCTCAACCATGAAGAATTGGGTAAATGGCTATCCATCTATTTCCCTTTATTTTCGTGTTGGACTGTCAAACAATTCATGGGGATATTTCATACTACTTGATCTTGTCTATAATTGTCGGCCTGGCTCTTCACCATTACCAGTCATGGATGACGCCCATTTTGTAGGAAAAATCGTCATGCATTCCGCGGTTGACAAGATATCGTCAAAAGGGGCATAGGTTATGGCAAGTGCGTTAGGCACTCGCCTCTCACCAATGTGACCCGGGTTCAATCCCGGCTTGGGTCATATGTGAGCAGGTGAGTTGAGTTGTGCGTTGGTTCTCTCCTATGCTACGAGGGTTTTTCTCTGGATTCTACGGTTTCCCTCCCTCCACAAAAATCAAACACTTTCGATCTCAGGCTGTGCTCAGTGATCATTATATGGGTTGAAGTGTGCAGGCTGCCGTAGGCACTGCTGTCAACTGGATCACGTTGTAGTTGCATCCTTCGCAATTTAGCACCCCTACTGCTAGTAAGCATGATTAGCCTCCCAAATTATTATTATTTTTATATCACACAGTTGCTGCAGATACGGACAATAGTGAATCACATGCTTTTACAAGGTGAGGCGCAATGATCAAAACCTACACTTAAGAGACTGCCAGCGGACTGTACCCATGTACAGTATACGGCGCACTCCAACTGAGTTTTGCCGAGCTGAAAAAGTGTGCCATATACATGGAACTTTATGGTACACGATACCTATGTGGAATGTTTGTGGCCATTTTCCAAGGAATAAAATATTTCCATTTAGAACTGTACTTGGAGTGAAATGCTACCCATGTAACTGCTTATCTAGTCATGAGCTGTACTTTCTAGTCTTGATTCTATGGTTTGAAGCTATATGTAGCTTTTTTAACAAAGAAGTAACGGCACCATTTTTTCAATTGGATGGTATACTTACATTCATCACCATTCATAGCCAGTACAGAGTCATCAGAATCAGTATTATAGACAACAGCACCTGAGTATCCCACCTTCTGAGCATTCCAGACCTGATAGAAAACCAGCAAATAAGTTTTTCTTGAATTACCATTTAATGTCAGATGCGAAAAAAGTATGCAAATCCTTGAAGCCAAGCACTTTTAATAATCAAGTTTATAGTGAAATTCTGTGAAAGGAGCATCTAATCCAATTTGAGTTTCCCTTGCACCATAAATGGTATGCAACAAGCTGCTCATGATCTGCCACTCTAAAGTGTCTTTACTCATTTTTGTGGCCGCAATGACAAATGACATTATGGGCGAATCGCAACCACTAACTGCATACTGTTATTGCGCTTTTCGCGACAGTTGATCGCTGTTTAATAACTTTTTGTGTACATTTCACTTGATTTCTAATTATTGTAAACTATTAAAGCAAACAAACATTATTCAGAAAAAAAATCATGGCACTATAAAAACACACAAAGACAAATGTGCGCAGATTTGTGATGCACGATGTATGTTATACGTCATTATAATGCATATACAAACATCACATAACAAAACTGCGCAGATATTTGTTAATTTGTGATGTACAATGTATCAAACATCACAATGTATGTGGGAAGATATTTCTGATGTTCGATGTTCCTCTTGAGCCACCTTTCATTGCCGTCTTGCGCATGATATGCATCTAGTTAGTTTCACAATGTGAATAATGTAATAAGCGCCCCAAGTGTCATGTGTCATGGCAACTACCGCATCTCCCGCTGGATACGAAACCACACTATACAGAGTACTATGCTTTGAGATGCATTTCAAACATGAATGACAAAATAGGAGACTGGTCAGACAAAATGTTCATATGAATTTCCTGTGTAAACTTGTGCAAAAAACAAAACAAACAAAGAATTACCAACTCATTGCTAAAATAGACATACTGTACAATTTCTTCCCCAAGGTGTGAGATTCATGACAGCAACAATGGTCACAGTCCTTCATGTAATCATGTTGCCAATTAATTGGCATGCCCAAAACAAGGTAGCTTTTCCCCTTTTTTTTTAAATGTTTCAATTTTACTGTAGAAAACTTGTGCAATTTCCAACCATTTTCTTACATGCCAAGAGACTACATGACAATGATAATCAGGGGACTCCCTTAACTTTTTTTTCACTCACCAGCCGGACTACCCAACCAGATTGTTGGGTAGTCCACCAGCTTTTGAACTCGCCTGAATGTTTTACACTACTTTGTGGCATAAGGCATTGTTATTTGTTTATTACTATTTCAGCAAACAAGAGTTAACTACTTTACACTTCAGAGCTCATATTTAGTTGAATCAACCAAATGTCAGTATAGTTTGATACAATATAGACTACATAATTGCAAATAACACAATCACAAAAATAAAAACAAGATAGACAAAGGTTCAAAGCCAACAGTTTATAAAATTTTAGAAGGGAAGTACATGTATATGATCATGATGGCTTTAACCCATTAGCAATTGCTGCTATAGTTTGCCATAATAATCACTGAGGAAAATTAGGGAAATACACTTTTAGGAAAACAAGACTATTCAGAAAAAAAATTGACAACTGCTTTTTCTGTTCATATTTATGTGTAAGAAGTTGTAAATTTATGTTGTAGCTTATGAGTTGCTCTTTCACATATTTTGTTACACATTGTGACCTCTCCAATTTGACCTTTGACATTTCTAAGTGAATAAAAGTGTGATTTCTGTGTAAAAACCAGAAATGTGTGTTTTTTCTTCAACAAGGTGTTTTACCCCCACAGCCTTGCTGTTGTCTTGAGGGCATGACATTTTTTTTTTCAAATAAAAACATGTAATAACAATTATTTACTATTCTAACTTGTTAGATGACACTTTACCTCTCCTGGTAAATCCATTGTATTCCCATCTTAAGTATGTATGCCTTCACCATTAATTAATGATTTATTGATTGAACTATATAGAGTAATTTATTTATTTGTCCATGTACTTGTAATTGATTATTTATTGCTTTTATTGTTTGAACATTTTGTTAACATGTAGTGTTATCTTGCATGGCAGCATTTGGAGAGCCACTCGATTGTGATTTAGTTCGCATTTGACAATCCTTCGGTGTGTTTCCATGCACTGTTCTTCTACTGTTTGGTTTTGTCATTTTGTTTATTTTCTTGTTTGTATTGTGGTGCCCTCAGAAATAATAAATGAAATGAAATGAAATGGAAAAAAAGATTCCAGTAATTTTCTATAATTAGTCGGTATTCTATAAAATTGACTCAAATGCGTCTAAATAAATACCTGGTAAAAAAGCTTAACTTATATATCACTTCCACCACCTACATCTTTTATCATCATAATTACTTTCATGGCTGTTCAGCTCCTGCAACACTTGTTGCAGCGTGAATTGGGAAGATGCCATTTTTTCCATTGTGTGTGTATGTTCATGTACTGTGTTGTGTATAGATTCAACATTGCAATTTGACACCTCCGACCTTTAACCATACATTGCATGATTTTTTTTCGATAGCAACCATAGGGTATCTGTTTTGCATATGAAAGAAGAAGCCTTCAGCTTTTTGTCAATATCTGACACAAGAGGTCACTGCTTACAATTTACAATGTAGTTGAACTGACGCATTGAAATTCGCTATGCAATTTTGGGCGGTATAGTGAGCAATAGGCCAGGTGGTGACTAATGGGTTAATGAAGCTTCTATGAAAAAAAAATCCAGTCCTTTATCTCTCCTCTCCCACTTCCAAATCAGTGCTTATTAGTACCACAAAAGTCACTTGCACATCAGCAAGTTATCTCCACAACACATGCACTGGCTGATGTTTTATTGCACTTGAAACAAACATTAGTTAAAACCATAAATTACATGTTTATTTTGGTTACAAATCAGTTAATTCGGGAAATACTGTCACAATATTTAAGATGTAAGATGTTATGTAACTTACAAGTTACATAACATCTTCGACGGTCTCATTACCACGCCTTCTACGGCAGTCTCCAACGCCAATAAAAGGACAGTGAGCAGTAGTATGAGTCTCCAGTCTGATGAAACTGATAGCTTATCAGTGAAACGTCACTAAATAGTGAGTACAATATTCCATCTTTATACTGGATTTGACATAATGAATCTCCCAAAATATCTGTTAATCTAAAATCAAGATGAATCTATTCAAAGATGTGAGAATTAATTATGGGCAGGAAGCCGTGAGAAACCTCCGTTCGCTGGAAAACATTGAACGTAAAATATCCAGGTTTCGATGTCACAGAGTGTTCTCCCTCCGAGCCAAGGACTGCGGACTTATTCCACCTAGTCTACGTCTCAAATGTCCCATCAACACCAAAAACACCTTTTCTATAGTCTCCAAAGTGGAAAAGTCACTTCTTAGGGAAAGGATTCGAGTCATCTCCAACAAAATCACAAACTTTGAGAGTACTAAAACAGCAGCGAAAGAACATTTAAACTCCCACGGTATATCATGCGACTTACAACGCAAGATCTTGCGGCATGTGGAAAATTCTTGTGAGAGTGAGTTCCAAAATGTCCGCGCGCGCACGTAACATTAAAACTGCACAGTCTATCAGAAAAACAAGCAGTCTCGTCAACAGTTAAGGACGACTTAGCAACGAATGCAGCAACCCTTGATCTCAGTGGAACTAAGCTTAAAAGATGGGTAAAAAATCTATCAAAATACAAACTCTCGGAGCCTCAAACCAAGGTTTTGGCTCGCGGTTTAGGCTTTGCAGTGAGTCCAAAAAACATCAATCATCGTCGATCATAGATGATCACATAGTTGCATGTGAAAAAGCATGCTGGAAACTACCGCAATCGGAAGCAATACAACTGCATGCAGAAATCGTTGGAATCATCAAATCATCCAAACCACCTCCCACCAACATCAGCAAAGATGAAAGACAGGCGATCAAACAACTCTTGTTGGACAAAACTGACTATGACAACAAAATGCAGACCCTCCTCAGCACTGGATAAAGACCCGACACCTGTCCACAAGAAAGAACTGGTTTCCATTCTACAATGACTTGTGCTTGTAATAACCAAATATTTTTCCATAGTGAGGCCATTTTTTTTTAATTACTTGGATTACAGAATCACCGGATTTGGGAAAAAAAAATTAAAAATCGCCGCCGAAGATTTTCGATTTTGATGAAAAAAAAAACCCCAAAAAACAACAAATTGCCCATGTCCGACTCAAAATTGAGCAAATAATTCATGAAAGGTAATTTTAACATCAATTTCCACTCGTACGATTGACAGGCCAAGCAATACTTAAGTGTAAACTCGCCAGTTTTCTGACACCGAAAATAGCGTGCGAAAACACCGTTGGGGAGCCACTGGCAACGTGCAGACATCAAGAATACACATGCATGGAGGGACACATGCACATGTACATGTACACGCAAGCTCCGGACGTACATGTACTGTTCAATAAATTATCAAACCTGTGTCTGGAGTCATTATTTTAATCAGTAATAGTCATGTTTCCATCGGGAAATATCCTTATCATCATGGGTAAAAATGTTTGTGACAGCGTTTCACTATAACGTGAACCGCCAGTTTGATTTGATCCAAAAGATTAACGCAATGAGATCAAGATCGACCGAAGCATCAACTTGTACGTTGTGGTCAACTCGTATGCCGCTCAACTCGTACGATGACCAGCTCGTACATCCGATTTTTTTTTTCGAGGAATTGACGTTTTTTTTGTATCGGGATTTTTTCTCTCGAGATTTTGTTTGAGGGATTGACATTTTTCAGGATTGTAGAATAAACTTGGCTGTAGGGATCTCCTAACAGGATTTCATTTCAAGGGATCGTGTTTTTTTTTATTCCAGGGAGCAGGGGATTGGTATATTGAAGGGGAAACTCAAATCCTTCAAATTTCACTGGCCATTTTATAAAGTCATTTTGAAAATTGTGTCGTGCGAGTTGCTCAGCGTACTTGTTTGTCGGCGTACAAGTTGGTCAGCGTACGGGTTGGACAGCCCGTACGAGTTGACCAGCATTCGAGATCGACTAGACAATCACAAAATTAGTTACACGATATTCGGCGGACGCTGAATTTTGTGATTGGCTCAATGTGCCACAGATCAACAATCTGAGTCGCATTGAGCCAATCACAAAATTCGTATCAAGCTGTGCCGGCCGTACACATGGTCATGAACACGTGCAAAGTGTAGGCTAGGCATTTCGTGCGAGAAACGTTATGGTCATAATTAGTTGGACACGCAGCACTTGCACCACATGTTCACTCACAAAAATTTATATATCAGACTGGAATTGAGGTATACGGAACGTGAATGAAGTGTCCGCTAAATATGTAGACTGCAGAGAAACTCTACTATGGTACATCGAATTCTGTTTGCACGTATGAAAGTCACGATGAAAGGCTGCATGCATCATGTAGGGCGCGATATACATGTACTTGCAGTTGTAGCATGCCACGCCGCGGCACTGGCAGTCTGCAAGGTATGTGCACTTCGGCTTATTGCAAACACAGGCATTGCATATTTCCAGATTTTTTGGCCAATTTGGGTTGTGATCATTTTTTTTCCGTCTTCATTGGGTGCCGCCATTTTGGATTACAGGGCGCCCCCCAATTTTGTTTTTTGTTATTTTTTTTTAATTCCCGCTCGCCGCCGGAAATTGTGACCCAAAAATTCCGTAATCCAAGAAAAAAAACAAAAAACGGCCTAATGTGCACAAATTGATCAGGACTGAGAAATTATGCTCGCTAAATCTGGGTTGTCATTATTGCCGAGCTTGTTATAATGGGAGTCGACTGTAATCAATACTGTAAATGCTTTAAATCAATGTGAATAAGCAGTTAATCATACCTTTAAATCAAAATTACAGTCGTCACGCCTTATGAGGGCAAAGTAGTTGTAACTCATCATCTCAGATGCATTACTCCTTGGTGGTTGCTGAAGGGGATGACAGCCATTTAGAGGAACTGCCACCACAAGTTTTCCCTGAGCAAAATCAAGCAAAATTCAAAACAAAACACATTTTTAAAAATGAGGACAATAGAATTAAACTGTAAAATTTCCATTACAATATTTTTAGAAAAAAGGTATCTTCAGTGACATCAATGCAAATCTAGTATCCTCTGTGGCAGTAATGCAGATGTCTTGAGGCAGGAACCTCCCATGGCTGTTTTTTAGATAATCAATTAATTTTCACATAGTAATATTGTGGATGTTGTAGAGTTTTCTGAGCCCCAAAATCACAGCGGTATCGCAAATCATGGTGAAATCTAACGACTTGTGTACAATGCCATTTATAAAATGCTTGGAGTAAGGAGGGCCTGGCGCATTTCAAAACAGGTTTGATGCAGATCGAAATGCATCAGGTCCTATTAACTCCAAGCATTTTATAAATTTCGGGTCATTTTTGAAGCGTAACAATCAAGGCATACAAATGCGCACCAGCAAATTAGTCTGGGTTTGATGAATTTGTTTCTTTTGCTATATCATTTTATCACATCACTAATCAAATGCATTATACTCGGCGAAAATTGCACGGATGGGTTTGCGATACGATCTGCATATTGCTAATCGTGGGTTTTGCCACTCGGCACCTTTCAGGGGATTGCGGATGGTCGAGAGACAATTTCCTGTATCAGGTTTCCGGACGTTACGTTGCCGCAAATTGTGGTCGACCACAAACAGATACATGTAGGTCATTTCATGTCACAGCTTAAAGGGCGAAGCAACGTCCATTGTCGCATTGAAAGAAACAAGTTTTTTGTTGAAGAAAATAAAGTTTTGCTTCGGAGATCATACCAATCTGGTCATCCACGGGCTTCAGGCCCGCTCTGTGTCGGTACTTGACGTTTGACACAGAAGAGATCTGCGGGCAGCAGCAGCAGAGGCCACACATCCACATTGGGATCTTCCATTGCTATTCCGCGTGACAATGCCTAGGAATGCTCAGGTGTGCTATGCGTTCAATAGTAGCAATGATTTCAAGTACTTTAGGTGCAGATACCTTCAACAGTGGCTGTTTTGTTCCGCTGGCTCGATTTAAACGAAAATAGAACCATTTTGCAAGAGGGTTCTTTCTGCAGGGGATACGTTGTGTTACACCGGCCCTCGAGTTCCCAAGGGCTCAGAATGTCTTCAATCTGCTCTATGATTGCGCAACCTCAGGTTGTTGTCGAAAAACTTCAGAAGGAAATCAAGGTTGGTCGCATTTTGCGTAGCGGTCTCTAGAGCAACTTCAATGCTCGACCATTGGTTTAGTTCCTAAGAGGCCCTGGTTTATATCGTTTCGATTCTGCATGTTTTATTTCCTTATCACAGTGAGATGAATGATTTTATTATTAACAGGGACCATTGCTTCCAATGGGGTGTTCGGTTTCACATGCGCTCTTCGACAAGTTCAATTTTCCTGGAATTTCAGATAAGGAGCAGGGCCCTCGCAGGTCAGGTTACACATTATCTCCGAGATTTCCTATTCATCGCTCGCACACGAGACTTATGTCATGACCTTTCAGTTTACTGTACTGCTGTATGTACAGAACTACTCTATGTGTGCCATTTGCTAAAAAAAAAAAATGGTTGTTTTTGTGACATAGTAAATCATCATTTGATTAATCATATTTCTGGCTTAAGAATCATTGTACAAAATAGCACATTAATTTTTCTTGACATTCAGTGTGAACCCTCTACGATCCCATTATTGATTTTGTTTATTACCGCTTTCATTTCGAAGGACACCCTATTTTGTAAATGGTAACGGACGTAACAGGTGGTTTCCGTACATTATAAACACGATACGTCCGAAACGGGAGTCGTTTTTTCTTTATTTTGAAAATGATTTCAAATCACAAGAAGCCATTTCGAAAACTATAAATCAGAATTACATTTCCTCAAATTGACATTCCTTGAAGCATTTCGGTAGCAAAGATATAACTCGTTCTTACAAATCTGACAGGATTGGTTTCCGCGATCATTCTGTTGCGTCCGCAACACGTGTCGCTCTGTACTGTCTTGTGCACGCATTCTTCGTCGAGACTGAACCCGTCCAAGCCACCAAAATGGGGACTTAGAAACCGCTTTACAAATAAGACTTGTCAAAGATCGAACCTGTGTTATTTTAACGCTTGCACGACACGTGGTTTCCAGAAGCTTCCACACAGTACGTCCGCGACCACGTTACGTCACCACAAAAGTCTTCGAAGTAAAAGTGGCATTTAAGAGCAGTTCTTGTTCAGTTAAAAGTAGCAAATCATAAAACAAATACATTCTCAAACTTAACGATATTCTACCCATGGAAATGGTGATTAATTTCCGATTTTTTACCGTTTTCGAGTTTATTCGAGGAAACCCCCAACGGTTTCTAATGTTACGTCCGTATCACTACAAGGATGGCTGTACCATTATTCAGTGATAGGAGGTGCCAAAATCTGTTGTAAGGAATCACACTCTAAACTGGTGAAATAGCTGGTATTGAGCATATGTGCAATCAGAATATAAAAATGCGCATTAAGTAGTTACTTGTGTTTGTGTTTTTGATGACAATCTGGTTATTATTACAGTGTAGTGAAAGAAATAATAAATACAACTATTTTGACACCCCTATCTGAAATGGTATATTCCAAGTTTTTGTTTGCATGGTTGCTAGCTTGCTAGCTGGCTCGTCTAGTTCCACTCGTCCCTCAGTGATTTTCGAGGCGCGCAGTTCGCAAGGAACCAGTCTTGACCAAGAAGGCTTGATAATAATGTTTGATTGAAAACGCGAATATGGTGAATGAAAACATTGTCTATAAAATCGTCTGTTCGTCTGTTCCGTGAAAGGCGGAGACTCGTCGTAGTTAAAATTTGACATATATTCAGTTGGACAAGTGACAGTATCGGAGTCAGGCAGTGTACGGTACGTAGGCCGGTCGAAAAAACCTTGCCTTCCTCGGCCCACACCAGTAACGTTACTACTCACGTTAGCCTAGTACTGCTCAGAAGTCCTACGTTACTTGTCGCTAAATTTCTCTGTTTTGTAAAAAGATGATGTCCGCTGGCAAGCAACTGTGGAAATGGCCAACTGTTCCAGGTTGCATCTGGTACAAAATGGAGAATGTTCTGTGCAAACTCGTTCCTCCGGAGTCCGGATCTTGTAACATCGCGCGGAATTTACAAATTCACCCAAACAAATGAACCCTAAGTCTACGTGCCACATGGCACTGCATACGAAATGCACCTGCCTCTGCTCATGCTCAACTGCCATCCAATCTGAGAGCAGTAGGCTTACATGCACAGGTCTATTTACTTGATTCTGTATTGATGTTAAACCAGAGTTTTTTCTGCTGCCTTTTAAAAATAATTGACAGTAGACAGTGCAATATCTGCCAACATTTTAAGATGATATCTTACTTATAGATTGCAAAAATCTTGTTTTACATGCAATAAGAAATACAAAAAATAATACTTTCACTCAAAACTTTTGGAAATACATAAAACATTTCTGTACAAATACATCATTTACATGTGTGTAATTTCAAAAAATCTGCTTTAACAACCAGAAAATCTCATCTTGCTCTTTATTATGTCACAAATCTGACTGAGTCTGATAAAATCTTTTTCAGTCAAGTTTATAGTGAATCAACTTTTTAAGCAGATGTCTCAAGTGACTATCATGTTGGTTGTTAAATGCCTGGTTCAAGAGCAGCCCAGCCTTGTAGCCCTCAGTGACTTAAGAATGTAAAGGTTGTGAATTACCTACTGAAATACAAGTAGATGGGTGTATGCAATAGTTATGATGCCCATGTAAAGAATTTTGAACATGGTTGAAATTAAGTTACGGATGTAACAGGAATGGTTTCCAGTTACATCCACAACCATTTGAAATGTGACCACTCAAATGACATTGGGATTTATCAGTACATGTATTAATCTGCTGCAAACTTGTCATACTGAAACAGAAAGAGTAAAATGTTGCTACACAGGACAATTCTCATGATTCTGCATTTTTTCTTGTATTGAATATGAATTAGAAGTGACTCCAGAGTACTGGTAAATATTTTGATTTCAAAAGATTCCATTATGTTCATTCAGTTAAGTTGGAAATGAGCAATATTTCTTTACATTTTAAATTACTTTTTTATAAGTATCCTACCAACATCCAAAATAAATGAATTGAATCCTGATTGCATGTTGTTACTTTCAGAAATCTTTATTATATTTGAATGTGGTTTCCGGAGTTACATCCACAACCTGCTATATGATGCGTCATTAACAATCGTCATTATTTTCTGGGCTACTTTAGTTTTTGCAAAAGTACTATTAGTTTAGTGAAGTACAATCAATAGTGTATCCAAATTGGATAAAATAATGATATATCACTGAGTTTGAAATTTCAGCTTTTATGTCACACTTTGTTATCAAACTTCATGGAATGTTTTTTTTTTATAGCTTCCATGGTGTACTTCACAATGAATTACGATGAAACTGTCTGATCGTTACAAAGAGGGACGTGGCAATTTTTGTTAGCTGCCCGATTGATTAAAACTTGCCTAAGATTTTGTGGAATCCACGTTTATAATGGTTATATCAGTAGCTGTACTGCCTCCGAAAACTTTGTGTAAAGTAGAAAACGCATCACGCATGTAGCAATTTGTGGCCACAGCTGTTTTATCCGATATCCCCGTCCGGCCAATCGGCCGTACACGAAACCCCTTATTACAAAACACATCTTTTTTTCAGCGAGCATACACAATGTATTGTACACCACACTGACTGAACAGCGGCGATGAACGCAAGTGCTCCAGCAACTAGAGACAGCGTAAGTCTTAATTCAAGACATTTTGTTTCTGTGGAAACTGGAACGTAAGAACTGATTGCTTTCCTCCATACATGTACTTCACACCCATACATGTGTACAGACCCAGAAAGTGTTCAAGCAACAACGTCTGGTTCCAAGACTAAGGCCGCGTGGGAATATTTTTCGTGTGTAAGAAGTGTGTAAGACTTTCATTCTAATTGGTTTACAAACGCTATTTAAAAGAAAAGGCTGCGCTCTCAAACTCTCTTTGAACCCCTCAAAATGCCAAGTTATGCAAATCTATTCAGGCAGAAAGGAACCCCCTGTATTTCAGGTTTCTATCTTGGATGTTCAACTTCAACAGGTTCAGAGTGCTAAATTATTAGGCGTTATTTTCCAGCAGAATTTGAAATGGGACATGCATGTTGCTAACATAGTCAAAAAAGCCTCTAAGAAACTCTTCATGTTGAGGAAATTAAAGAATAATGGTATTTAATAATGAACTTATATCCGACCCCTTGTGGAATATGCAACACCATTATGGCATTCCGGTATTTCCTGCACTCTTTCTGATCAAATAGAAAACATTAAAAATAGAAAACATTTAAAAAAGGAATATCTCGTATCCTTTTAGGTCAAAAGTGTAATAATTATGATCATGCATTATCCACTCTGGGTCTGGAACCTTTAGAAGAGCCAAGCTTTGTACCAAATTTGCTTTACATTCATATAACTTAAATAAATTTAACCAATGGTTTGTCAAATCAAAAAGCACACATTCTATGAATCTCGGGTCAAACAGAATTCTTCATGAAGTGACACGTAAAAATAATCTTTTAAAAAACCATTTTTGTTTCACAATTGAAATAGACACACATTTAAGAATTAACTAAGAATCCTCACCTCAAATCCACTCAATGGAAGTCTGTCTCCAAAGTTAGATGGCATTGATGGAAATGTATAGCTGACATTTTTGCGTGTCACCTGCAAAGAATTTATAACTGATGAGTACAATGAAGTCATACAGTCATTATAATCAATACGTATATTTCATGCAAGAAAAGAAGTCACAGGGCCTTTACGAAACATGGCCTAAGGTTAGGCTTGGGACTTATTTCGCTATTGCCATTTGAGGCCCACAAAATGAAATGAAGGGATTAGGCCTCATGATGGATCCAAAGAAAGACTCCAACTTCACCATGTAGGCCTATATCATGTCCTTCATTTCATTTAGAACACAAAATGGGGGACACAAAATGGTGATAGCAAAATGCAGTCTCACGCCTCATTTCATAAAGGCCACTCATTACCGTGTGGGGTGTCACTTATTTGAAGATAACTGGCTGAACAATATTTTATGTCTCAGAAAACCCATTTCCACAATTTCACTAAATTAGCATTCATCAATTTGTTATGGACTATTCTCACTCGGCCTGGGCTGTCGCGTCAAGTCGAGTTGACAACCAATGTTCAAACGTCTAGAAAAGACACAATCTGTGATCAAATATTCCAAACTAAACTGTCGTCTGCTAGAGCAACTTTCATTCTTCCGATGTCAGACGGCAGGTCACGTGATCCCGTTGCGATCTGGGTTTTTATGGCATGCCAATGTGACAAAAGTGTTAAAGTCTTTCTCAAATCGAAGTGACATAATTTTGTTTTTCTCCTTTTAGCTTTCAACTTTGATTTATAAGCTGATGTGTCCATGTTTAGGCCTCTCATAATGATGCCACATATTATAAAAAATGCCATGTGAAGTGTTCGGTACATAATCACTTGTGATGACAGTGTGGATGACAGTAGCAAGCGAGCTGGTAAGCTGAGCGACCCACGATGAATTGGAAAAGTCTCCTACAACCATTTATTTATAACAATTATTTACAATTCACAATCTTGGAATCAAGACTGTTTCAAAACCTTTTCAAAAACCTTCATTGGCCCAGTAAGAAGTATCGAGTCAGGACAATATTCCAGCCATTTTTGAGTGATCCGATGTCAACAAACTTTGCCGCACAGGCAAAAAGTACCGAAAACTAGTGACGCTTTGTTTACTTTGCGGAATCTGTGTTGCTGTAAACGACAGACAATATTTCTAAAGAAAAGACTTGAGCTTCGAAGATTTTTACAGATTATAATCTGGAAGTGTCCAGTTGAAAGTTAGTGGAGGGATTTTCTGAAACTTCAATTTGTTACTGTTTTAGAAACGTTTTCCCGTTATCCTATCGGAAACTGATAACTGCAGGCTATAATTATTATCTTATTGTTTTGAACAGATGCAATCAAATTCAACCACACTGCAAGATAATTGTTGTATAAGAGGAATGTTTGGATGCTAAAACTGTTTGGATTGTGTGAAGTTATTTTAATAGATTACCCTCTAGTCTTAGCTAATGAACAAGCCCCCTATGAATTACATTACTTAGCGTTCAAGCTCCTTTAGAAATAAATAAATCGGCCCCTCAGTGATAATGTCACGGTCAGCTCCAATTAAATATGCGATCCTCAAGAAAAGAATATTACCCAGAATATATTTAGTATATGCCCCTATCCCCCAACATCATTATTTTCAAGCTCCCAAACAAATAAAGTTACAATCCTTCAGAAATAATTTCACGATCATCTCCAAATAAGTACGCGATCCTCAAGAAATAATATTTCCCCAGAATATTTTCAGTAGGCCTATCCCCCAACATCATTATTTTCAAGCTCCCGAAGAAATAAAAACACCATCCCTCAAAAATAATGTCACGATCAGCTCAAAATAAAAACGGGGTCTTCAAGAAAATCCCAAGAATTAATTCAGTAGGCCTGTCCCGCAACCTATTATATTCAAGCCCCATAATAAAGAAATAATGTCAATATCATCTCCAAATAAGTACGCGATCCTCAAGAAAAGATATATATCTCCAGAATATATTCAGTAGGCCTATCCCCCATGATTACTATTTTCAAGCTTCCAAAGAAATAAAAACACCATCCCCAAAAAATGTCACGATCAGCTAAAAAAAAAAAAAACGCGATCCTCAAGAAAAAAGGATATCCCCAGAATAAATTCAGTATGCATATCCTCCAACATAATTATTTTCAAACTTTCAAAGAAATAAAAACACCATCCCTCAAAAATAATGTCATGATCAGCTCCAAATAGATACGAGGTCCTCAAGAAAAGAATATATCCCCAGGATAAATCCAGAGTGCTTCTCTCGCAACATAATTATTTTCAAGCTCCCAAACAAATAAAAACACCATCCCTCAAAAATAATGTCACGATCAGGTCCAAATAAATCCGGGGTCCTCAAGAAAAGAATATATCCCAGAATAAATCCAGTATGCCTCTCCCGCAACATGTATTTAAGTATATCCAAGCTCCCAAAGAAATAAAATCACTTTCCTTTTGAAATAATAAGTCACCATCAGCTGCAAATAAATAGGGCCCATGAGCATTTCTGGGAATGTAGATTTTTAGGGTTGGTAAATATATTTTTTAGCCATCGATAAATATCCTGGTAGGACCAAAATGCGTCAGGTGCCCCTCCTAACTCCAAGCATTAAATATAGCCATGCAGTCTCTGCCCTACCAGAAAAAAACCTGAAAAGTGATTGACAGTTCTTTTGTTAGTCGCGCCCAGTGCAACTTGCGGTCTGAGAGATTATGGCTTCAACTCTGGGGCACTTGTCTTTGAGTATGCCGCCAATTTCCGGAACTTCCCTCTTCCATAATCTGATGGTAAACAAGTGTAAAATCTGAGTCGGAGGAGGTTTTTAGCCACGCAAAGCCCACGCAACTGATAGCCCCGTTTCGTCCACAAGAAATCTCCGCATGGGCTCGTGGGCCCTCGCTCGTTCCACACAATCTACACGCGTGGCACTCGTTTCGTCCCTTGTGGATTTGGAATTACTTGTGACCACCACTGTATTGTCTGGAAAGTCAACTGGACATAGATGGTTCACATTGTAGGAAGCTAGTTACTATATAAAGTGTACTTACTGCGATGACATCAGCCAAAACAGATCTGGGAAGCATTAACGTCATCATTGTGAGACAGGACAGCCACAAGAAGATACCACTGGTGTACGTGTACAATCTAGACTCCATGCTTGCGTCTTAATACACTTATCACTGAAATCAAGAAATTAAAACACCATACATTTAAACATGAAGCAGTTACATTGAATAATACTGCAACTAATGTGATTATTGCATATATGTGCACATGCATAGCAAGCACACCAGATAAGAAAATCAGTCTAGAGGATTAGAAGTCCTGATTTTTAAGGACTTCTTTCGACTTAGACTTGAACATTAACTAGGCCAGACACAATATAACAAACTTGCTATCTTCATTTTACCAGGAGCAGATCCAGGATTTTTCAAAAGGGGGGGCGTGGAAATAAGATGCGCCAATTCAATAGCGAGGGTATTCTTGGATCCAAGACGCCTTTCGGGGTGCTGGATCCGATATGCAATAATGCATAATGTGCACGAGATTCACTGTTACAAGAGTACCCTCTTGGACGAGTACCAGCCGGTAAAAACGTCTTGGTTACTTCGCTTGTTTTGCTCGGAATTCTGAGCATGCCTGTATGGTTGTACGCTTTTTGTGGGTACATGTGGATGTTCACGCACATGTATAAATTACATGTCACTGCATGCTCACACGTAAAAAACTGCGTTGCCTTTGTATGTAGCGAATGATGTCGGACTGTTGTGGACTAAGCAATCGATTTTGAAGCAAAGAAACTGGGCATTGAAAAGCTAACACCTCATCAGATCAACGCTGTTCGTCACATTGTACATAGCCATGACATATTTGTTAATTTGCCAACTGTATTTTAATAATTATGATGTATAATTATCTTCACATTTTGCATTTCATTTCTCAATAAATTGGGAGCGAGTTGGCCAAGGGGCGAGTTGACCTGTAACCGCAGAATAAGCGATGTCTACCCTGAGTGTTTCAGTTCATGTGCCAAAAATCAGGTTCCTTTCTTTTTTATTCTACTGGCCAAGGTGAAATAACTCTGGCAGAAGCTGATGAGCTCTCTGCAACAAATAAATCACCAAAAAGTGCCTCTTTGCGGGTTCCACGACCGATCGGTTTATCGTCGGATACTAGCTCCTTCAGATCTTGCGGTCCGCTCCGGCTGATGAAGCCATCTGTTTGTGCTAGCACTGGTCGCCCACCGTGTCGCCGGTCGGTATACAGTAGGACTGAAACTTTTGCGCGATACACCGTTTCACACACATTGTATCGTAGCAAAGTTGCCTGACTAATCATGCTCTTTTTAATTTGTTTATTGAATTTTGCATAGCGGCGGTAGAATCTCTCACTGCAAATTATTTAAACCAAGGGGGGATCCGCCCCTGTTTACTGCAATTTGTTTCATGGAAAAGTCTTGAATTTCAGTCATGCCTCAAAACAGCATGGCCCTACATCACATACATGCAATTACATGGCCCTATCCATATGTTTGCATATCATGGAGCTATAAAACATACAGTGCTTGGTACCTGGCACTTGGCAGGTTCACAGGTCTGTCATATTGCCCAAATATACATTGTTCTAGGCCTAGTTCAAGTAGGCACAAATTTTAAACTGGGCCATGCGCAATTTTGAATTTAAAATTCATTTAGGACTTTTTTATTGAAAGGTGAACAAACAAAAATTGACTGGAGCGGCATTCGTACCGGCAACCTCCTGAACACAGTACAGGCGCTCTATCAACTGAGCTATGTACCTGGTGTCCCTGGAATTTTTTTTTTACCTTCACCTCAGTTAAGCCTAGGTAAAAAAACGTTGGACAAATCAGCCTCACAGGTTTACCGGTACTTTAACTCGAAAACATTGCGTCAACACAAAACGTTGCGTCAACACAAAACATTGCGGCGACTCTTAACAGGTTTTGTGATTAAAATGTTTTAATAATGGTTTTAATAGCCATACATGTAAGCGCCAAGGAGCATTCACCATGGATGGATAGGGTGCTATATAAAAGAATTATTAATTATTATTAACTCAAAAACATTGCGTCAACTTGAAAACATTGCGTCAACTCGAAAACATTGCGTCAACCCAAACAAATTACATCAACTCGACAACTTTGCTTCAACCTCGAAAAAATTGCCTCAACTCGAAAAAATTGCGTCAACTCAAAAACATTGCGTCAACTAAAAAAAAAATCAACTCAAAATAATTGCGTCAACTCGAAAAAATTGCGTCAATCACTCATAAATATTTTGTGAATAATTCGAAAAAGCCTTATGTTGTTAACAGACAGACGGATTTGTCTAATTCAGTAATTCTTTGTTTTGCCTTTGATTTTTCCATCGTGTACGGCTAAAACACACGTGTATCGCGTTTCTGGAATTCTCATATCTGCAACATTTAGTCACAGCTACGAGACTTACCCGTCTAAAACCATTGATGTGCCACATCCCAAACACTTGCAGTTGCAGGAAATACTTATACCCTGACCTTTGACCTCAATTCTTTTTCTGTTAATTAACCTTTATTACACGATATATTTCAGATTTGTTTTTTAAGAAAACCTTCATGTCTTCTAGAAATATTGTGTTATACTCTGCAATGTTAATTTGAAAATGTTGAAGCCGGCGTGTTCCTTTAAAAACAAGTCACTTCGGACAAACCACGGAGGAAAAAATAGAAGGAGTTCAAACGAACCAGAGATCAAACGACCCCCTCGCCAAAGCATTGTCTTTTCAATTCTTCCTCCACACTCCAAGTGTCTTGTGCATATAGCAACTCACCGCTCTGTGGTCGCACTTGAGCAAGGAATTGTTTGATGTGTAGGCCCCTTTTAGTATTAATATTTGTAGGTCCAAAATTAAAAAAAAACACAGGCCTACTTAAAACTCTTAAAACTTTTTAGATATGCTACCCCAGTGCAGTGTTACACACCTATGCTGAGATTGAAGTTCATCCTAATTTGTATTTTGTATCTAGGCCTACTAGTATAGTAGTAGTAGTAGTAACTGCCTACTGCGCCTACTAGTACTTTTAATAGGCCCTAGGCCTAGTTATCTCGGGGGTATTTTACAACCCTTTTTCCATAATGGCTGTCAGTGGAATTCTTTCCAAAATCTAGAATTAGAAAAAGCAGAAGTAGGGCCTAGGCCTAGGCTTAAATAGTACGTAGGTCGTAGTGCATGTTGGCCCTATACCTAATGTACATGGGGATTGTAAAGTTGGGGACCCTGGGCCCTGTTGCATAAAACTTTAAGAAGTACCTAAGTTGAATTCAACCTTGCGTAACTCCCAACACTCTTCTTATCTTAAATAAACT
The DNA here is from genome assembly GCA_963971285.1 of Astropecten irregularis. NCBI lineage: Eukaryota > Metazoa > Echinodermata > Asteroidea > Paxillosida > Astropectinidae > Astropecten > Astropecten irregularis. Next base: position 2,297,216 of record OZ020262.1, on the reverse strand, counting down.
TGAGATTCTTCTTATCTTCTGTTGCATAAAACAAAATAAGAAGTCTAACGTTAGTCTTCTTTAGTTCTTATGACTTGTAGATCAACTCTTCTTAAGTTTTAGTCTACTCCAACCCAATGCGTAAGTATAACCATATTTTCCTACCTCCATGGTATAACAAAGTACCTATTATTAGTATTAATACTAATACTACTTACTAGGCCCACTATTACTACTTACGTTAAACTGCCCAAGGCCTACCTAGGCTATAGTATACTGTATGGTTTCAGGTCAACTCGGTCCGTAACCAACTCGGTCCGAGTCAACTCGGTCCGTGACCAACTCGGTCCGTAACCAACTCGGTCCATGACCAACTCGGTCTGTAACCAACTCGGTCCGAGGCCAACTCGGTCCGTAACCAACTCCGTCCGTGGCCAACTCGGTCCGTGACCAACTCGGTCCCTATGGGAAAATGCACGCAAAAACGTCTGGTAATTTTGTTGCAGCAAAACGAGTACGAAGTCTCGCAAATTGCGTGAATTAAACTATTTATTTAGGTCTATTTATTTATTTATTCATTTATTATCTTAAAAACATTAAAACAATGAAAAATACATTGGCAGGTGCTGCCCAGGGCCTGACAAAAAGTAAAAAAAAAAACAAAAAAAAAACCCGTCTTCAAAAGACGTGCCTTCCCAAACACCTGCCAATTATAAATCTTATGTTAAATTATGTTATATGTATATACACAGATTAATCAAAACAAAGCTAAAAAAATCAAAAACAAAAACACAAAACAATCATCATTATTATTCATTAATTGATTTATTAATTCTAAACATAAAAAGCACATTTTCATAAGGCATTTGACTTTGTGTATAATTTAATTAATATTTTAATTAAAATTGTATTGTGCCATTTTATCAAATAATTATGGTATCAACATAATAAGACATAGGGCCTAATTTATTTCTTCACGGTTTCAGCCACAAGCAAAACATATTACATGTATGTTACATTAATGCAAATAGCCTACATGTTGTACACTGCTGTGCACAGCAAACTGCATGGATTCTTGTTTGTGTACGTTTTCCCATAGGGACCGAGTTGGTCACGGACCGAGTGGGTCACGGACCGAGTGGGTCACGGACCGAGTTGGCCTCGGACCGAGTTGGCCACGGACCGAGTTGGCCACGGACCGAGTTGGCCACGGACCGAGTTGGCCACGGACCGAGTTGGCCACGGACCGAGTTGGTCTCGGACCGAGTTGGTCACGGACCGAGTTGACTCGGACCGAGTTGGTTACGGACCGAGTTGACTCGCACCCTACTGTATAGGCCTACCATGGAGGAAGGAAAAGAATTTTCCTTCCTCCATGGGCCTACCAACAACATGGAGGTTTTTTTTTTTAAGCATAGGCCTAGGCCTTAACAACAAAATAATACTTTTTACCGGCATAAAACATCAATGTTTTCCATCAATAGCAGTTGTAAATAATTGATTTGGATATATATTAAAAACAAATCAACGAATTTCATGTTACGTATTAATTATTTACGTCGAAAACATGTACCAACCTGGAGTCTGTCACGGTCAGTAAAGTACTTGAAATTAATTGTACAACTTACATACAGCATAGCAGTAAACGAACGTAAACGTAAACATGGCAGTAGGGGTATGGTATGGTAATTGGTACAAGCGGTTCAAGATCGGCAACCGGGGGATGCAATGTACTGGTACCCACGCCAGTAGTCTTGATTCAAGCCGGTGTTATGTATTGTATCATACTTTGGTTTTTGTCAAAGAAATACAGATTGGCTAATTGCGTAACGGGGCGGGGGAGGGGGTATTGAGAGGGACGGAAAGTGGTCACTGAAAATGTGTTATTAGGAGAAAATATAACACATGCGAATTCACATTGAAAGGTCGCTTGCCCATTTGGATAGGCAATCCTTCTGTCATTGTCTGTGGAGAAACTGCTTCCTGATAGTGAACTGTGAATGACTGCTTAACAATAGGCTTGTTCAGTGACAGGATAACACATTCCTCCAGAACAATGAGATAGGGGAAGAAGCCAAGTGTCACAATAACAATGAGATGAGTAGGAGTTATTGTGCACAGATGAATGACTGCTTTCTTAATATGCTGGTTCGCTGGAAAGTTAGCTTAGTGTCACATTAACAGTAGTATGAAAAGGGGGTTATCATTCCAAACCCCATTTTCACTCACTCCACTCCACATTTAACTGCCACATTCAAAATAGATTTCATCTCGCCAATTTTCACCCCCCATTTCACAAATCTCAAAATAACCAAAATCAAAATCAAAATGCCTCATTTTATCGCGAAAAAAAAAATGTTGTAAATTTAAAAAGTTGTAGATTGGAATGTGAAAAAAAATGAGAAAATTAAATAATATTATTTTATATTATTATAAATAAGATGGAACAAAACAAAACAATAAAACATACATACTTTGTAACTAAAAAACATGATCTATATAAAAACGCAGATAAAAGTGAATATAATCATTATGGGTTGTTTAATGAGAAAAATTTAATAATAAATCCAGCGATTAAAACTTCACAAGAAGTAGTAGAATGTGCTAAATCAAAAATTACTTATAAACATGATGATAAAGAATGTAATTTAATTTTTATGTTACCAACAAATTTTTGTTTTGGAATAAATACAATTAATACTTTTGGTGAAGAAAAAAATCCAGACAACACAACTGGCTATCAAATTGTATATAATTTACAAAATGATTGTGATGAAATTGTTAAATACTTTGATAAAATGAGATGTACAGTAACTAAATATATTGAATCTGATAAAGATAAAAATATACCAAAAATAACCAGAACTATGTATATAAACATGGGAAAACAAAGTGTTAAACCAATTTATGATGATAAAAACAAAAAAATGTATATTAAACTTAAATCATATGGAAAAGGAAATCAATTAAAACAATATACAAAATTGTTTGATTCTAAAAAGAAAAAGATTGATAACATCGATGAATATATGAATAAATCATGTAAAGTTACACCTGTTCTCATCTGTAATGATATATTTTTTGGTTCTCATGGAAATAGTGGATTTGGTGCAAGTATCAGATTTAAATTAGAACAAGCTTTTATTAGGCAATATGAAACTATACAAATCCCCACTAATGTCATGTTTGATATTGAAGATATTGATGACTAAATCTAGAATATAAAAAAGAAAGCCAAAAAAATAACAAAAAAATTATCATTTTTATTTACACACTAAATTAAGCCACATCCAAATTAGGATGTGGCTTTTTTTTTACGTCGTATGCATGTACACTACTCATATGCACTTGACAATGCACTAAAGGTTATTTACCTTAAGTGTATACACAACACTCGCTTGAAAAAAACAGCCATTCAATGTCACGCGTGGTTGTCCCCAGCGTAAACAGGGTTTTTGTTATTCAAATTTCATTCATGACTGAACGTAGTGTAAAACGCTTAGTCATCTGCTGACACAAAGGTTAAATTCCTAAAAGCGCTCGGGTTTGTTATTGAAATATAACACATGACTGAACCTGTGTAAACCGTCACAATCACAGTCAAACACCCCTCAAAAAATAGACTCGTCTTTTGTGTCGTCATCGTTGTTATTGCACCATTTCGAGTATAATATATATCAAATTAAAAAACCATTTTCAGTCGGGGCTGGGAGGATAGCTCAGTGGATAAGCTCGGCGGTTTGCAACCATGGGGTACCGGGTTCGACGCACGGTCTGTAAAATTGAAATTAACATAACAAAAAATATGAATAAAAAATAGAAAAAGAAAAAATGTTTCTCGTTGAATATTTGATGTGGGTATTTAATAAGAAACATAAAAAACAATATCCTGACATAAAAAAACATGAAAAAAAAATAGAAAAAGAAAGAAAATGTTTCTCGTTGAATATTTGGGGTGATATTTAATAAGAAACATAAAAAACAATATCCTGACATAAAAAAACATGAAAAAAAAAAAACCTTTAAACTTTGAACCCGGTACCCCAAAAAAGGGGGTCAACAGTGTTGTTGGCCCTCTTTGATGAGTTTAAGGCATAGACCCCGGCCCCTTTACACTCTTTATAAAAACGCCCACGCATTCTGAGTAAAGTATTGGGTGAAAAAAACAATGATTGAAAAAAAAAAAAAAAAACATTATTTTTTTTTAAATATAAATGGATGAGATAGATATGTGTAACCATAACATCATTATCGATGAGGCTAAAGATGAGTATTATTGCAACAAGTGTGGATTAATTATAGGTTATAGTCTCATGGATTATTCTACGGAAAATATTAATGGAAAGTATAATCAGAGATTTTTCTATAAAAAAACAAAGGCTTCTATAGTAAAAAAAGTCTTTGATAAATTAAACATTCAATACCAAATGTGTGACCTTAAACTCGTCGAGTTTAAATTAAAACAAATATTAAAGGGAAAAATATCTAGGGGTCATCCACTCAGGTCGTTAATGGCAGTATGTTATCTAAAAAACATTTTAAACGTAACCCAAGAAACAGTACAAAAGTTATTTCAAGTAGAATTAAAATATTTTAATCAAGCGTTAAAAAGATACAACGAAACTTTTAAAGAGGAGGAGCTGTAGGGGTAACTCTCGCTTGACTTTCTTTATAACTCGGAGGTTTACTCTCGTCGTTTTTAAACGACTTTGTCAAACTTAAACTTAATTTCCAAGTTTTTTCATAAGCTCTTTTTTTTCTTTGGCGAGTAAATCACTCGCCATCGCTTTAGCCTTTTCTTCAACTTGTCGTTCAAATTCAACTTTATTTAAATGTTTAGCTTCTTCTAACTTTGTAGAAGTTTTTAATCTTATTTTTTCTTTCAAGTCGTTAAATTTTTTAAGTTCTGACGTAATTAATATAAATTCTTCGTGAGAAATATCACCATCTTCGATGGCCTTTGACACGTATTCATCTATCGTGTTTAACTTTGCATCTGCTAAAATTTTAATCTGATCGTGTTTTTTACTCTTTACCGCTAATTTTTTGCTTGCGTATTTAAGTACCGCGTAAAATCCAAAGGCACCTAGGCTAGTACCCTCTAAGACTAAGCCAATTGGGGCACTAATAACACCCATTAATGCGGGGATCCCTATCGTGGCTGCAGTGACCCCCAGTACTTCAACCCCGTGCTCTACATATTGAATCGCAGAGATCCACCTTTTTAATTTTTTAAAAGAAACCTCGCGCGAGTTTCTTTCTTTACAGATTTGAGATTTAATATCTTCAATTTTTTGGAGTCGATAAATTTTAGTTTCGTCTTTAATATCATCACCGCTGTTTAAGTTTAGATCAGGATATAAAGGTTTTATTTCATTTACATTAACAGCTGCCATATTTTTAATATATAAGTGTTTTTAAATTATTTCACATTCGATTAAAATCCCCGCGCCTTTGTTATTGATGATTTTTCCTTCCTCGTTTTTAATTGAAAAGGCAAGTTTATTAATTTTACCGTTTTTTAATGTTTTCCCAACGTGAGTTTGGCTCGTTTGGCTTGTGTGATAAAATGATAACATATTTGAAGGAAACCCGTTGTAAAAATTATCACTCGTGTTTAACTGCTCGCAATGAATAAACGTAATGTTAAATGGGTTAATATCGTAATCACCCTTATAAATGACATTTGGGATTAACCTTCCTTTGGGTAAATTGAGCAAATTAGAAACTTCTCGATTTAAACGTAGATTAAGGTTTATATCAGTGACCCTTAAGGTCACCGTTTTACTTTCTCTATAGACTTTAAAGCTCACACCCGGTATCGCGTTTATCAATGACTCGAACCAATCGATACCATAAAATCCAGGTAAAATAATGATGCTTCCTGATTTGCCCTCAGGCAAAGCCGTAACCTCACTCACCGGATGTAGTGCATTTACGATTGGCTCTTTATGTCCTAAAACAACGAGGCTGTTTTTAATTTGTGGTAAACGCATATTTTCTGTTTTTTCTTGATTGTCATTGTTGTATCCATATCGAAGTAAATTTGTGGCTAATACTTGGCCTTCTATGATATAGTCTATTCTTTTATTTAATAAATGTATTACATAGTTAACATAATTTTGTAATTCATCATCAAGTCTATCCCTGGCTAATTCTAGGGTTTGTTTTCGTTGTCTGAGGACCTGTATTTCTTCTTGTATTTTTATTTCCACTTCGTTAAGAATTTCAGTATCATATCCGTCAAACATCTGTGTAATAATGCGTGCTATGACTTCTTTTCTGCTTTGTTGAATTTCTTCAGTTGTCATCGATAAACGAAATTGATTCATTATCTCAGGGGTCAGTTCTAATGGCTTTGTCTGTAGTTGTGAGCTTTTATCAGTTTGTCTATTGTCTCTAGACCTACCGTTAGTATAAGCGGGTTGCCCATCTATCTCCTTTTCCCAAGTAATCTCACTGGATTTAGTTATGTTAAAATAGCCTACCGTAAACACGAGATTTTTAACGCGAATTTGTTTTGAGCCATCTAAATTATCAATCACCTCTTGCAATTTAAACGTTTGTTCGTTTTTTGTCAAATAAAATGTGTGTTGTATTCCGCTCATTCTTACTCTACTTTTATTATAAAAAGACTTATATTATAAATGGGAAACTCTTTAGGCGCTTTAGCTATTATCGTCAATAAAAATCATACTTTTTTTGTACAATTTAAAGATATGTCAACCGCGTATAAATTACCACGCGTTAAAACGGACGAAGCAATCGAACGATGGCAAACTAACCCTTTGTCCTTTTATCAAAACCAATTCAACTTTGCGATTTATTGTGCCACGACCGCGTGTGGAGTAGGTCTTGACCTCCTCCACAATAAAAACCAATATATTTCATCGCTGTTTCATTTTCACGTGTATTATACTATACGAAAAATATTTTATAATTTGGTAGCACCTATACCTGGTGATGATGTATTTAACGCGTTAAATAACCGTTATGATACGAGAGCTTTTACGGACACGTGCCGTGTATTTAGCATCGATCGAAGCAAGTCTTTTAAACAAACGAGAGATACGACCTCAAATGGCTTGGGTACTGCTTTTTACTACAATTCGGGGTCGGTTCCAGTGCCGGGGAAAAACTATGACCCCCACGACTTGTGTGTAAACTACGGTACGTATGCAGGCTCAACTTTTATGGGATTTGGTTTAATGGACCCACCAAAAGGATCGGGTCACGCGAGTACCTATACGGTCACTTACCTTGAACAATCCAATAATGTTTTAGGTGCTTGGACAGACTTTATTTCAAAGACGAGTTCTTTTACCGATGTTGGAATTACAAAAATTAACGAATCGATTAGGGCTTACGTGTACGCGCTTTTAGGTGCACAAGCACAAACAAAAACCAGTGCATTAACCCCGGGAACCGGTTTAGATGCACAGCATCAGTTTGTTACCATCGTAGAAAGTCTTATTAATAGCGAACCAGATTTAGAGCAAAGTATCAATCAATTTCAAGATTCACTGCAGTATGCTAAAACTCCACTCAACTTTGTCGTAAGACCCGGGCTATACCTCATTCCATCAGATATGGATTTAAGGGTAGGCATACACGATGGTTACAATAATAACTTGCAAATTGCACCTTTAACCGCTAAACCGGGATTTCAACCAACCTTAAACGCTCCGATACAAGTTGATGACTTTGATCCTCAGCCAACCCTTGAACCCAAACCCACTCAAGAACCAACAGAAGAACCTACACCACGTTTATCACCTATACCTAAAACCTCAGAGTCAAATCCTAAAGCATCTTTAGACATTCATCAAGATGAAAAATTATCTTTAACGATAGGAACAGTTGCAATCATTGCGATAGGAGTTTTAGTCTACAAAATTTTGACTTAGAAAAATATAAATATTTAAACCAAAAAAAATACCCCCAAGCTCAAAAGAGCTTGGGGGATTATTTTTTTTTATTATTTGTTAAAAAACAAAACTACCAATTATTTTTAATATAAGCAATAATTAAAGCACCTGCACCTATAAATAAAGCCCACACGTGTTCTGCTAGCCAGCCAACTGATTTACTTAAAACATTTAGTAACCAACTTATGACGCTACCAATGACCCCCGGCAGCGCACCTAATGCGGCTAACCCTAATTTTTTCAAAGCGTTTGCTAAGTTTTTCAAGTGCTTGTGTACCCACTCTTTGATGCCACCTCCTGATGGTGGCTCAGGTTTAGGCGCGGGTGGTTCTGGGGTTGGGATACCGACACCTCTAACGGCTGCTACCACCGAGCTTACCAGTGTGCTGATGGCCATAGAAATTGCTGCTAAAATACTCGCGATCGTGACACCTTGCTCTTTAAATAAAAATTTAATTTTTTCTCTAAGCGTTACATCGCTGTCTAACATTATATTGATTGTTTCTTTGACGCGATTGATTTGAGATTTTATTTTATCTGATTCTCTAATGATATTATTAGACCTTTCTCGTATTTCAATGTTTATATTTTCTAACTCTTCTGTGAGTGATCCTATTTGTTCTTCATCTTCTGCTTTTTTTGCTTCGTCTAATTCTTTTTTAACTCTTTCTTTTCTCTCATTTAACTCAGTTAGCTTTGTTTGTTCCAATAATAAATTTCCTTTAATCGATTGTAATGTTTTGTCTAAACCGCGTAGCTCTCTGATATTAAATTCGCTTTGTTCATCAATATTGGTTTCTTGTTCGAGTTCTTCTATAACATTACTCGTTTGATCAGCTGCTTGTGATAAATCTTGTAAGGATATGTTTTCACTTTGAATATGAGTTAAAGATGTACTTGCTTGTTGAAGCGCTGCGCTTGCTTCTTTGCTGCGTTTTGATGTTTTAAAATCAACAATTTTTAAATCGTCTCGCATAAAAAGAGTTCTATTTGTAATTTCTTTATCTTTTGTTCTAGAATATATTGTATTCACAGCAGCAAATTTTTTAGGATTATTATCCAACGTTAATAATATTTTAATTTCATCTTTTTTGTAATATATTCCATCCTTTTTAAATCTAAAGTTTTCACGTTTAATTGAATCGGAAGTTGTATAACCTTCACTTATTATGCTAGCATAAAAATTATCAATGTATTGATCTTGAAGTTGAAACGAGTAATCAACATTTTCACCATTACGAAGAGCACTTAATTCCTCTTGTTGTTCTTGTATACCACCACCTCGTAAATTATTTAATCGAGCTTGATTTTCTTCAGAATCGAGTTCGGTATTATCATAAACGGGGTTGTTAAATTGTTGATCGTCTCTATCTTCTGTTTCATTTAACAGGGGATCATTTTCTTGATAATCAAAATCATCCATCTTTAATTATTTATTATATACACATTTTAAACTGTAGGTTTATTTATAATACTACCCGGTAAGATTCCCTGTGTGACTAGCCACTGTTGCGTTGCTAAAGAACCTCCCACTAATGCGGTTAGTTTAGCCGCATCTTCTACGCTAAGCCTATCTAAATCAGGCGATTTAATTTTGAGTAATTTTTTACTTACCATCGAATATCCCATGGTTAAAAGGCTTAACACTGCACCATGATAAACTGTGTTTGCTATTCCGTTTATATCAATATTTGTATTTGCCATTCTTACTATATAAGTTTTTAAAATTTAAATTAGTTCCCCTTTTTTAAAGATTGATAAAATGGAAAGCCAATGGTGACTGCTGCTATTAAAACACAAATATAAACTGCGGCGGCAATATCATTTACGGTTGTTTCATCCATTTTTAATATATAAACATTTAAAAAATCAATCCATTAAAAGTTCTTCGGGTTGACTCTGTGGTAGACTTGGTTTTGTTATTTGAATAGGTTTAGAGTTTTCTGGTGATTTGTTTGATGATTTATACAATAAAAAACCTATACCGCCTACTAAAATTAAACCGCCAACATAAAGTAATCTCAAATCAGGGGTATTTTGAATAATCTCCGACTCTGTCTCTTCTGTTTTCATTTTAGCTAATTGCTCTTTCATTTTTTTATTATGTTCTGCTAGGCGTTTACCTTGCTCAACGCGTTTAGCGTTTTTAGGTTTTACGGTTTGTTTTTTAGTTACTTGGGTCACTGGGGTTGTTATCGGTGTTGGTGCTGCTGGTGCTGTTGTTGAGGGTGCTGTTGGTAAAGCTTGCTCCTTCTCCTGATGCATAGTTGTCATTTGAATTATTTATTATATAAGTATTTTTATTTGTTGTGGATTTGTTAAAGTTTAAATGTTTTGTGGTAATAAGTGTTGCTATCAAAGGTGATAGATAGACACCATATTTGTAACAAACCTCACTAAGTGCATAAGCTAAGCTATTACTAATGATAGGATCGTTATTTAAATCATTGGTTAAATTTTCCTCAGAATTTAAGCTAATTCTAATTCCTAAAATATCAGCCGGAGTTGCTAAACCTATAGCTCGTGCATACAAACTCAAAATTGAGTTACCCACTGTAGCTACCACTTCTTTACCGAATTTAACTTGATACCGGTTAAATAATTTTTCTTGATCTGCAGGTGTTAGTGTTTCTATGTCTTTAATGGTGTATTCTTTGCCTAAATATTTTTTTGAATCACCTGCTGCAACTATGCCACAAAGTCGATCTTTATAACTACTGTTGTTTGTTGTTGAAGGTGTATTTACATCGCTATTTATAATTGTTGTCAAGTCGTTCATTTTACTATATAACAACTTATAAATTTTGTTAAAGCAAAATAAATTATAACATAAGTAGCTTAAGTTTAAAGTGATAACAAACTTAATAATAACATCAACGTATTGTAGCATTGGTGTTTTTTATTTATAATAAAATTAAAAATTGCTATAAATAACTTGATAGGTAGTTATTAGCAAATTTTTAACAAAATACAACAAATGATAACAAACTTAATAATAACATCAACGTATTATAGCATTGGTGTTTTTTATTTATAACAAAATTAAAAATTGCTATAAATAACTTGATAGGTAGTTATTAGCAAATTTTTAACAAAATACAACAAATGATAACAAAAATTAGGTTGTTAATCAAAAACTTGATATGAAACTGGAGGTTCTGTGTTAATAACCAATTTACTATATTTTTTATCGCACAAATGTTTTTTAATTACGTCTCTTTTTTGATCACACACAACATCATTTTCATCTAATGCAATATCAAAACTCGTTTTATCTTTTGTATAAAACATCGCAACCCAACTTGTATTCTCACGATAGTCTTTTAAAACCGAATTATACTTTTGTGTTAATAACCAACAGCTATGGTTATAATGCCTCCCAGAAAAAGCGATTTTGCTCAACGCACATGTTTTTTTTCGATATTTTATTTCCTGCTGACTCGAACAATCATCTATGATAAATAATGTTTTTATTCCATCTAAAATATTTTGATACAAATCTAGGGCTTCATTTAAAGTTATTTTTTCAAAGTCTAAATCACACAAATATACATTTTCATCCATTGATATCCAAAGCCTCGATAAATAAGTTTTATTTTTAAATAAAGTCGGGCAAATGACCACGATCGATTCAAATTTATCACGATATTCGGTTTCCAATAAATCTAAAATCCATTTAGTCTTTCCCGAGTTTGTTTTTCCTACAATTAAAGCACAATGACAAGATTCCATTTATTTTAATAAGCTTTTAAAAAACTAAATTCTTAAAATTTCCATCCTCAATGGTTAATTGCGCATCCATGACTAAAAATACAAACATCGTTAAATCTCCCGCTGTTTCAGCCTCTCGAGTCATCTGAATCTGAATTCCTCCTCCGTCGTTTAAACGTCTTCCACTTCCGTGAGCACTATTATCATCAGTTGAGCGAAAATCTAGCCACAGGCCGTATTTATCTTTATAGTAGTCACCCATTTCTAAGCCCACTAAATTTAAATCTTTTACAATCGATTGACCATTTTCGGTATCGCTATCACCAAAAAATTTATTAACTTCTTGCCAGTGCTGATACTCAAACATACCTTGTGAAAAAAGTTGATTGGGTTTTCCTTCAACCGTAATGCTGGTTTTGCTAATGTGGGGGTTGTAAAATCTTTGAGGGTTTTTTACCGTTGGATCTCTAAATAAGATTAAAACGCCTTTGAGACTTTTAATCGGTTGATTAATCATAACGTTCCATAAGGTATCTGATTTGTTGATCGATCTTGTTTCTAAATTATGTACGTGATCAAAAAGATAGTATTTCATTCGTTTGTTTTTTAGCTCTTGTGTCAAATCTCGGTTAGTGACGACTTCGTATTCAAGCGTTAAATCTGAAATTGAATATTGGGCACTTGTATCCGAGCTATTAACGACTTTATCGTGATCGTTAAATGTTAATTCATACGTTAGGGGTTGCTTTAGACTGCTAGGATAAAAAGGATGATGTGCCGTTAAAAGCTCAATATCTAAAGGAATACAATATCGATTACCAAACGCGTCGGAGATAGCTTTATCTTTTCCGCTATTAGTTTCAGCATTAGCATCTGCCGCGCCTAATCTTAATTTTGTGACGTTTTCTTTTTCAAGGCCTACATAGGCCATATTTCGTGTAATGTAGGGATGCAGCCAGTTATCTTTAAAATTGTGAAAGACATCCGCATCGCGATAACTCACGATTGTGTTACCTTGAAGCCTAACATTGATTTCGCGTATTAAGTTACGACATAAGTTGTTAAACACCGTTCGATTATTATCAGACCCTTCTAACTCGAGTTTAAAAGCGAGTTTAGAAGTACCGGGTACGATAACATCGTCGGGTCCTAATTGCGGAAACTTAACGATGAGTTTTTGACCAGCCGCAATCGTGCTTGGATTATGAGTGATTGACACTTCTCTTCGTTCGCCTTTAATGGCTTTAGGGATTTTAAGACGCCTCATTGGGTTTAGTTTTTTACCGTAATGATTCATAGTTCAAAATAGTGTGTTTTTAATATATAAGGTTTTTAAATTAGTATAAATAAAAAGATGGCAGGAATAGCAATGATGGTTGGCGGGGCAGTAGTAAATGCGTTAGCGTTTACCGGTAGTAACTTTTTATTTAGCAGTTTATCAAAACAACAAATTGACAAAGAACGAAAAAGACACGACTTAGCATTAGAAAAATTAGCGCGAGCCAAAGAAGATTGGGAACAACAACGCGTTAAATATCTCGATTATTTGAATAAACGTATGGTACAACAAAAATTATCAGAAAGAACGTTTAGTAACGTAAACGAAGCGCTTAGAGTGTACAGCGAAATAACGGGTGAAAATTACGATTTAGAATTACCACCTAAACCAAAACTTAGTGACTTTTATACTCCGAGTGATGATCAACAAATTAGAGAACTCGTGTGGGTATTAGGTGGTACAGCCGCAGTGGGATTCTTCATTTATAGATATGTATAAAATAAAAATGAGTGAGTTAAATAAAAAACAAAGAGAACAGCTTTCAGGTTTGTTTTACAGTCCTAAAGGTTATTGGAAAGGTGAGGGTGCTGTCACGCATTTGCATAAAAAAACGGGGGTTGATAAACAAAAAGTTAGATCTTGGTTAAAAAAACAAGCCGTTTGGCAAATTTATTTACCACCTCCCTCATATGTACCCAGGCCGACGGCAATGTCGAGTGATTGGTTAGAACCAAATTACGTACATCAGTTAGATATATTATACTTACCCTGGGATCTAGTTAAACAAAAAACGTTTAAATACGCGTTGACGGTCATAGACGTGGCGAGTCGGTATAAAGAGGCTGAACCCATAACTTCTAAAGTTGCCGGTCAAGTGAAAGACGCGATTATTAAAATTTACAAGCGTTCGTCTTTAACGTGGCCTAAATTAGCGCAAATCGATGCTGGAACAGAATTTAAAGGAGATTTTAAAAAGTTGTTTCAGTCTCATGGCGTAGAGATCAGCGTAGGTGTGCCGGGTGTGCATCGATCGCAAGGAGTGGTTGAAAGATTTAACAGGACCTTAGCCGAAAGATTATTCGGTCATCAATACGTGCAAGAAATGCTTGATCCGCAGGCGAGAAACGTTGAATGGGTGGTGAGGTTGCCCCAGGTTATAAAATCCCTCAATGAAGAAACAACACGATTGATTCGAGATTCAAAAGATAAAGAAATCACTCCTACGCAAGCGATCAAGTTAAAACGGGTTAAACAATTACCCTCATCACCACAAAAAACAAACGTTAGTGATCTTCCGACTAATGTTTTAGTTCGTTATTTATATCAACCAGGGGAACAAGAAGGAGGTACGGTGAGGAGGGCTACCGATCCCATATGGAGCGTTAACATGTATCAAATTGAAAAAAGAACGAGTCAATTTAAAATCATGAGTGGTAAAAAAGTTACTACAGGTCCTACGCTTTATTACTTAAAAGACGGACCCAAACGATCGTTTGTGAAAGAAGAACTTCAAATCGTTCCAGATGACACCGAATTGCCAGAATCTTGATATTTAATTTTTTTATTGCCAAATGCTAAAGTATTGATTCCATCGGATAAAATATATCTTTTCCCATCCCAAGGAGACAACGATTCTTTTTTGACTTTAGTTGAATAAATAACGTGTTTTTTGTTTTGAATTAAATTCATTTCATCTTGTCTAGATTTTTTAGTTATTAAACACTCGTAATAACATTTAGCCTTAATATTTTTTTCAGTTACAACGCGAGTTATTCCTTTAGCTTTTTTAGTCTCTTTATCATCTTCATCTATAATTGAATACATTTTTGATCTTAGACACGTGGCTGATTTGATAATTTTCCCGCCGTATTCATCTTTCATTTTTCCAATCACTTTTTTATTTATTGGGTCGTATAATGGATGATTGGTTTTATAATTTGATAAATCATAGAGACTCGTGTCTTTTTTAATATCATCATAAACATCATCAGTATTAATGATGCATAATAAACTGTCTGTGTCAGTATACATGAGTTTGATATTATTTTTATAAGTTTTCTTCAGGTGATTGTAATAAAAATCATACATTAAAGATTTGCTTAAATCTAAAATACTAACACCGCAATAGATGGGTTTATCTAAAACCGTTTTTGTTTTATACTTTTCAAAAAAAGTTATATTAAAATTTTTAAAAATATTTGCTGTTTTAAATGAAGGTTTACTAACAAGTTTAGCAACTTTTTTAGCCGACTTTTCGGTGTTATCATCGATAAGGATCTTACCATCTATTCTATTTCGAACATTTTCCATCGTTTTACCAAAAACAGAATTGTTCATTAGTTTATAAAAATTCTTTTCAAAATCCGTGGTTGCTAATGTTCTAAGTTGAGTATTTTTATCGATGTAAGATTTCATCCAAGTTTTTTGTTCAAATCGTAAAACGCGGTGTACTTTAGTTAGTTTCAATCCAAACGATAAATATTGTTTTAAGGATTTATAGTGAACGACATATTTTTTTCTAGGATATAATGTTGCAATGAGTTTATCTTCGCACGAGGCTTTTACTTTGTTCGAGAGTAATTCTTTTTGATACGGGCTAAACCATTCTTTAGAGACGGTTATGTTTTCCGGGGCTAAAGGCAAATCATTGTGTAAATCATGAAGTTTCTTGGGATATTCTAGATCAACTTCTAACATAAATCCATATTTAAAGTCATCTTCTAAACCTAAAATATGATCGGTTGAAAATTGTTTAACTTGGTTTTCTGATAACCATTCAAAACCGCCAACGGGTAACGGTTGACTCATCGCCCAACCGTATAAATTATTTGCGTCTAAATAAAGTAAATAACTCGATTCTTTCTTAGAGTCATAATCTTTTAAATATTTGTTGTTTGCTTCGTGATGTCTACATTGTCCTACGCTAGAATAACCACCTCTTTTTCCTTTTTCAAAAAATAAATATTTATCTATATCCGTTAAAAGTTCTAGTTTTATTTTACTATGTTTTAATAACGCGTCCCAGGCTAACCCTGGGGCGGTGATATAATTCGCGGGATCTAGACGATAGGTTTTTTTACAGGTGTGTCTAAAATTTTGAAACACATCGGCTAATAATAACGTATCGGTGGTCACGTATAAATCGTGATAATCACCCAAAGTTTTACAGTTAAAGGTTTTCCAAACATCCTGAGCCCTTTGATATTCTTCTTGCGTGATATCTTCGAGTTTTAAATGACTATAAAATAATTTTCTTGGTGGGAGTTGCTGTTCTTCAAAACGCTTAAAAGAATTCATATATTCATAAGGATAAATACCCTTTTGTAATAACAGCGTTATGTCATTATCATTGTTAAAATGTTGTTTTAATAACTTAAACTCATCTTTAGGACAATTTTTGACTAATTTATCGAGTGACTCTGCCATAAAATTAAAAGAATCTATAAAACGTAATCCACCTAACCCAATTAAAATATATTTTTCACTGTTTTGAGGAATACAAAATATATTATCAAATACACTTTTTTCTGCTTGATGATACATTATCTCATCTTCTTCTTTTAACCATAAATCTTTAATCATTGTTAATTTGTCTTTGTTTAGTTTTAGTTTTTTATTATTTAGTTTTATTTTTTCTACACATTCACGTTGAAAACCAATCATTATTTGATTGAGTTTCATATTTTTGCTTTTTGAAAATTTCATTCCATACTTTTCTTCAAATAATTTAATTTTTGAGTTATCTTTTCTTATTTCTCGACGTAACTCATTAAAACACTCACGTTCTTTTTTTTCTTTGTTAAGATTTTCTCGCAGTTCTTTTTTATGATTTTCAAGTTTTTCTTGTTTAGTTAACAATTTAGATAGAGTAGTTTCAATTTTTTTCTTTCGAGTTTCGTTTTTCTTAATCGTTTTATTTAATGTTTCAATACATGCTCCTACCCCCTGCATAATCAAATGCCCATCATAATTTTTTAAGTTGTGAAAAATGACCGGTATTTGTGTTCGATTTGTTATTTTAAGTTTTAGGTTACAATGTGCATGTGCAACTCCACGAAACTTTCCTGTGATGTGACAATGATCTTTAACTTTTCTAAAGTTATTAATTTTTTTATTGCACGTTAAACACAGGTATTCTGTATATCCTTTAGCATTTATAAATGTTTTTGCTGATATTTCTTCTTTGGTTTTAGGTTTTTTAGGATTCGTACATTGACACATTTGATCAGAATTTATTTTTATTTCTTTTTCACAAATCCAACAACGGTTACTATTTTTTATTATTTCTTCATCAACATATTCACATTCTTTGGGATTATCAAATATCTTTTTAATTTCATCTTGTTCTTTAAACAAAGAATAAATTATATCTTTAGAGGCATCAGCTCCTCTATACGTTTTTTGATTCATTAGTTTTCCATCATATCTTACCACAACGTAAGAATATCCGCTAGGTTTATGAATAGCTAATATTTGTGATTTTGCGGTTGGTTTTTTGTTTACTTTTTCTAAGATACATTCAAAATCAGCATAAATCACAAATGGTGCATCTTGTATATTTTTAAAATTTTTGAATTGTAAAATGTTTTCATCTTCTTCAGGAAGTACTACTTGTGATGGATGATTTACTATTCCCTTACACATTTCTTCGTGCAATTTTAATTTATCTTCTTTTTGAAAATGTGATAAGCATCTCCTACAGTAATATGATTTACATTTATGTTTAGTCGTGGCCATAAAAAATAAGGCTGAAAAATGTTTGATCCAACAAAAGTGGTTCTTCCCATCCCTATGAACTAACAATAAATCTATCGAAATATCGTTTTCCTGTTCAGAGATACGATGAGGAGTAGGTAAATCTCCTTCTTTATCATTATCGCAATCTAATAAAAACACATTAATATTAAAATTGTTTTGCCGTTCAATTTTAGATATTTGATTTATTTGGGTTGGAAAACCTATCCCATCAAAGTTTAAACCATCATCTAATTTATAAGTGCTTGGTCTTGCCTCCTTAATTTGATAAGCCGGATTTTTCCTCTTATTTTCTTTAACCTTGTCAGTATACAGTCCTAATGCTGATCTTATTGCCCATCTAATACATTGATCGTCTTTGTTTAACACATTAACAACAGCATTTTTGTTTTTAATAAATGGAGGTAATTCTAGATAAGAACCAACATTAGCAAAGATATATCTACCAAAATTCATATAAAACACTTCTATTTTATCTAAAACTAAATCCGAATCTTGTAAATTATTATTTTCGACTTTGTGTATTAATTCTCCAATATTTTTATTTACCTCATTTACTATTTCACTTTCACTTAAAATAAGTCCTTGACCACTTCTAACAGTAAAATCAATAAGACTTCCCGTTGTTGTTTTCCCATAGGTTATTTTTATAGCAAATTGAATCTTAAAGGCTCCATGTTCTCTAAACATTGATTTTACCTTTTTTACAATATCCCCACGATGCTGATTGAAAAATATTGTTATATCTCGGTAATTTGATTGTGGCCTCATTTCTAAATTTATCAAATTGTTTCTAAAACGTCTAGTTCCTCTCCAGTTAATTGCTTCGTTAATTGTTGTCGGTGCAACATAATCTTTAATTGCTTTGACATAGTCTCGTCTTATTATTTGTCCCCTATAACCAGTTGGTGTAACATCAAGGTTAAATCTTCTTGTTAATTCTCTAAGATATTCAATTTTTTTTGTATTTAAGTTTAAAAATTGGTTTTGAAAACTTTTAATCGAACTAATATAATGTTGACGAGTATTTCTTACTCGTCGGTTTAATAAATTAAACAAATCATTTTGTATAATATAAATTTCTAACCTTGATTTACTCCAACTTTTATATCCTCTTGGTCTAACAGGCCCCGCACTTTCAATTACACGTATCAAATCATTTCGAGTAGATCCAAGGCTTTGTATAAATGGAATTCTTTCAGATTCAACAAATCTTTCTAGTTCTCTTTTTTTCCATTTGTTATATCCCTTCGCAATTACACGACGCGGCGTTTGATTATTCTCTCGATCCATCTTATTTATAATAATATAAATTAATATTTTATAAAAAATTTTTCTATTTTTTCTCATTTTTTTTCACATTCCAATCTACAACTTTTTAAATTTACAACATTTTTTTTTTCGCGATAAAATGAGGCATTTTGATTTTGATTTTGGTTATTTTGAGATTTGTGAAATGGGGGGTGAAAATTGGCGAGATGAAATCTATTTTGAATGTGGCAGTTAAATGTGGAGTGGAGTGAGTGAAAATGGGGTTTGGAATGATAACCCCCTTTTCATACTACTTTAACAATGAGATGAGTAGGAGTCATTGTCCACAGTTAGAAGGCAGGCTCAGCTCCAACTTGTGGGTCCCAACAATATACAGCCATGTGCGCTGTATGAGCTTAGTTTTCACAGATCAACGAAGCAAAGGTTCTCAAATTTATCTAGCTGAGCCTGTGTACTTAGTTTTTCAGAATGATTGATTTGAAAAACAAAGATCAGGTAAAAAATTCCATCCAAATCAATGCTTAATCAGGAGTGTGTGAGGAGAGCTGCATGATGCATGCGTTCATCCACTATGATAAACAGAGTGAACAGTGAAAAGTTAACGCCCACAGTATTTCTAAATCTTTTCTCTTTTATTTTTATCTTTAAAAGATCAAAAATAATGTTAGTCACTGGTTTTTACTCTTTTCTGGATAAATACAGCATTTCAGGCAGAAAAATGTCAACAGTATGTTTCTACCATCACCATCTTTATACCCTGTAAGTTATAGCTGGTGAATCTGTGAAGATTTCTTTATGCTACCAAAGTATGATAGATAGTACCTTTAATTTGGGTCGTGTCCTCAAACTGTGATGGCCTTCTTCGGGGTCCTGTCCTGCATTGCTGTCCTGGATCCCGGCTAAACATGCTAGATCTGTTGACTTTATCGAGTCTGGTGTCACTCCTCAACCTAGCTCAGCTTTGGTCTGCCAGGTTTCCTGTATCCATGCTTTGGTTCAAGTACAAAGTCGACTCCCAAAATTAAAAAAGAGTTCAGCTGCGCCCCATGGGTCTATAGATCTGACACTACCTTTTCACAGGATGTAACCATGACTCAGTCACATTTCCACAAAAAAATACAAATTTGGTATCAAAATTACCAGAATTAGATGCTTTAAAGGTAATATCATACTTTGGTTTTTGTCAAAGAAATACAGATCCATGGGCAAAAATATCAAGGAAAATGAAAGATACATTAACAGTCATTAGTGAAAATTTCAGTCCCATACATTGCCCACTGAGAAACCAGTGAAAATCAGCCACAGTATTTTTTAAGTCTTTTCTCTTTTATTTTTGATCTTTGAAAAGATTTTCGGTTGTTGTTTTACTAATTTCTGGATAAATAAGCCATTTCAGACAGAAAAATTTTAACGGTATGTTTCTACCACCACCATCTCCATACCCTGTAAATAAATTATACGTAAATCAGTGAACATTTGTTTTTGTTTCGTTATTACTGTACTGTATCCTTCCTTGCTGCTATTATCTCTTGTTGATTTAATTTTGTTGACCAATGTTCAGTTTCCTTGAATTTTGTTTATGTCATATTTATTTTCTCAGAAACTGTTAAGAGCCTTGAAACGTTTGTAAAAGGCGCTACAGAAATATTGTTTATTATTATTTTTTATGAATTCGTTATTAAAAGCCAGGGACGTGTACACGGTCTTTTTGTCTGAGAGTGTTTTTCTTTTCTGTTTTCAGGCACTCAAGTTGGCACTTTAAATGTTCGATTTGGATGTATCAGTATCTTAAAAATCTTGTCACCATTATTTTTAATCTTTAAAAGATCAAAATTGTTGTTGGTCATTGGTTTTACTCTTTTCTGGATAAATACAGCATTTCAGAAAATTTTTAATGTTATGTTTCAACCATCACCACCTTTATACCCTCTTCTGTTTTCGTTATGCCAGCAAAGTTAAAGTATGATAGTATACATTTAAGGCCTTTGATGAATTTGAATGCATGACAGGATGATCTGAATCTGAAAGACTTAAAGGGATTGCATACGTTTGGTAATTTGAGCCTAATGTTTGTTTCAAACCAATATAATTGTTTATATATACCATAAAACTAACCTGTGAAAGTTTCAATTCAAAAGGTGGTAGCGTTTTTGAGATTTTAGGGACAAACTAGAGCGGTTATTTCACGCCAGAGAACAGTAAGTCAATAGCTGAGAAGCGTTACGGCCATAACGCTTCTCAGATTCATAATTTTTGGAGATAAAAAGTGACATATTTTTCCATAACCGCGGTACTTCGAATTGAACGTTTCTCAATATGCATTATACTATCCAAAGCAGCTGTACTTCTCACCAAGTAAGTTTTTATTGCCATAAATTTTCAGAGTCATTACCAAACGTATGCAATGCCTTTAATGAAAGAAACTTAAGATAAAACCGAACAACTTAGTTTTAATTTTGAATGCACATGTGGATGAGCATTCATTTCCAAGCAAACTTTAATAAATGAGCCCGTGTTTAATATGAATGCTTCTTTGCTGAAATTGGCCGGGAAAACCTATAATTGGCTATTTCTCCAGTCTGGTGCCATTCCATTCGGCAGTTTGGGTATTAAAACTTTAAATTAAAACGAAAATGAAATTTGAAGATTAAAGGTATAATACATGATTGGTAATGGTCACAGAACAACACTCACATTGTCTGATCAACTTAAACATGCACACGAGATAACCTGTGAAAAATTGAGCTCAATCAGACATCTGAGTCATGAAAAAATAGCAAAAACCTGACTCAATTTTTTGTATAAAACAAAAAGAATGGTTTTGATTTTACCCCAAGATCAAAACTGTTTTCAATCACTGTTTTACAAATTTCTTGATAAATACAGCATTTCAGGCAGAAAAATGTTAACAGTATGTTTCTACCAGCACCATCTTCATCCGAAAATGTATACATAAATATAAAATTTCTGTTTGGGTATGTTACCAATCCTGTATTGTACCGTCTTATTTTGCTTTTTGTCTCGATCGTCTTAGAAATAAGTGATTCTTTTTAAGAATTATTCTTAAGAATTTGCATATATCAAATTATAATTATACTGGTCCACACTGATTAATTGGTCTCACGGGTGACCTTTTTTTATTTTAGTGATAATAACATGCTACAAATGTGTATGTTACAAAAGTAAAACAGTACCTTTAAGCTAAATATGCAAATGTAAGGTTTAACAGGTAAAGGAGTCTCAGCCTGAAGTTGATTCTTTGTTACTACTTTGAATGTGCTGGAAAATAATTATTTGCAAGGCTGATATTCCACATTTTGTACAAGACATATTATGAATCGTATTATGAATTATGAAAAACAGTCTCATTGTACAGAAATCTAGGTAACAAACATTGGAAAAAATAGAAGATAAATGCAGACAATTACAGCATTATCCTAACTGACAAGAAATAAACTTTATATACTGTAAATTTATGTAATATCTCTGCATAAAAGCTCGTTTTATATATAAAATACATGGCAATGGAATTGATAAGATTTACTTTATTTGAAGATAGAGAAGTATTGCATGTTTGATTCCATATTTATGTTGTGTGTACACATTATAATATACCTTACACTTAGGACATGTAAGGCGTGCTGGACTGCTTATGGACTTTTCGTTATGGCGCCCCTTTTTATTACTGTGATTCTCATTTCCGACCGACCCGTATTTTGGGCTCCGACCGAAAAAAAACCCACCTTTTTTTTGGCTGCCGACTCTGTCCAGAATGACATAATATAAATTCAAGAAAAAAATAAAATAGAATTCCAGAATTTTGGAGACAAATTTTGCCAATAGGCCTACATTTTTATACTTTCTATCACAAAAATAATTTTAAAATATTCAAACGAGATTAAAGTGAATACAATGAACATTTCTAATCATTTTCTTTATGTTTTTGTGTATTCAGAGAGATTTTTTTTCTACCAAACTGTTTTTTTTTTTTTTTCGACCAACCGACCCTCTTTCAAGGTGAAAAAGAAATGAGAACCACAGTTATAACTAGAACAGCGAAGCTGTCATGGCTCGCTGAAGCCTTACGTGCAGTTACAAACATGATAGCAAACACCCATCCATCACACACACACACCCATCCAAATAAAATTCAACATTTTGAAACAATAGACAAAACTTCAACATTTTGAAACAATAGAAAAAACTGTGACATTTTTCATTTACAATAATAACAACATTATTTTGGACAACACACCCATCCCCCCCCAAAAAAAAAGAAAAGAAAAAAAGAAGAAAGAAATTCAGCATTTTGAAACAATAGAAAACACTTCAACATTTTGAAACCATAGAAAAAACTTTAACATTTTCCATTTACAATAATAACATCATTTTGGACAACGCACCCATCAAAAAAAATAAATAAATTGGGGTTCAAGCACATACTAACAAACTTTAACATTTCACGCGGACGGACTAACAGAACGACGGACGGCCGGACAGACGGACGGACGGGACGAACGGTACTACTACATAGGCTTCGCTTTGCTTCGCAGCTCGCCAAAAAGGGGTGCCCTTATCACAATAAATCTAGTTTAATTGCAAGCTGAAGTTCCTTTGCTTGATTTCCTTTCTGCCCTGTTTTTCCACACTGAAATTCAACCATTAACCTCATCTTGCATGTCCTTCCAATGTAATTCAGTTTGAGTTGTTTTCCCTTTTACACATTTAATTAAAACATGAAGAATCTGCTCCCATTTAGATGAATTCAGTGAAAATTTAAGTTGAAAGAAAAGAAGAAAAGTGATTTTTCAGACACAGATAATGGAATTAGAAACATACATATCAATCCTCAATTCTTATTAGCATATATACAAAACTCAATTCCCACAAACAAGATGTATGTGACACATCTCTGTTTAATCACACAATAATAAACGTACATTTTAGTTTGACTTCTGTGCAATAAATTGTGACATGCAAATGTTTATAGGTCACATAAAACATGAGGGTGAACCTGCGTATCTAAAATGTTAAGATATCTCAATAATCTCATTAAAGGTAGTATCATACTTTGGTAAGAGACCGAAACACAAATGTTCACAGATTTACGTATAACTTACAGGGTATGAAGATAGTAGTGGTAGAAACATACCGTTAACATTAATCCGCCTGAAATGGTGTATTTATCCAGAAATTTGTAAAACAATGACCGAAAATCTTTTTGATCTTTTCAAAGATCAAAAATAAAAGAGAAAAGACTTGGGCACCGTATGGGACTGAAATTTTCACAGATGACTGTTACTGTATCTGTCTTAATATTTTTGCCCATGAATCTGTATTCCTTTCATAAAAACCCAAGTATGATATTACCTTTAAGGTTTTCTAGACGTCCCTGGATTAATTAATGTCAACTTTATTGTCAAATACAAAGTCATCAAAAACTCTTTTTTGTTATTAACATAAATATTACGTAATTCCATTTCTTATTACATGTAGTTTGGCTTTGATGTACTCACTAGATAAGTCTAGTCAAATCATAACGGGTTGGCTTGTTGACTGTAATGTGCTTGAGAGGATCTCATCAATCTCCAAACGGTTGAAATCTCCTACGATAAATATGGCTGTATCAGTTTGGCGGGTCAAAATGGTGTCTTTGGTGAGAGAAATGTGATCAATCAGCTTCTGTGTGACTGGACATCGGGGAGGATAATATATCACCCCGATTATGATTTTGCAAGCATCCTGGGGAAGTTGGTGAGGTAGTAGAGAAACCCACAGGGCCTCTATATCATCTGGAACTTTAAAGGTAATATCATACTTTGGTTTTTGTAAAAAAAAACAATGCAGATTGATGGGCAAAAATATCAAGAAAGATACAATAAAAGTCATCTGTGAAATTCTAAGTCCCATACGGTGCCGACTTTTTTAGACATCTGTGAAAAACGGCCATGGAATTTCTGTAATCTTTTCACCATTATTTTGTATCTTTTAAAGATGAAAAATATTTTCGGTCGTTGCTTTTACTAATTTTTTTTATATATACGGCATTTCTGACGAAAAATGTTAAAAGTATGTTTCTACCAGCACCATCTTTATACCCTGTAAGTTATAGGTGAATCTGTGAACATTTCTGTTTTGGTTTCCTCCCAAAGTATGATACTACCTACCGTTAATCAGCAAGAACTGTGTTTTCAGCCATAGAGTTAAATAAAAAACTAGAGTGTGCACTCTGCGCGTGATGCTCGAACCATGGCCAGCACCATTTCCTAAGAAAACCAAATAAGGGCAACACGTGGTCCCGTTTCAAATTGTGAGTACATATTCTTACCCCGGTTCGTGCACGCAGCACTGTGCATAAAATACCCGTCGCGTCACGCACAGTGCGCGCAATTCATCAAGTAACATCCGGGTACCTTATTTGGACACTACTGCGTTTGCTCAATCATCCCAACTAAAATGGCAGCTGTGCGTCCATTCCAGAGTGCCGAGAGCACGCACATTGAATACGAAGTGCACACTGTAGTTTTTTATTTAACTCTATGGTTTTCAGCATACTGGAAATGACTTGACTGTGAGATTGTTGGAATTACTTCAGCATACTACTTGTTACCACAAGGCACAAGGCATCTCATTTGAAGATGTTTTCTCAGCTTTCAATATTACCAGACTTGTGATCGGTAGAAGTAGAATCAGGACCACATGTATCACTACTTCCTGGATTTATGTTGTCATCTGCATCTTTGGTGCCAACATTCTGTCCTTTGTAGTGATGACTTTTTTTTAAGAAACCTCCTTCTATCATGCTATATGCCATATCCACTACTGTTTGCTTTAATGAACGCGGCTCTATCTTCAAAATTGTCTTCATCTAAAAAGAAAACACAATTAATATAAGACAAGCGTTATATATGAACAATAAAGGTTCAGAATAGAAATTGAATTAAATGCACTGTATCTTATATGTGTACAAGGACATGTCAAAAGTGTATGAGACAAACAAATTTTACTATGAAATCATCTGTACATTAAATTTTCTATACTATGTAATCATACATTAAGGTACTATTGTAATTAAAAGCAGTACTCCTAACAGCATGTGAATATTCTTGTTTACACATTTACATGTCTCTGCGGGTTTGCACGTAGTTTGGAAAGGGATACCGGTAGTCACTTATTTTTGGACTCTCAGAAGTTCAGAATTCTGTTATCTTATTAAACAAAGTAATATCATGTGAATGGCAATCACTTGTAAATATACCAAATATCATCCTATAAACTAAATATTCAAAAGTTATTCACATACCTTTGAGTTGTCCAACAATATCATCTTCCCCCAAAATGGTGCAATTCTTCTAGCTCCATGATCAAATTTGGCAGCAATTTTAAATAGAAAATGAGGTACTCCTGTTTGGGATGGGTGATAACCTTTTGGAACAATTGAGAATGAAATATATATGTTTAAATCATTGATAGAAGTGAAGGAACTGCGTAGCACTGAAGATAATCAATAGCATAGCAGAGATAAGAAAAATGCTCACCAATTGAAGGGTTTGGCCAAATTTTCGACCCTACTGGGTCTTCGTCGAGATAAGACCCAGTAGGGTCGAAAATTTGGCCAACCCTTCAATTGGTGAGCACTTTTTTCTTATCTCTTCTATGTTTAAATCATTGGTATGAATAACATAGAGAGATATTTGAATATGAATGTATCCAACTTTTAAAGGTGAAATACCCCTTTCCATTAAAATTGTACACTTTCCCCTGAGGCATTACCTACATAGCATTACAATGTAATGGTGAAAGACAAACAATCTATCTTATGATGCTGTAGCCGACAAAGATCCATCGCGACACACTTGCCAAACTTCACTTTACTCACCACTTTAATGAACATTCAAATAAAATATTTAATAAAAAGGAAAAAACAACAACAAAAATAGGGCATAATCTCTTCATGAATGATACATTATTGGGGATAATAAGTTTCAAGTGTGTAAACCAAAATTCTACTTATTTTATGCAAATTGAGTCACTGTACAATTGTACATGCACCATAAAAATGGTAGATATATGTTGTACATCTTCATGTATAAAGAATGCATTTACTTTGTTCATCATTTTGGGAAAATAAGGTCATGTGTTGATTTGTGAAAAATGTGTGTAGAAGTAAAAGAAAACAAGTTACAAGCATACCAATGCAAGAAATCATATTGACGTTCATGACAAGAGAACATTTACTTGAGGTAGCCTACATCAGCCTAAATGGCCTGTTGATATTTATATAATATTGACTGGCCTTGAGGGAGATACCACATATATTTCCCAAACTAGTCTCATATTGCCCCGAGTCGTAGACGAGGGCAATATGGGTCTAGTGAGGGAAATATATGAAAATTATATATTTTCATATATATTATATATGAAAATAGGAAAATTACTCTTTTCGCGGTGGAGGGGTGTATGAATATTATGGTCACTCGGTGAGTTAATCATTAAAGACAGACAAAATACGCGTTTATATCTTGTCTCCAAAATGCCTCATTCAGGTAATAATGCACTGTAGTGTCTGAACTACTTGTAAAGAGTAATTTTCTTGTGTATTAAGCAACGAACAAGACTGTAGAAACAGCTGTCAAAACAATATGTAAAATAGTGGTGCACACTGACAATTTTCAGACCAAACTTCCACACAACACTTATTGTTCAGGGCTCTGCGCTCGTGACGTCACATTCAGAAGTTCAGACAAACAAGTCGCACGTTGCCCCGTTAACTTACACGAAAACGTTGCAATATTTGTCGGAATATCAGGGTAACTGTACCTGTTGATATTACTAAATATTTATTCAATAAATGAGAGCTTGGAGACATTCTGAGAAGGATTGAAACTTGAGGTTCTACATGTTTACGTATGTGGAAGATAGGCTTTGGGTTATTGTGTTTAATAAAAGTGAGAAAGTTACTCTTTTACTTACTCCACTACAATTTCATGTATTGTTTGACAGTTACTGCTTTGGTAGTCTTGTGTATTGGTTGTCAAATTTTGCCATTTTCAAATGAATCTAAAAAGTTTCTTAATAGGGCTCCGCGCTCGAGCAATTTATAGAATACGCCCTTTGTGATTCCGCATCTGCCACAATTTTGACCCAATTCATGTCAAAAGTGGCATTTTTGGACAAAGCCCTACAAACGTTCATAAAATTTCATGACTTATATAAGTGATGAGTTGAATTGTTTAAAAAAGTTGGCTTGGAGTCAAGAAGCATAGGAATTCTGGGAAAATTTGTGACATCACATACAAACTATTGGTCCTATTTGGGAGGTACGGAGTGCCATGGGTGCAATTTCAGTTATCAAGATAACCACATAATTCAATCCACTTGTTAAGTGCTAAATATGTTCTATGAACGTGTTAACGCATTGAAGGATCTGATCCTGTGGGCGAGATCAAGGTTGAGGGATCTATCCATGTCGCATTTAAACTAAATCCTGAGTACGCAGTGATCAATGAAATCAATATTCAAAGGTTATTCATTACACGCGAAAACTAATCAGTCTTACGATTATCAGACGGATTTCACAAACCCCATTCCTCCCAGCTCTGTGGGATTGTGTTAAACACCATGTGGTGCCATCCAGTTTGTCCAGTCTCAACTCTTCCTGTATCTACTACGACAACTAGCAACTGTACATAGCTGCTTTAAAATGTCAATTCGAAATGTCAAAATTCAAAAAAAAATCTCCGCAGGAAAAAGGACTGGCCTATAAGATGACATCTGATAAAAATGGCTAAAGGATGAAAGTGGAAGTGTACGGGCCGTCCATATTAAAAGTACATACACACGAAGAGGGGGGGGGGGGGGTCCCGATGCGTACGCCATGCGTACAGGGTCGGAGCTAGGGGTGGGGGGTTCAGGTTCAGGGGGGGGTGTTTGGGGGGGGTCCGGGCGTCAGCATTTCGTGCTAAATTCCTTGGAAGTAAGATCAGGATGCGGACACTGCCCTTACATCATGGGCTCTGACATATCGTTAAGTTTGTTGGTCAAGTTTAGACAGCCAGTCTGGACCACGGTGTCTTTTAAGGCTGGATGGTGAGGTTTAGTGGTAGTGATGAATAGCTGAGATGTACCCCTTCTCAGATCTTTGGTCTGGGCCAGATACCACTTTCTGAAGGTACCATGATAGTTGGTCTGATGCGTCCCCAGTGTGCAATGCCAGTGAGGGTACCAACAGGGAGAGAGAGAGAACGTACTCGTAGCACCACATAGAAAAAAGGTGTATTCTGTCATAGGTCTAATATGGGTAGACGGATTTTGTCCCCGTGCAGCCATGGCAGTGGCTTGTTAGGCATGTGTCGGTGAGAGTCCCATAGGTCGGTGGTCATCGCCAGGGTGGGACAGCCAGATGGTTAGTCACCGTCCCGATAATCAGGAACAGAATGGGCGTGGAGCCATCCTTCATCCACCTCATAGGGCAGGGAGGGTGGCCTGTTCGATCAAAAAGCATGCTCGTGGGCTCGAGGGAGTATCCATGGGTCAGAGTTGAGAGAACCCTTCCATCCTTGATGATGTACTGCCCAAACCCTGCCAAGGTATTGTAGGCTGCTGCCATTTGGTTCATAATCGCTGGTTGTAGAAGCTGAGGTGGTGTAGCACCCGCCAACATCCCCTGGATGATCGGGGGAGGGGCCACAGTGAGGTTCCCCATCCCAGAAATGACGTGCTCGCTCGCTTTAGGTGATAGATTGGTATCTGTTTTGTTGCTGCAGTGGTAGGCAGGAGGGCTGGTCAGCCTGGTGTGTGAATGTCAGGGGCTTAGAAAAGAAGGGCTAACATGGTGGCTCCATCGCTATGCATTGTGGGAGGCCAGGGTGCACCACAGTTGATCAATATTTTTTCAGTCAATAGCAAACAGGCTTAAGGGAATTTGCATATATTGTAATTACCATTTGGGGTAGATTGAATGCAGACCAAAAAGTACACACATAAAATCCAATCTATACAGGGACACTTTTCAAGCTTTGGAACGGCATTCAAAATTTCAAGAAGACAGGAAAAGGGGAATGAAAGTTACAAGTACCGATTTTCACTTAATAGGCACACATGTGTGGGTCCAACATATTGGGTACCAGCGAAATGTTGTTTGTATCTTGGACCACTGTTTGGGCATTGTGCAATAAACAATACTTGTTGGTAGTAAAGCCAGAATGTACTGACTGAGTATATGTACATTAATGTATAGGCTTTCTTTTTCATGATAAATACGGACTTGTTTTCACATGCTTGACCAATGCTTGCACCGGATGCTGTCACTCCTGAATTGCAGGATCCGATCCCACTTTGAGTTTACACTCACTTTGATCCCGAAAGCAAGACTTGAACTGGATCTGATTCTTCCCGGGATTGGATCCTGATCATGTGAACATTCACACTCATCGTTGATCGCCCTTTGATCGTGTGTTGATCACCCTCGCGGGGTTCACACCTATAGCCCCAAGACAAGATGACTTGGAGAAACTTGACTTGAAGTATGTAGTTATCTAGATAAGTGGATTAATTGGCACTCTTGAAGCTCTGTAGGAAGTCTTTTACCGAACTACAATACTGTTTGACAGTTGTTCTATATATTGTTTTGGCAGTTTTGTGCATTTAATTCAGTTTCCATTGCAATTCTGGAAAGTTGTGAAAAGTCATGTATAAACCGCAAAATGTTATTACCCTGTTGTGTAAAAAGAAGAGCAAATCATACAAGTAGCAATGGAAAACAAATAAAGAGACAAGACCCAATAGTTTGACCGTAAAGCAAACAGTTTGATGGACATGTAAAAAAAAAACGTGTTGCTCTCTTAGAAGTTTAAAAACGTTTTTATCAGTGTAATCGAGCTTAAAAAACAAGCTAAACTTCAAGAGGCATAGTACATAGTTTTATAAGAAGGTGGAGAGTCAGGTTGAGGGGGAGGGGGAATGGCGGGGGCTTGTTAACAAGGAAAAGAGGAGGCTAATAAGAAAAAGGGGTGAATCTGGGGAAGAAGGGGGAAAATAATACATCCAACTGTATTATTCTGAAAGCTGTTTTGCATACCATTTTTGACAATCTTGTGTACTGATTGTTTAAATACATGAATGAATTCTATCTTCACAAGTTGTTGGGAAAACCTTGCAAAATGCCATTTAGGCTGATATCTATGCTTTGTGGAGATAATTAGCCAATAATAATAACAATGAATTTTCCTTCTTATTTATTCTGTAGGCATTACTTCATTTTGAGACTGCCTATTACAACTGCAATTTTGTAATGTTATCTACCTTGGTCTTGAAATTCTTCATGAAGAGCCTTTGACATCTCTGACATCCATATGTTGCCTGATGTAACAATGAAACGCTCACCTATATGTAATACAAAATAAAACTTCAAATATTATTTCAATTCTTAATGTTTCATACATTCTCTGTACTAATGTACCACCTCTCAACTCAACTACCTTTCCAGTATGTGTGTGTATCAACTGGGATATCTGCACAACTCTCCCATGTAAAATGTTCCCAGCCATCTACCACTTATTTCAAAGATATTGTCATATCAAACTCTATGACCCAGCAAAATATATTGGTAAACTATACATATGTATACTATACATACAAAAAACAATAAATGTGAACCAGTCATTTTTATCAACAGTCAGGTTCAATTAACAGGATGATGGAGTTTCAGTCTATATATTGTTTCTTTGATTTTGTACCAATATTCAGGTAAGAAAGTAATGTTTGTGGAGACAAAATTTATAAACTCTTTTCTAGAAGTGTGGTTCTGAAAAGAACTCCAACTGAACCTGGACAACTCAAGGACCTCCAGCTCAATCTCGACAGCACTGAAGAGAATTGAACATCCTTTGGGGACGTAGTTCACTCAGCTGCTCTGGAAATTCTGGGTTCTGCTACCTGGCACTAGGACTGGTTCAAAGAGAACGACAATGTGGAACGAGGAGCATCTGCCTGCCCCAAGATTTAAGGGACACTTTATAATCCAAATCTACAAGCAAAAAGGAAAGCGCCAGCCCTGCGACAACCACCAAGGAATACCCCTCCTGTCCATTGCTGGCAAGATCCTAGTCCGTGTCCTTCTCATCCGCTTGCTGGAACACGTGGAGCAAGGTCTCCTTCCTGAGAGCCAATGCAGCTCCCGCACTGGTCATGGAACCGCCCGCCGACATGATCTTTGCTGGAGAAATTAATGCATGGAATGCACCACGATCTGTACATGACCTTTGTTGACCTGACCAAGGTCTTTGATACAGTGAGCCGGAACGGACTCGGAAGATTATGAAAAACTTCGGCTGTCCAAGCATGTTCATTGCAATTGTCCGCCAGTTCCATGGCCAGAGTCCTGGATGACGGTGAACCCTCCAAAGCCTTTCCAGTGACACATTGAGTCAAACAGGGTTGTGTCCTGCCCCAACGTTGTAAACATGATGCTCTGGGCAATGATGTCTGACAGAGTGACCGTCTGATGCAGACATCCCTGGTGCCATCACCATCATGTGCAAGGCTTAGTTGAGATGGGCAGGTCATCACGCCACCCATATATACCAGACTAACAGACAAAGCAGCTCTTTTTTTTATGGGGAACCCTGCTGTGGCAAGCGCACAGTCGGAGATCAGAGAAAACGTTTCAAGGACAGTCTGGGGTCTCCCTAAAAGACTTCAACATCAGTACTGAGTCCTGGGAGTCCCTCGCCTTTGACAGATCCTCCTGGTGCCACCTCATCACCAAAGGAGCCCATGCAGCAGAGGAACACAGGTCCTGTCAGGCGGAACAAGAAACGTGCAATACACAAGGCTAGAGCCACCAGCACCAACAGCACAGCGCCTACCCACTTTGGCCCCACCTGTGCAAGAGACTTCCTTATTGCATAGATTGGTCTCTTCAGTCACCTCTGGACACACTGTTAATCTTTTGATTTACAAACTAGCATGTCGTGATAATTTTTGGTTACGAAGGACGAACAACAACAAAAGTGTCCCAAGTATCCATGTTCATACTGAAAGTAGTCAATCCATCAAAATGCTATTGAATACAAAGTCTCTTTGATTTATTAAAAGTCTTTGTTCTTGTAAGTTGAATGCTGGATTTTCTGTATCCATTCAAATATTTAATTTTGTACTGAATTTCAAATATGACAGCAAAATGATGGGATTAAATATAGTTTGCTGTGCTTTACAATTCCTTAATTGTTCCTGTTATCTCATCTTAGATTTATATACATTGCATCTGAAGGAAACTCCATTTGGCAGAAACATTCTGGTAAAAAATATGGCGATTCGGTAGAATCACGTGTAATAAGACTACGTATATAACCTTGTGACCCCTGACCTCTGACCTGTACCACCATTACATGTATCAGTATCAGTATGACATGAACATGAAAGCACCCCATAGTATATCCAGTATTATGTGTCTCTGTATTTCATTATACCTGCCTTGCTTTATCACATGGTGGCAGCGGTGGGATAAGTGAAGAATACCAGGACATCGAATTTGTTGCCAGATCGTGTTATTACAAGCGATATTCCGTTGCGGGAAGTTCGCCAGTTGTGCCGTTTTCACGACCACAGTGACAGTGTGAGTGTGCCGCCAATACGCGGTAGCAACGTGCATACATTACGGTACACGATTACACGCATGGTGTACTACAAAAAGTACATAGCAACAGAGACGACTACAGTGCCGAATACGAATACCACTAGCGGGGTAAGCCACAGTCATTCATTATGGCGGAATCACGCTTGCCTCACCCAAAAATGGACTGGGAGTGTTCAGATCGACCTAAAGCTTACAAAGACTTTAAGCAGACTGCTACAATGTGGTTTAAAGTGAACAAAATTGCCATTGAAGATCAACATAACTACATCATATTGTGGTCCGGCATACAAGGCCTACATATGTTCAACACTTGGGGCCTCACAGAGGATGAAGTTCTGGATCCTGAGAACATTTGGAAAAAATTCTCCAAATAGGTTGAGCCGCAAGAGAACTTTCGTATACACCGCCTGGATTCCAGCGTTTCATACAGACTGACAATGAGAGTGTGGATGAATTCTACATGCGTTGCAAATCCAAGGCCATGAAGTGTCAGTTTCCTGATGAAGCAGCCCTCAACGAGAGAATCATTGAGGTACTAATCTCTGGCGTACGATACCCGGAGTGTAACGTCAGTGAGCTCCAGCAGTTCCTCGGGATGGTGCAGTACCTGGCACAATTCATTCCCCGCCTCGCTGACCATACAGACACCCTCCGCGCATTGCTCCGCAAGGACAGTGATTGGCAGTGGACAGAATCACATCAGAAAGCATTCACTGATGTGAAATCGTTGATCACTGCAGAGTGTACGCTTACCTACTTCAACCCACACAAACCGACAGTGGTCCAAGTCGACGCGTCCTCCAGGGGACTTGGAGCAGCTCTCTTGCAAAACGGTAAGCCAATTGCTTTCGCTAGCAAAGCCTTGACAGAAACTGAACAGCGATATGCAAATATCGAACGTGAGCTGCTGGCTGTGGTTTTCGGTTGTACCCGTTTCCACACATACCTGTACGGAGCGAAGTTTGTTGTGGAATCTGACCATAAGCCCTTGGAAAACATCCAATACAAAAGCCTTGCCAATACTCCTCCACGACTTCAGCGGATGCTGCTCCGATTGCAACCCTACGATCTTACGATCGTCTACAAGCCTGGTCGCGACATGGTTCTCGCTGATGCGATGTCCAGACTAAACCCAACGTCTGGCCCTGCGATCGCTTTCGACTCCACGATTTACACGATGCAGTTTTCGCGAGACAGACTATCTCAGCTGAAGCAGGAGACCGCAAGCGATACCGTTCTACGGCCCTTGGCAGAGATAATCATGATTGGCTGGCCAGAAGACCCCAAAGACTTGCCCAAATGCCTTCGCCACTTCTGGTCAAGTAGAGATGAACTGTCGGTTGATGACGGCCTAGTCATCAAAGGCGACAGAATTGCGATTCCTGAGTCAATGCAACATGACGTCCTTGAGAAAATACACGCAGGACACCAAGGGGTAAACAAATGCCAGTTGAGAGCCAAGGTGAGCGTGTATTGGCCTGGAATCAACAAAGACATTGAACAGTTGGTTGGGAGATGCCCAGTGTGCCAGACACACCAACACAAACAGCCTTCTGAGCCGCTTATGCCACATGCGATTCCCCAACGACCATGGCAGACTGTAGCAACGGACCTGTTCCATTTCAAGGATGCCGAGTACCTCATTTACGCAGATTACTACTCCAAGAGCACGTTCATCCGCAGAATCCATGGCCCGTGCACGAGTGCGGCCGTGGTCACTCTCTCGAAACAAATCTTCAGTGAGCAAGGCATCCCCATGACTATCGTCAGTGACAATGGTCCCCAATATGCCAGTCACGAGTACCGCCAGTTCGCCAAGGACTGGGGTATTGACCATGTTACATCCAGCCCCAGATTTCCGCAGAGCAACGGATTCATCGAGCGCATGATACAGACAGTGAAGTCAACCCTTGCAAAGGCTTCACAATCCAACATGGACACCTACCTTGCTCTTCTTTGTCTGCGCACAACGCCGATAGACAACACTCTTCCCTCTCCTGCAGAGCTACTATCTGGCCGGAGGCTCCGCGGCAACCTCCCCTCACGGATTCGCAATGACAGACCCGACAAAGATGCTATCCATTCCAGCTTGGTTGAGCGACAAACCAAGCAAAAACCTGTATCATGACAACGCTGGTGTGCGTAAGCTCTCTCCATTGGTCCCTGGACAATCTGTGACAGTTCAGGACCACCGTACGGGCAAGTGGGCACCCGCAGTTGTCAAAGACACTTGTCGTGAGCCCAGATCATACATCGTCCAAATGCCAAATGGCCAATCCCTTCGACGCAATAGGGCACACATTCGCGATGTAAACCCACAGAGAAAAATTCTCCGTTTCGCGGAACCCCCAGTACAGCCCCCTCGACCCATATTGCAGAAGTGCAGTAACCAGTCTACTCCAGAGCAGCACCACAGTGGAGACAAGAACTTGTCAAACAAGCCACACACTGAGCCATATTGCACCCGGAGTGGACGTTTGATCAAAAAACCCAAAAGACTGGTAGAAACATAAGACTTTTTAAAGCAAGAACCAACACCAAACTGAGTGAACAGACATTGACAAGTCTACTATTTTCTAAATTACTTTATGTTTAATTTTGCTTAGTTTGTGAAACAATTTCAGCTTAAAACAAACCAAAGTATGTTACGTGTTTACAGCTAAGACCAAGCTACGTGTTCCTTGAAACACTTTACTTTGAAATGTTACCATTCACATTCTGAGTTAAACAGTTTTTTTTTTGGTCCAAAGTAGCACCATTTTGAACACACATGTTGAGCCACCGAGATGGATTTGGCACAAAACAGTTGAGTTTCTAAAACAAAAAATGCGCTGGAGAATTTACCATGTTTAAGATTTTGGTTCGAACAGAAAACTATGCTATTGACTTATAAATTGAACAAGTCAAAACAAATACTGTTGTTTTCACTTTTTAGGAGATATTTCTTAAAAAGGGGGATGTAATAAGACTACGTATATAACCTTGTGACCCCTGACCTGTACCACCATTACAAGTATCAGTATCAGTATGACATGAACATGAAAGCACTCCATAGTATCCAGTATTATGTGTCTCTGTATTTCATTATACCTGCCTTGCTTTATCACATCACGGTGAAAAATAAATGGAAGAAGTTTTCAATACACACAATTTTAATTCAATTTAAATGTGGAGATAAACGTCAGAAAGGCACATAAACAAGTACCGTAAAGTTCCATGTATATGGCACCCATGTAGGTGAAAATGGCAACCATGCTGGGAATAACATTTGACCACATTCCTCTCACCATGTTTGATCCAGTGAGGGTAATCAGGCCAACCAAGAAATCAAGAAATGTTGCGTAAGTTATGCAACGTACAAATGTTGCTTAAGTTTTGTGAAACGGGCATAACTTGTGCAACCAAGGCAGGAAAATGTTGCGTAAGTTACGCAACAAAAAGTTTCGTATGTAACATTTGAAGTTTTGAGAAATTGGCTGTTGGTCTTACATTTTCTCAGTCTTCACAAACCACATTTCACCCAGCTCTGTGGGATTATGTTATACACCGCTGTGTTTTGAGTGGCGCCATCCAGTACTTTGTGCAGTCACAACTCTCACGTGTCCATAGCCGACCTCGTATAGCCTCATTCGCCATCTTGTAAATTTAACTAGCACTGCAATGCTCTAAAATGTCAATGTTTTCCGCACAAACTTCCTCGCGGAAAA
This sequence comes from Astropecten irregularis, assembly GCA_963971285.1. Lineage (NCBI taxonomy): Eukaryota > Metazoa > Echinodermata > Asteroidea > Paxillosida > Astropectinidae > Astropecten > Astropecten irregularis. The sequence continues at coordinate 2,259,947 of OZ020262.1, read as the reverse complement.
AACACTGGCCTATAAAATGATCATGTAATGGCTACAGCATGCTAGAGAGTACACCCAAAGAAAAATATCTTATATGCTTTGGAAAGGCATGCGAAATAATCATAAAGACAGGAAAAGGGGAACGGAAGTTGCAAGTACCAGTTATCGCTTAATAGGCACACATGCGTGCGGCCCAAATATTGGGTACTCGCAGTCGTTGGTAAAATACGGACTTGTTTTTGCATGCTTGACCATGATGTTACTGTAAATTACATTTACACTCAAACGTTGATCCTGCACGCGAGATTGAAACCGGATTCAATCCTTTCCCGAGACATGGATCTGATCCCGCTTCATCCCAGGATCGGCTCCTGATTGCGCAAGAATTCACACTCATCGTTCATCGCCCTTTGTTCGCGTGTTGATCGCCCTCACGGGATCTGATCTCCCTCGCGGTATCAAGTGTAAACACGGTGCATTACTCACAACAATAATATGACACAATCTATGAGAATCTAGACATACCTGTCACTCCAGGAAGTGTCATAGCTGCAATGTGCGCTGCTGCTACATCTCTAACATCTACTATGTTGAAATTCATCTTAGGGATAAGCGGTGGGTTTCTGCACATGAGCCGTTTTACAACTTCCATACTGGTACAACTACTGCCAGACAGAATTGGCCCCAACACATATCCAGGATTTATAACGACCAGGTCAAATTTATGTGCATCTGCAAATAAATGAGATGTAAGAATCATACAAAAATTTGATGACTATAGAAGTTGATAACAAGATTAAAATGAATCTCTGAAAAAGATACACCAGATCACCAATCACCTCATTTGGGGTTTGGGATTTTTTGGGGATTAGTTCAGAACTAAGATATTTGTTTCACATCTTTAACTAGACTTGTATAAGTGCCACCAAACATTGAGTCTGCATGATCACTATTGAGTCAAAGTCACAGAGGTTGTACTTCATTACATAAACCATGCACAAGAAGTTACTTTTAGGGTTTGAAGTATTTGAACTTTTTCTTTTTATTTTGTTTGTGATGCATTTCGCGATTCAACTCGAAATACAATCTTGAAATTTAAATAGCCACTAATTCAGTCAAACTGATCAAAATAACATCACAGATGCATTGTCTGATTTAGGGTCAGATTGATGGTAAAAAGTCGATTAAAATGACAAGTTCTGATTTCACAAAAACTGTTAAGGGTTAATTTAGTTAACATGAAAATAAATAAGAGAATAACAGGCTGTCCCAGCTTTTCATTCAGAATGACAATCAAAATGAAGCTCTTTCAACTAAAGGTGATTACACAAACATTCTAGCCTTTTGATATATAAGATTTGTTTATAGATTGTTTTGCTTAAATGAGTTTTTCTCCCTAAAATATGTAAAGAAAATTCAAAACATTGTCTTTTATTTCCACCAAACTTTAAACAATAACACAGGATAAGCTTAGGCCCCAAAAAAATAAAGTCTCCAGTTTCTGGTCATAGGCTTGTTCCACGCGCATTGCACATTGCCCTGTTACTATAGAAACTGTGAATTAACAACTTTAAAATAAAGATCATAAAACATGACAATAATAATAGCCATCTGTTTAAAGGGAGCATATAGGATTTGCAAGGCCTCCAAAAAAAGTAAGTGAGTTTAAGACAGAAAATGGACTCAACAGTTTGTAAACAGTGCAAACAGTCACCATGGGAAATTTTGGTTCATCAATCTTGGTGTCTTTTCCAAAGAATTTTGGAACAAACATAAAGGACACCCTCACTTGAGTTGTTTTAGTTATCCCTTTCACTCAAGGTATGAAGATGGTGCCGGTAGCTAGAAACATATAATACCGTTAAAATATTTCCACCTTATTTATCCAGAAATTAGTCAAACAAAGACCGAAAACAGTTTTGATCTCGGGGTAAGATCAAAACCATTCTTCATGTTCTATAAGAAAAATTTAGCCGGGTTTTTACTATTTTCTTGTGACTCAGATGTCTGATTGAGCCCAAATTTTCACACGTTTATTATTTCACGTACATGTTTGATCAGACAAACCATGAGTGCTGTTCTGTGACATTTACCAATCATGTATTGCACCTTTAAGTCATTTCACTCAAACATTGAGTTTGGCCTTATGATGGAAACTTTAAGAGATTTTATTTAAAAAGAAAAGAATGTTGGGGTTTTGCCAGGTTCAATTTGTTCAAGACTCCCAGCTCATGCCTGAGTCCTGCCAATCTTTTTCGGGTTCAAAGAAAGTGACCTACTTCAATTAAATTGAAATTAATTCAATGACATTTGTTTCCACAGTGTGGGGGCAACTTTCTAAAAGCCAAGGCTTGTGTGGACGTAAATTAATCTTGACATCAATCTTTCTACATTAAATATGTACAAACCACTATCTTTAAGTTCATCAAGGAAATCCCATGCTGCTTTTTCTGCTAGGGCTTTGCTCTTAGAATATGGATCCAAATCATCAACGTTAGGCCAATCAGCTTCAGTGGAAGCTACTTCTGAATCCATGCAGAAATCTGTACAAAGCAAATAACAATAATAATTATTATTAGTATTATAAATGTTGCACTCTTTACATACAACAAAGATCAAAAGTGGATTACAAATAATACTTTGTTCTTAATTTCAATCCGAAATCAGGACTGGGCAGAATCCTGTTCGTGATGAGCAGGGATGTTGGGCTGTGTGTGACTTTGGGGACTTTTCTTGAGACTCTCCCCCACAACATGCATGTGTTACAGTAGTAATGGAGCATCTGCCATACAACCACAGTTAAAACAATGGATCAATACATACGCTTGTTCCAGAATGAAAGATGTTTATAGAAACCACCTTTCTGAGACGTCTGTTCACATATTTCATGACATATATTGTAAATCTAAATAGTGAACTTGAAGATGTTGTGGTCTGGACACTACTGCAATATTGATAACAAAAAAACAACTAAAAATTCAGAATGTCTGCAATGAAATCAGAACTGCAATGCATGCAATTGAAAGAAATAAAAACCAACTGAGAATTTTAAACAGGGTTGATAAAAATCATGATTTTTATAAAAAAATCAAAAAAATCGGATTTATTTGATTTAAATCAGATTTTTTTGATTTAAATCGATTTTTTTGATTTAAATTAAATTCTTAATTGTTTTTACGTAATAACATCTTACTATCATAACATTTTGCTTCTAAAACCCCATAAATGATGCCAAATTGCATCTTCTTGTCGCTTGGGCATTGTGGTCATTAAAATGTAGCAAAAAAACCCAAAGCAACAAAAAACAGAAAATGTTACTGACTGTCACTACAGGCATACTGTACTGCTTTCTTGCTGATGGGATGTTTAAGACCACGTTCAAAGATGTTTCATGGCTTGTACGTACATGTACCAGTGGTCCATTTGCATCTCAGTACATGTGTAAGAGCTAATAATGGCAGTATCACTGTGCAAAGTCAAAATGTAGTGATGTACACAAACAAAAGTTAATTCTGTGCAGTTGCATACATAGTACATACATGAGTTATAAAAAAGATATTGTGATGCCCATGAAAAAACAGACTTGCTTTCAAAGAAGCTCGTCAAGATTTTGTGATAGTGAGTGATGCTATGGAGTGGTGGCATCTTATGCTAGGAGTCCACTGGGCCAGCGCCAGTTGGTGCCAGTTCGCGCCAATGCAATTTGCTGTGGCGCCTTGTATCGCCAATAAGGTGCCTAGTGGCGTGCAGTGGCTCAAACTGCCTCCCAACTAGTTTGAGAGCTAGGTGGGTTTTAATCATAATGTTGAGTACAAAAGGCTTGAGTGCATATTTCTATTGGATTTAATGTACAAATGAGAGAATGGGGCGTCCTAAGTTGCACACCCTGGGCTTTGGCCCCCCTGGGGCACCAAAGTTGCCCCAAATATCGATTTATTCAAACTTTTGAGTACAACCAAAATTCCTTTTGCAAATGATCATTTAGTGACCTCTGACAACAAATCCACAAGTTAAGACATGATTTTTCCTGGGGTTTGTAGATAAGACGGGGGTGTTTGTAGATAATATGGGGGTTTTGTACATAAGGCAAGGCACTTATAAAAAAGAGTCTGTACATCAATTTTGATTACAGCTATGGATAAAACATTACTCCACATGAATAAAAATGCATTTTAAGACATACAAATGTCTGGGGTTCCTAATTAAGACCATCACTAATTAATAGCAAATTAGCGATTTATTCACACTTTTATGTACAACCATAATTCCTTTTGCAAATGATTATTTAGTGACCTCTGACAACAAATCCACAATTTAAGACTTGATTTTTCCTGGGGTTTGTAGATAAGACACAATATAAAAGTTGCATCACAGTACTGATTTACTCGCGTTATGGTTGCAGATATTTATGTATGTATGCAACGCATTGAGCGCACTAAGGTTATTTGATTGTATTTCGGAAAAAGCCGCTAATTGATAAGTGCCACGCAAGAGAAAATGGTCTAGTCTTTACCACACAAATCTTTGATAAGTTTGTGCTATTTATTCCCCCCCCCCAAAAAAAAAAAAAAGACGGAAAGTGGTAACTTTCTGAGACTGAAGACGTCTGAGACTGAAGACGGCTGGATAACGATTCTCAAATCTGCGATGCCGCCATGAAACAAACTATGAAGTATGAAATATCCAAGTGCCGTCCAATGATCGAATATGGAGGTTCAAAGTGGACATCTACTTTTCTCCTCTCCAAGTAGCATAAAAAACACATCGAACGCTTTTGCAAAATTTTGAATAAATCGATATTTGGGGCAACTTTGGTGCCCCAGGGGGGGCCAAAGCCCAGGGGTGTGCAATTTAAGACGCCCCATTCTCTCATTCGTACATTAAATCCAATAGAAATATGCACTCAAACCTTTTGTACTCAACATTATGATTAAAACCCACCTAGCTCTCAAACTAAACTGGCTCGTGATGGCCCGTAACGGCGCCAAAAATTGAATTTGGCAGCAAGAAATTTTCAAAATGTTTGAAATGGCGCAAACAATCCGCCTATTGGAACCCACTTTAATGTAATGGTGTGCACCAAGTTGCGCAACTACACGCCAATCACATAATCTTTGGCGCGAACTGGCACCAACTGACGCCGGCCCAGTGGACTCCTAGCATTACCCCCATTTCAGACAAAATTCCAGTGTCATGCCAAACCAAATGAAAGGCAAAATTTAAAATAAGTACATGACAAGTTTAATATCTGAAAAAATTAGGAGTGACCAGACACGTCTGATGCCGAAATATCGATGGTCTAGGTCGTTCAGAATGGTGCTAGAACAACATCATTTCATACGTCACTTTAATAGTCATGAGCCAAACTTAATTCAAATATGAGTAAAATGTATGCAAATAAGCAGTGAACTGCAGACATATCCCACATCCACACATACAAAAATTGACAACAACTGGGGAGCAGTCAGAGTGAAGACGCAGATGCTTAATATTTATTTCCTCCTCAGTTGACAATTTTCTGTAATAATTATTTGTACCACAGTTTGTCTACTCTATTGACCTCCATGGTTTTTGTGAATGCCTTGATATCTTCCATATACATGTAACTGTAACTCAACAGAAATATATGGCTCCTACTTTTGTATGAACAACGTACCGTCTGAAACATACACAACCCCAAAAGTCTTCCACAAAGTTGAGTCTATGGTCGTATGTTCATTTGTTAGTAGGCCTACTTGTACCTCATTGTATTAAGTTTGCCTGTCTGAAACCCAAATCTAATCTGGGTCAACCTCGAGTTGCTCGTATTGTTAATTCTAGTGTTTTTGCATTGTGAATTTTTGTTTTGCCATGAGCGTCAAGTATGGCGGATACCGGCACCTTATAAGTGTCCATTATTATTATTGGGGTATTTATTATTTAGTTCGGCGCAGCGCTGAAACGCCTGTCTGAAACGGGGGTTAGAATTTTATATATGTACACATTAAGCTGTAGGAAGACTTGAAAGAGAAAGGAACAAATTTATGTGATTATTATTACTGTAGAGGAACTAAACACTGACAAATAAAAAAAGAACCTGTACAAAAAAGCTACAGTAAGACAACAACTTTTTTCATTTAAACATTATATCCACTGCGTGTACTGTTACACATACTGTGTGTCAAGTCCCTACTCACAATTCATTATAAAATATAACAAAATCAAATGATTGAAAAGTGCACAAAGAAAAATTGACTGGAGCGGGATTACGTTGGTGGTGACCCCAATAGTCAATGGGAGACTTTTGACTAACCATTGTTAATCACAAGAGGGCGCGCTTCAACAGGCTCGGGAAAAGTGTCTGGATTTTGTTGTCATTGCTTTTGTGCACGAATGTTCATCGTAAACACAACAGGCGTAAATAATCGCAATGAAAATGCCTGGTAAATACTGTGCGATATCCGGTTGTGGTGAAATGGGAGGACATGAGTTCCCCAAGAACAAACAAATGCAGAATTTGTGGAGATTGGCCACTAAAAGGGCGAATTACAAATGATCACGGTGGCCCACGGCAAACAGCATTCAGTTTTGTGCACAGAGTTTTTACTTTGCAAGCAAAGACTATCACATTATTCCTCGCCAAACATCAGAATTTCACCTAACTTTGTGTTTTCGGGCATTGAAATCGTGGTGGGCGGCTGTTGTGAATATAAACATTAATTGTAAATGGCCTGAATTTAATGTTCACAGTATTTTTCCTGCGTTTTCCGGTGAGTTTTTGGACAACCGCCGTACTTACAGCGTGTAAAAAAGTTTTAAGGAGCCTGGTAGTTTGCTGCCCTCTATCGACAGCCCTCTCCAAAAGTCTCCCATTATCTTTGTTCGTTTGGCTGGATAGCTCAGTAGGTAGAGCGCCTGTACAGTATTCAGGAGGTTGCCGGTTCGAATCCCACTCCAAGTCAATTTTTCTTTGTTCACTTTTCAATGACTTTAAATTCAGTCAGTTTCCCTTGTGGTTTTTTGATGATTATATTAATTAAAAAGCTGTATCCTCTTTGATTGATCCCCCATGTGCCGTTCCCAGGTTGCAGCTTGCTGCATGTATCATTGAAACGATCCCTGGGGCATGGCGGTGTGTGCGTGGTTTCATGGCTTCTGACTGCCTAACGAACAAAGATAATTGACTTTTTACATCACCACCAACGTAGGACTGGATAGCTCAGTTGGTAGAGCGCCTGTACGGTATTCAGGAGGTCGCCGGTTCGAATCCCGCTCCAGTCAATTTTTCTTTGTTCATTTTCAATGACTTTAAATTCAGTCAGTTTCCCTTGTGGTTATTTGATGATTAAAATAAAATGATCATCAAATAACCACAAGGGAAACTGACTGAATTTAAAGTCATTTGGCTCAGTTGGTAGAGCGCCTGTACGGTATTCAGGAGGGCCAGTTCGAATCCCACTCCAGTCAATTTTTCTTAGTTCACTTTTCAATGAAAATAAAAATGAGAAAGTGCGTTGTGTAATGGCCGCTAATGGCTGCTGGGGTGCCGTGCCACGCATTGCTAAAAAAATTAAAGTATGCCACATTATATTTCCCGCTTTTTCGACCCCGCACCAGCACCAACATTTTACTTACATTGTACACATACGAAACATTGAGAGCATTGACACCCTGAGACTAGCCAGTAGCCAATAGCAAAATACATAATGCGCTATGTTGGCGTGTACAGTTGCCGATCAAAAAAGTAGTAACGCACTATGTCAGCACTGGGGCTACGTAGTATGTTGAAAGCCTGTACAAGGACCATGCAGCAATGACCTCCTCATCGCCTCGCAGCTGCCAACTTGGTTGCTGATAAATAGGTTAACTCTGCTAACCCCACACCATCACCTTACAATGTGTTCTGATTGTGTTGGGGTGAGAGTCAATCCAATTCCATTTTATAAGAGTTTCAGAATTCTGGGTCAGCCATTCCTATTGAAGAGCTGGACATTGGTATGTGTGAACAACGGCACCATTCTACTGACCATGACTATCCATTTTTAGTAACCGTAAATGTCCGCAGATACAGCACACTTTATTTCACCTTTCGCTAAATGTAGGTTGCGATCCCCCTGTCGTGCTAGAAAAGCTTCTAAGGCCCTATGAAGCGGTGACACTGACCGACTGACATTAACATGAAAATGAAAGGACGCCGACGGTTGCAAAATTGAGCGAATAATTCATGAGATGATAAGAGAAAAGTATTATTTTCCACTAGAGCCAATTATTTTTCTGACATCAAAAATAGCAAACGAAAACACAAATGGAACACCGTCATGTAAACACGATCGAGTACGTGGACGTATGTACGTACATGTTTTTGTACACTGCATGCAAGCTCCGGATATACACATTTCACTGACAAATGTCGTGTTTGTTCAATAAATTATCAAACCTGTGTCTGGAGTCATTATTTTCATCAGTAACAGTCATGTTTCCATCGGGAAATATCCTTTAATTATCAGCATGGGTTTCGCTACAACGTGAACCCGCCATTTTTATTTGCTTCCTATTTGTAAGATGAACCCGTTGAAATCGCCTAGCCGATCACAAATTTGTTACGCGCTATTTGGCAGAGGACAAATTTTGTGATTGGCTCAATGTGCCTCATTTGAGCCAATCACATATTTCATACATCATTATTTCAATACAAATAACTGCACTGGAAACTGCTCATCAACAGAAATAGCCAGTAATAACCTAAGGGGCCAAGCATTTTGATCAATAAGCAGCACCTTTCTCACTAAAACTAATGCCAAGAGGACAACAATAAGCAAGTAAAGATATATGCATACATAATGAATGAGAGGATCAGAGCAAAGGGGAACAGAGTGACCAGGGAAACAGGGAAAGCATGCAAAAAGGCTGGGAAACCACAAAGAGAGGATAGAGGTGGGCAAGTGTAGTCAGGGGAAGGGGACATTTAATGGGGTATGGGGAGGGTAGGTTAGATCAATATGATCAATGGTGGACAGTACAGTAACAGGGACTGATAGATGCATGCAGGCTGTGGGGAACAGGCATGAAAAGTCCTTGTAATTAAAGGGTCGTGAACTATGTGCAAACTGTCCGTGAACTAGTCGGGACGATGCGGGAGGATGCATGCCAGTGCGTGGCAGTGCGCACCATGCCATGACTGTCACGAACTGCAACGAATAGTTCACGAAGAGCTCACATCGAGTTCTCGAGTAGTTCACGACATGTTCACGAATTAGTGCACGCCGCAGCGTGGCCGTGCCCTCCCACTAACACGGTCTTGTGTACTTCACACATTGATGGCACGAGCAGTTCACGACTAGCTTACGCACTTCACAAACAGTTTGCGCATGGCACGAGCACTTCACGACTACTGCCCGACAGTGGCGCTCGCGTCGGTGCAGGGATATATAGGCTTCCTGGACATTCCAGAGATCGCCAGCGAAGAGACAACTTAGGCCTATATCACAGAAACAACTTCTTATAGTGGAATATGTTGAGGATAATATTTTTCTGTAAAGTAGTATATGGAGTCTAGGACTACAGATAGATTTGTTTAAATGTTTATTTCAGAATTCCTTGAATAATGCATTGTGCTGCTACAGAGAACTGGGAGGGGCATACAAAGAATTTATAGAAGTAACAACACAACTCTTGAATGGATTATCAGATTCAACTCAAATTCAAATAATGTTTTAATATTCCTTGGCATTCTCATCTGAACTTACAATAATACATGGGTAATTAATGCTGACTTTAACAAGATTTGATTTGATTTGATTTGATTTGATTCCACAGCCAATCCAAAAATAACCAGGGTTTGGGGAGGCCCCATTTTTATATGGCGTGCCCAAGTCGGCACGACACCCTCCGAATTGCGCAAACTCGTCGTGCCAATGCGGGAAGTGCGTAAACTATGCGTGAACTCGTTGTGCCAGTTCGTGTCAATGTGGACATTGATGGGCACGCATTCGTGAACTATTCGTGAACTCATCATGGACTATGCATGAACAAGTCGTGAACAGTGCAGAAGCCTTCCAGTTCGTGCCCCAAAATGTCACGACTTGCCACGACAAAATCGTGGCCAAAAGTCGTGCAAGTGTCAGCCTGGCTTTACATGTAACTATCAGCATCAACAACATGCATACAACTTGAAATAATTAACAGAACCATGTTATTAAGTTATAAAACACTGCATACCAAGCGACCATGCTTGTTTCCAGCTGTTCCGACTCCGATGTAATTTTCATGGGCAGATACATTTTAACCTGTCAAGAAGTATGAGGCATTGAAAAGTGAACTCACATACCACTATATCCCAAGGATCATTGAAGATACGTGCAGAAGTGCTGCAACATGAGAAACAGTAGGCTACATGGGGATCACTCAAAGACTGGATGTAGCTTTATAATCATCAAATAACCATAAGGAAAACTGACTGAATTTTAAGTCATTGAAGTGACAAAAAAATCTGGATTGGCAACAACAGTTGATAGAAAATAACTTCATTTTCAGCCTCTTTCCAATCCTTCTCTTACCCTTACTGTAAAAACAAAACCAGTCAAAACATGAACCAATAGAGACAAAAGTTAAAATAAAGAATAAATAAAATTAGCAATAAACAACACAAAATAGTTGTTCATTTCAGCTACATTCCTATAATAAGTTAATAACCCCACCCCCTTTATTTCATGTGATCAAAAAATGGTGAATGTGAATATTAAATTAACTTACCTCTTATTGCTGCTATAGAACTGGTTAGCACTACCCGTTCAACTTCAGAAGAACGTGCACACGCTTTCAGAACATTTTTGGTTCCTTCCACAGCAGGAATGATCAACTCGTCTTCATTCTTTGGATTTTCAAGTGGAAAGGGGCTTGCAATGTGTAGAACATATTGACAGCCTTTCACAGCACTGAAACAAGATAACAATGTATTGTAAGTACCTTTTTGGAATGCAGGCACCAGGAACATTCACCCACAACACACATAAATATTGCTATCACGATTATTTCCTGTTGTGTCCAAATTGGCTGAAAAAAACTTTGCATCATGTGCGATTCTCGATGTTTGACCTGAAGTTGACCTTCATGCAGTGCTATGCGCACAACAAACTGAATCGATATGGTAGTTACCTCGACCTCCATGGAACAATGCTACATATAGTTACACACAACATGTTGTGACAGGATTTTACCTCGTATAACGTGCGCCTTGCATGATGGGATATGAATTATTTCTTTGTGCGCACATATTCACACAGCAAATAATCACACTTTTTAGTGTGATATCGCAATCCAACGTGTCCAAATCGCGATTATTTGTGTGCACACACGTAAAAAAACTGACAGACCGTATAAAAAAGTTTAACTTATCAGCACTTCAAGATCTCAATAAACATGCAGAATACTCCAATGCAGTCACTGTTGTGCTCAAATTCAGGCCTGATAATGCCAATTTAGACATGATCAATGTGAGTATCTCACTGACAATACACACTAGCCCTAGAAAAACACTGTGGGAAGACAAGGAAAGCCGAAAGATGATACACACAAAAACAGTGTGCTGAAACAAGCACGTCGACTGTCAAAATTGCATTATAACAAGTGACAAGCCGATAAATCAACACATTCCATGCGCAATAGCAGGTCGAAAGTGCAAAATGTACAGCAAAGCACCAAATAACCCGATGTCAGTGCCTACATCAATTTCAGATGAGCTTTCCCAGCAAACCGCATTGTGATGAGTGGGACCTACATGTACATTGTACCACCTGAAATAAAGTTTTTGACAGAAAGGTTGCAGGTGCAGGATTATTTTAAGTTGACTTAATGCTTCCAAATCATGTATTCTTGGAAAGTAGATAACCTGAGCTTTAAGAAACCACTTTGACTTTTGTTACAGTAAACATTCTCCAAAACTGTGCATTAATGGATCAATATAAGGTATGGTTTCTTTACTGCGATTTTTTTACCCTGCAGAAATATTACAACCGAATTACATTTTCAAGTATTCATTTTGAAATGTCCCAGCAGTCACAAAAAAACATTTAAAAAATTGTTTATTTCCTTTTTTCCATTTGCATTTTTTTAATCCAGTTGGCCACGCCCACCCTAGCAAACGGCCACAACAAGCACACAACATGTCATGATCGCCCGCATGTGACGCATTGCACACTCTCAACCATCGAAAGTACTCCCCTCCACTGGACTTTGGTTTTGGAAAAGGCCAAAAATGGACATTTCCTCTTAGCAAGGGGGGCGTAGTTTGCGCTACCTCTCTCGTCCCCAGGTTGTGGATATCCCATCAATAAGATGGTAAGCAGTCCATCTACAAACCTACTGACTCTCACAGCTTCTTGGGCTACGACTCATCCCATCCCAAAAAGTGTAAGAATGCTATCCCTTACAGCCAACTTTTGTGCCTCCATGGGCTGTGCAATGAGGAGAATGCATGCTTATTTTGTTTGTGTATGCGCCTTGATCGGTTCTTCCGGATAAGTGCGCTATATAAATCTATATTATCAAACAACGATGAAATGAAATGAATGGATTCTACCACCATCGGGGCCACCCTCCATCTGCTACTGATGCAGCTCTCCGCAAGATCTCCTCAGTAACTCCACAATAGTCTCGCCGATCGCTTTACAGAGCATCTCCGGAGTGTCTGCCTCAAGACACCTGGCCAAACGGTGGCTGAACATTTCAGCCCACCATCACACTGCATCAAGGACATGTTACTACAGCCTCTTCCGCCAAGCAGTGCCGTTCACTGGAACAGCGTATCATATTCCAACTTGGCAAGCTCCACCCCGACGGAATGAACATCGAGTTCAATGCTTTTCCATTCCCCTGAAGAAGGTGCATCGCATCGAAAGCTTGGGTCATTTCATTCCTTGTGCACTGTTTTAATTTTATCTTCTATATTATCATTCTTATAAATGTATGTTCATAGAATGGCTTCCGAGTATTTGTCTATTGGAATATCATCAGAGGAACTACATGCACATGTACCACTATTACAATTTACCAGATTCAATTACAGAACTAATGTTGCCCAATCTGCTATCAAACACGAAATTGGCAAACATTAGGTCAAGGAATAATCTTCCATCTGCCAACTAGAATGTCTACTAATGTTTTTACAGGTATATCTTAATGTATATTTACCCTTATGGATTTGTTTCACTTGATTAATAATCAGTTTAGTTTAACAATGAGTTTAGTGTCATTGTGTCCTGTTTAATGAGCAATGTTTTGAGTTTGTTTTTTATTGTTACTAAATGATTATTATTGAACAAAGGGTCTCCATGGAAAGCAGTGCTGTTCACTGACCAGATAGCATCCTCATTAAAGATGACATGAAGCGATTCCCCAGGCTCAAAAGAAAATGGAATCTTTGGATCAAATCTATGCACACCTCTGCTACTTGCATAACGATTCCTAGGTGTACAGTATAAAACCACATAATCTTAATGACGCTGCACTCATTTCTCTGCATTTCTACTGACTTAGTGAAATCTCTTTTTTCCGACATCGATGTATGCAAAAACACTATTCATGTATGCATGTGAAATGAGATGTTGGTAGGACTGTCTTCATTCTCCATGTGTGCAGGTGATCTTTATGTTTTGTATGGTAACAGAGTTTACCAATCAAAATATGATTACCCATTGCCGCTGGGCGGAAGTGGAGCCCCGGGGCGTGGTTTAAAGGACAAGACCATGAAGAAGGCCATCACAGTTTGAGGACACCACCCAAATTAAAGGTACTATCATACTTTGGTAGAAACCAAAACAGAAATGTTCACAGATTTACCTATAACTCACAGGGTATGAAGATGGTGGTAGTAGAAACATACTGTTCAAATTTTTTCGCCTGAAATGGTGTATTTATCCAGAAATTAGTAGAACAACGACCAAAAATCTTTTTGATCTTTTAAAAGATCAAAAATAAAAGAGAAAAGACTTAAGAAATACTGTGGCCGTTTTTCAATGTTTTCTCAAAAAGTGGGAAACGTATGGAACTGAAATTTTCACAGACGACTGTTATTGTATTTCCCTTGATATTTTTGCCCATGAATCTGCATTTCTTTGACAAAAAACCAATGTATGATACTACCTTTAAGTTAGCAATGTATAGTGTAACTAATATTCATTTCCCGCGCTTCGCAGTATAGCGAGAAATAATTGTCTTAAGAATTCACACATGCATAGTGCACTCATGCCAGGTAGATAGTAAGTAGTGTTATGTAAGTGTTATGTAATAGTTGGGGGAATGGAGGGTTTAAATAGAGGAACAAAAGGTGTTCAAGAAAGTTATAGCAAGCACCAGCATTGAGCTTACTTCCAACTTACATGTAGTTCCAAGTGTAGCGCGTCTACTCAAGCCAGTACAAATACAATGGAAGTGCAAGCAAGCTTCATCGACGCGTGGGTAAAGCAAACCATTGCTAACTCGCAAGCAGCTCTATTAGATAAGATCGACGGTCTTATCTCTTCAAAGTTTTTGACCTTTGAAACGAGAATTAGCAACATTCAGAAAGAACTTTCGGATAGTCAATTGGCTAAAATACAGCAGAACATTTTAGTAAATGACAGTTATACGTTCAAAGTCAAACGCAAGAGTTGCGAAGACCAGTATAAATTCAACGGCAAGGTTGCTACCAAGCTTAGAGACGCCAAATCAAATTTGTCTAATTAGAGAAACATTCCTGATGCAGTCAAGAACATATCCGAGAGTATAGCATTAATTAATCATCGACAAAAGTTAATTCGTATGGCAGATTCATCTGAATCAGGATAGAAAGTGGTCCAGGACTACGAATGTAATCAACTAGCATCAGATTCTGATGATGAAAATAGGATCAACCGGGCCGAGTCTAGAGCCACCAAGAAGCTAAAGTTAGAGCAGACAAAAAGAGCCAAAACCAACCAGGTTTTCATCATGGCCGACATCACGTCCGAGCGACAGGGCGGGTGCAACAACTCATCAGATGAGTGCGACAAGCAGCGTCACATCGGTCAAGAAACCGGGACTTTGCTTCAACTGTGGTCAGCCAAGGCACTGGAAATATGCGTGCCCTCAGAGAAGACAACTTCCAAGTACAGATATAAAGATAAGTGACAAAAGCCCTGTTGATCAATTTTTTTAATTTAAGCAGGAAGGTAATTGTGAATCATTACCGGTTATTAATAAAATTATAAAAGAAACACTGAATAAATCGGCTGTGGTTTCAACAGTAGGCAGATTAAAGAATTCCTTAAAATACAGGGAGAAAGCTAATGTCAATGCACATATAAAAGCAGTGATCGAAGACGGTTATACTGTGGAGGGAAAAAGGAACTCCCAGTGGGAGGAATTGCCGGAAAATGACTCGCTCGTTGATTACAATGAGAAATCTCGGCCTTAACCGTCAATCACAATGATTAATTAAATAATTAATGAGTTCAGACCAATTACAATGCGAATATAGGCTGGCAGAAAATTGTAATCTAGTACCACTTGCCAATTAATCATGAATGAGCACAAGACATCCGGAGGCGCACTAAGTAGCACCTCAGGGAGATGTGTCAATTACAAATTAATCTGAGACAAATCGTGACAATTCACTCTCTAAAACAAATCTAATTATTCGCCAATTAATATTCACAGAAGGATTACAATGACAAAAACAAGAATGCATGTGTACATATTGTAAGAATATCGAGATAGACGAGCCAGTAGTCAATCACAAAAATCGTAACGCACTATGTTGGCACGGTGTAGTATTTTGGTCAATCAATGGAAGTTTTGTATGAACAAAATCATGCATAGGCAGCAGCCTAAGGTTATGCTTAGTGTTTTTATATAGGAGCATAGGATTTGCAAGGCCTCCAACAAAAATTATTGAGTTGGAGACAGAAAATGGACTCAACAGTTTGTAAACAGTGCAAACAGTCACCATGGGAAATCTTGGTTCATCAGATGCTAGGTTTTTCAAGGAAATCAAGATTTAGTGTCTTTTACTCTTTTCCAAAGATCGTTCGTCTGAACAATTTCTGGAACGATCATAAAGGACACCCTCACTTGAGAGTTGTTTGAGTTATCCCCTTTCACTCAAGATATGAAGAGGGTGCTGGTAGAAACATATCGTAAAAATATTTCCACCTGAAATGCTGTTTATCCAGAAGTTAGTAAAACAAGACGAAAACAGTTTTGATCTCGGGGTAAGATCAAAACCATTCTTTATGTTTTATAAGGGTTTTTGCTATTTTCTCGTAACTCAGATGCCCGATTGAGCTCAATTTTTCACAGGTTTATTATTTTATGTACATGTTTGATCAGACAAAGTGTGAGTGCTGTCCTGTGACCTTTACCAATCATGTATTGTACCTTTAAACGGATATTAAATTATCCAATTTCTGTTTTGATTTAATGCAATTCAAACATGCACATTCTTGCGTGACTGAAGTTTGATCCCAATTACGCATTAAACATTTGTGTAAACAGAAGTGTATTAAAGGTCAGTACAGGATTGGTAACGTACCAAAACACAGATTCAGGGTATGAAGATGGTGCTGGTAGAAACAAACCGTTAAAATATTTCCGCCTGAAACAGTACATTTATCTAGACATTATAGTAAAACAAAGACCAAAAACAGTTTTGATCTAAGGGTAAGATCAAAACCATTCTTTTTGTTTTATAAGAAAAACTGAGACAGGTTTTTGCTATTTTCCCGTGACTTACATGTAGATGTCCGATTGAGCTCAAAATTGTCACACATTTATTATTTCATGTACATGTTGGATTAGACAAAGTGTGAGTGCTGTTTGTGACTTTTACCAATCATGTTATTATACCTTTACAATCACTTTATAGTTTCCCTTAATATAGGCTTCCAAAAATGATGTAGACATACCTTATCCAACTTTGTTGGTCAGTCAAGTCAGCCTCAACAAGTTCTAATGGAAATGCAGATTTGTCACAGAGACTCTTCAAGGGCTTGACTTTGGTTTCATTGGAGAGACTTCTCACTGTTGCCCTCACATTATATCCCGCTTGAAGAAGCTTCTGAACTACATGAGATGCAATGAAACCTGACCCACCTGTCACCAATACTCCTAATGAAAACAAAAACATCATATTGTATCACATGTAAATGTCACAAACTCAAATATTTCATTCCTGAGAATTCTGCACTGATAATAGTGTAATGCATAAGGTGAAAACCACAACTGATATGGAGAGCCAATATGAACTTTAAAGATCTATTCAATAATAGATTTTTTTTCAGATTCAAATTTGTCTTATTTTATGAATATAAGCTTAAATTTCCAAAACATGAATAATTCATCTCTTCCAAAAGAGGACAGACTGTTCACCATATTCTATGTTGAACTGAACTAATACAGTTACAATTGTTGAATTACCTGCAATATGATTTCTAATTGTTAGGAACCTAGGTTGAATAAATACTTGCTTTGATAATCTGCTAGATCTTTTGAGTATCAGTATCTCATTCACACAACAGAATAACACCAGAAGATACCAAATTACCAATTTCAAAGTTGTATAAGATCTAAACTAATAAATAACGGAAAAGCGAACAAAGAAAGATTGGCAGCGGAATTCGAACTAGCGACCTCTGAAATACTGTACCAGCACACTCTGGTTCCCAGATTAAGAATCTCCGACTATTCTCTGTCAATTCTATGGTAGGGTATCGGCTAAATGTACTGGAGGAGCATGTGACCAAAAAATCAAATGTTTGGCTTTTTCCAGGAATATCCGAAACATTGTTCTTGTTTTTGTCAAATTTCAGATTTTCAGAGATTTTCGACAGGTCGCGCAGGTTCAAGCACAGGAAAAGAAATGTTGTGTTATGTTTAAGTCATGCATTATACACAACTCACAGACAGTATGCTTTACAGCCGTGCATGGTGGGCATTGCAAGCCAGTTCAGTTAGGCCGATATAGGGCAAGGTCAAGTGCTTGACCATCAAGGCAACATGGGGTTTGTCCCCACAAAGGCTGAACTGGCTAATAGCAGAATTGTATAATCCCGCGCTACGGCTAGCCAAAATAAAGCATGATAATTTTGTCTACATACAGTACAACAGAGCACTTTTCCTGTATGCACTTTTGGGGAGTTTGTTGCATGGTTTTTTTCCCACTCTGTTCACTCTAACATGTACTTTGCAGGAGTAAAATTGCATACATGTGCTTTCAAAGTGCAAAAATGAAAGTAAAAACTATAGTCTGTTGAAAACAGAGCGCTTTTCCGACTATACCAAGATGTTCGTTTCAGATCTTATGTTTTAAAAATGGCCATATTTCGATGTAAAAATAAGGTTGAATCCAAACAAATGCATGAAGGCAACTAACAGATTGCAGTGTTTGCCCATTTAATATGACATTATCATTTATGGGTGACGTCATGATTACATCACTGCAATTTATCAATAAAACATGCACTTTCCGACTTAGATATCACATTTCAGACCTAGGGTTTGGTCATAATTGATGTATGAAGTTTGCCCCTTTAAGGTGCTGTCACATGACGCATGATGACATCATTGCAATTTATCAATATAACAATTGCCGACTTAGATTATACATACCAAGTTTAAATTAATGCAATCGGACATAGGGTTTGTTCATAATTGATGTGTGAAGTTTGCCCCTTTAAGGTGCTGTCAAGTGACACCTAATGACATCATGATGATGTAAATGTTTGACACACAATTTCAGCATAGGGACTTTGTTTGGACCAAGTTTGGTCAAGATCGACTGTTTCTTAAGTGACTAAAAGTGATGTCCACAATGCCCATGTGCAAAGGCTTTGGGAATTTTGGCGACAAGAAGAAGTGGAAAAAAACGAGTTTTTATGGCTGTTGGAAACAGCACATAAGGCTTTTCCGCCTATGATAAATATTTCTCTAATTAAAACACATCACTTCTTTTGTTTCATTATATACATGGTTTAAAAGTAACCATATCTTGATTGCAGAGCAAATGACAGAACAAATTACTTTTTCACATTTTCTCAATCAAAAAAATTCTGTTATAAATACAGAGTGTCCCCCAAAAACAAATACCCATTTTCGAAAAATTATGAAAAGAAATTGTATGTTTTCAGCTATTTGATTTTTAGTCTATTGCATTCAATATATCACGTTCTGACGAAATTTCAATGCAATCCATTCATGCATCACAGAGCAATTAATGATTGTCTGAAAAAGTCCATTTTCCTGCCATTACAATTGAGTGACAATGGTGCATGGTCATCTTAACATTCTTAGTTGTGATCTGGAAATCTCCCCACTAAGTGGCCGCCCACATTCACTACACATAAGATGACCACAACTGTCACTCATATGACTGGAAAATTGACTTTTTCAGACAATCATCAGTACTTGCTCGGTGATGCATGAATGGATAGCTTTGAAATTCGGTCAGTATTTACCCAGTACACTAAAAATCAAATAGCTGAAAACATACAATTTCTTTTCATAATTTTTGGAAAATGGGTATCGTATTTAGGGGGGACGCACTGTGGAAGACGGGCCTTGAAGTATCCAGACTTGGAAAAGCAATAAAGCCATGTAGAGACGAAAACATGTACAAATTTGAATAGGCCCTTCGGGTATAATACTAGATACACAGGGCCTTGGGTTAAACGAACTTTGCATATATCCAACTTTACATATGGGTAAGTCCGCAATGCCGAAATATACGGTTGACACAAGTGGTTTAATCAAGGTTACATTATATGAGTGCTGGCTTCTGTGGTATTTTACATCAGTTCCTTACGTACGTCTGTGGTGGCAGTGATTGTTCGCGCATGGTTTAATTCGAGGCACAGTTTCTGTGGTATAATTTCAAGCCTATATCGCAGGGCATGTCCAAGCTCACTGATTACAAACAAACATACATGTTACTGTCTCCTATTTACATGTAAAGGAAAAATCAAGATTGTATCTCTTAGGCCATAAAAAAAAAATTGTTGTATTGGCGTAACCCGCCCGACCCAAAAATATGCCCCGACCGTAAACATTTTAAACCCAAAAAAATAAAAATTAAAAAATTAATAAATAAAAATCGGGAAAAAAATAAAATAAAATAAAAAAATCGCAAATTTGTATGCAGATTAAAAGCTTAAAAGGAGCATAAGATGGAAACCAGACTGGTTAAAGTTATTATGTCATTTCTTGTCTTTATTTGACACGTCAAATACTGTGATATACAGGGGAAAAAGCATTTAATACTCCAGGAAAAATTAAATAAAAAAAATAAAAAATCCGCCCGCCCTACCCTATTTTCCAAACCTCCGTTACGCCAATACAACAATTTTTTTTTTATGGCCTTATGGTTGATTTTTCAGCCTTTTTTTAAAGGAAAAATGGTTTTACCACTGTAACTTCCATTGTTGTCTGGTTTATAGAGGTCATCATAAATATATATTTTGAAGCTTAAACGTCACCACAGACATCAACTGAAAATGCATTTTCGATATTTTTCAACTTGCCGCTTGAGGACGCTCGAATGTTTTAAATTTCGGTCAAATTTTTTAACACCACATCACTGCCAGAGACTGACATCGTTAGAATAAAATCAATATCTTGCTCCAATTCCAAATTATAGGACATTTTTTGTTTTGACATTTTCCACCGGAAATAAGGGTCACGTGACTTCACGCACACGAGAAAAAATGAAGACCTAAGGTTGCTTGAAAAAACAGTAAGGCAAGGGAAAATACGGTTGAATCTATACTTCGATTTTTGAATATTTAAATCTATCCAAATTTGATTCCTTGTAATATGACACTTGGGGCCGATTTAACTTACAACGCGTCGCAGAGTTAAGACGCATCCTTTCTCTATGCACTCACCGCATAGATCAAAATGAGTTTTTGTTTAATGACCAATAAGCTGTATGGAAAAATCTAATCATTATTCTTTAGAAACATGCACAAAGTGAATGGGACTAATTAAATGTTCAGCACACATTTTCCCTATGAGGACTTTGTTTGGACTGCAAGTTTAGTTAAGAACAACTGTTTACAAGTGGCCAAATAATAATAATAATAAACCGTTTTTATATAGCGCATATCACAATCAACGTATGACGTCTCTATGCGCGTATTACTATTATCCCTGGTCATTGGGCTACAATTATTACATTCCTGAAACAATCTCAACTCCCTTGGGAGTATACAGCCCTGGCTGCCGTATTCAGCGCACAGAGGCTAATCAAACCACAAAGCCATCTCTACCCTCGCAGGTACCCATTTACACCTTGGTGAAGAGGAACAATTTGTGACAAAGCGTCTTGCCCAAGGACGCAAGCACCATTAACCCATGGCTGGATTCGAACCCACAATCTGTAGATTGACCACAATACTTTGAGTTCAACACGCCAGACCGCTAGGCCACAGCACTCAACACACCAAAGTGGCACCGACAAAGCCCCTGTGCAAAGTCTATAGGTTCAAACGACAAGAAGAATCCAGAAGAAAATGTAAAAACAGAACAAACGCAAAGGCTTTCCACTGACGTGGAAAAGCCAATGAGAACTTGTCTGCGTTTAAATCTAGCTTCCACACAGGGGCAGACATCGACAACCATGTCATGCTCTATTTTTAACCGTAGCTCACAGATACCTGACCTAAGATTTTTAATAGTCATCAGGGAATCTTTAGGCAGGGAACCAGACTACATGTAGTACCGGCGCTCATTACCATGTACCAAGTGAGCTATCCATCCCTAGTTATAATTCATTATTGGTGGTGTCCCTAATGGTCAAAAAGTTGTTCGTTTGGCACTCAAGCCATGAAACCACTCACATACTGCTAATGCTATATCTCAAGGGTCATTAATCCAGTCAGTTTCAAATGATGGTATTACTGATTAAAAAGCCGCATCCTCTTTAATTAAGTGATCCCCATGTACTGTTTCTTGGCTGTTGCAGCATTGCTAATGCTGCGCGTATCTAAATGATCACTCAAAGAGGATGTTATCAACATACAGGCCTTGAATTTGGTTCTGAAAAGGACAAGGCCACTTTTCCATTGCAAGGGACACTTTCATAGGAAAATCATAATGTCTATGGAAACATTTAAAGGGGGTACAAATTAAGGTCAAGAACCGGGGCAACAAATGCCATGGCCTCTGTGGCCTCCGTTCAATTCAAGGCTTGAACACAGGGCTGGACAGCTCAGTTGGTAGAGCACCGATACAGTATTCCAGTGGTCGCCGGTTCAAATCCCGTACGTTCAAGTCCATTAGGATTATTTTCAGACAATAATATATAAATTGTAATAAATGTTTATGAGTAGAATGAGCGGCTTGAGCGAAAATTCGTGCCACACTAGCGGGGCTAGGTACAGGCCTGCCAGTGACCATAGATTGAAGGCCAACCCTCGAAAACTTGATACCTCGAAAACAGGTACACTGACGAAAGATATTATTAAATACTGGAGTAGGCCTAAGCCTACAGCCATGACAGCATTACCCATTTCAGTCCTGGAAAACTCCAAATTCGGCAACGTTGCCGAATTCGGCTATGGTTGCCGAATAAAGCAACCTTCGATATTTTTAACCGCATACAGCGTATTGACACTGCTGCACAGTTAACTACTCACTCGTCTTTTGTATTTCCTATCGTTTGGGAAGTACCATGTCGAGATGAATTAATTTGGCTCAGTTAACTGGGTACATCCTTCACCAGTATGACATATCCAGCGTTATGAATGTATATTTATTGGCTTTTTGAATATTGAGTATCGACTATTTCTATAGTGCACGGCCGAGTGCCGCAAACGATAGGCCTACCATGGAGAAACAAGACACACTATTAGCTACATGGGCCTAGGCTACATAGATCGGGAGAAGGTCCGACGCTGTTCATAATAAATGCAGGGTGGGAATTATTTTAAATTTGGGCATGCAGTCGGGCAGTATTAATTCCGAATGGGTCCTAATTTATACAAGTGGTTTCATTATAATTGTTTGTTTTGTTTTCTCTATTCGTTTGTTTGTTGGAGTATTTGTTTGTTTGCATTTTTGCCGGCAACAATGAGGTGTTTGTTGTTGTTTTTGTTTTGTTTTTGTTCAAATATTCAAATTACTTCTGTTTTGGTTATAATAAAACTGAAATTAACGTGAGTAAATTACATTTTCTTGAACAAAATATTTACATTTTCTTTGAAAATGTCACTTTGAAAATATAATAAGCTTGTATTGTAGTTAAGCCTTGATCAACTTCATCTGCATCATCAAAATCATTCAAAATGTGTCTAACGGTACATAAGTATTCCTGATATTTAATATTTGTTTATGAATATACATTATGTATAAATGTGTGGCAATTTAAGATAGAATGAATTATGCATGAATACACTCTGATTTTTAATAAAATCCTGGGTAATGATTAATTTTATTTCAACATTTCAAAAGATACAGAAACACAATTGTGACAATTGATCGTATGAATTCATGCTTTGTAATTTGACTTAAAATCATTGTATTATTTTAATCTAATTTCAATTTTCATTATTGAAACAATGACATTCTTTACAAAAATGTAATGTTAATAAAAATTAACGGTATAAAAAGAAGCGTTCAAGGAAACAAAGCTTTAAAAAAAAAAAGCCTGCCCAAACAATATTATTGCGCATTAGTTTGTCGGGGATGGGAGTGCATGCAGTTCCACTGGCTGTGGTGAAGATAATTATTCTTGGTGTGGCTTCCACTTTAACAAACTACAAAGATGAGTTGTTAAAAGGGGCTCCCTATTGTGTACCGACAACCATGGAGGACTGACTGTATCCAAGAAGCATTTTTCCAACAAGAGATCGACCAGAAGCCATCCTCTCAAGAAGCTATTCTCAACATTTCCAATCGTAAAACTTTAATCCACTTGATATCGTCTGTTAAACTGTACCATCATTACAGCTCATGTCCTTAGTATTACCTGTATGAATAATGACAGAATAAAAGTAATTAATACCTTGTGACGTGAAAGGAAAATCGACTGTGGAGTCATCATCTCGCCGCTGGCACTCAGCAATTAGACGGTAAGTTTACTATTTAAACTTGTACATGTACAGTACTTCAATAAATACAACCACATTCAAAGTGCATGAACGATTGCTGCTGATGGCATTATAAATAAGACGAAGTCACAAATGACTGACATTCTTTATTATGCAATGCATTTGTTTTTATATCCGTGCTATCCATAATTATGACTCTTGTTTTTTTTTAGACCAAATAATATTGGACCGATGGTATTTTCTGACACGACATGTTAATCAGGCGCGGTTCTACGGGGGGGGGCTAGGGGGGGCTGTGGCCCCCCAAAAATTTTGTCTAGCCCCCCCAAAAAAATGCAAGTGAAAAAAAAAATCCTTGAAAATACTGGATTTTTTTCAGTTATTAAGCGCCAATTACATAAAAAACGCGTTGTGTGGGCTATAATGTGCATGTTTTTCGACCCCTAATAAGACATAGCAGAAGCGAGTGTTAGAAGAACCCAAAATATTGGGTCTTCTAGCCCCCCCAAAAAATAATGGCTCTTCTAGCGCTCCCCCCAAAAATGTTGACTCTAGAACCGCGCCTGATGTTAATTATTGTAAGCCAATTTCCCGTAGCAAATTGAGGCAAGGCGGGCGCACCCGGCGGCCAGTGGCAGCCGGACTAACATCTCCGTGTTGACTCACCCAATTTCTGTTTGAATAGCACGTGCCTTGAAAAGTTTTGTGTGTGCGCGCGTGGCACTTTTGGAACTGCCATGTGAATTTGGCCTGGGCATGGTTGCATAAAATAACCGCAATTCGTAGAACCGCTTTGCGACCCTTTGTTGAAGTTACTGAAAATCTAATCAAATGAACAAAGAAAGATTCCAATTTTAAGTAGTCCTGATTTTTGTTTTCACTGGCATCAGAAGTTGGAATAAGGGGCGCCGCCGCGCCGCGCGTTTCAGTCTTTTTTTTATGAAAGTTGGTCCGTCCCTGTAAATTTTTCCATTTTCTTTTTTTGAGATACTGTCATGATATATCAGCAGCTGCAATGTATCTTTGACCACATGGCCCGATGCCGCCGGCCCGCCACATAGTGGAGTTCCGAAGGAATTGAAACAAACGAGGCTAGTTATGGTGTAATAAAACTGATGATCCGATCCCATCCCAATTTGGCGCGCTTCTGACACAATTTCGCGCGGTCTGTCAGTATGGTCAGTACCGGAATATGTAATTTATTTGTGCAAAAAAATTCCAAAAGTTGGTTTTAAGTATAATATGAACAATGGTATTCTTAAATATCATTAACCTGAATACTTTTTGGCAGGGCGAAGACGAAAAAATTTATATTTATCTTTTGTTTATTAACAAAACCTGCCAGTAAAAACATTATCAATAGTGAACGAGCCTAAAAGCCAACGATCTCAAAAATTTTGCGACGATCTTATAAATTCAAACGGATTTTACAAGAAAATGCACAGGAGGAATTTTGATTTACTCAGACAGAAATCTAAGTTAGTTAATGTACTTTCAAATTCGTATCGTCCCATACCACTATTTCTTCCTCTTATGTACTTTATTTTTATTTGAATGTGAACGTGCCCAAAAATCTCAAAATGGCGTCTTCCTATATTAACTACATTGCAAAGTTGGTTCGTCGATCTCAATAATTCAAACGAATTTTACGAGAAAATGCACAGACAGGATTTTGATTTACACAGATAGAAATCTAAGTTATATAATGTACTTCCAAAATCACATTGTCGCATACCACTATTTTTTCCTCTAAATGTACTATATTTTTAATTGAAATTAACGTTTCCGTATTCGGCAACGTTATCGTTAACGAATTCGGAAACGTTGCAGAATTCGGCAACGCAACGTTGCCGAATTCGGAAACGTTGCCGAATTTGGAGTTTTCCAGGACTGATTTAGGCTAACGTACAATGGGGCGAGTTTGTCTGATACGCTATGAAATTGGTGGCGAAATTCACGGGGGCGAAGTGACTTGGGGGCGAAATTTTCATAGAGTACACGCGAAAAAACCCAACTCGCCCCATATGACCGTACGTACAAGTAGTAGGGAGAGAATCCCAATGCTTGCCCAATTGAGCTTTTGATGTTCAAGTCTGGGCTGGGCATAATAAAAAAAATCGGAAAAAATTGAAAAAATTAAATAATATTATTTTATATTATAATAAAAGGATAATGACTGATCAAACAACGAATCAGCAAACGACAGAGCAGATGGCTAGGCCAATTATTGCAAAGGGGTTTAGCCATTGGACAAAAGATAACTTAAAACATTTTGTTGAAGAAACCAAAATTCCAATAGAAGATCCAGAAACGGATTTTACTAAAAGTGAATATATTAATGCTATTACACGCAGACAACCAACCCCGCGTGGGTATAAAAGATGGGATTATTTAAAATTAAAAAATTATGTTCAAGATAATAATATTAGGTTAGATTTATCTAAAAAGCTCGATCACACTAGACGTGAATATATCAAAGCAATTAAAACGTTTACAAATCAATTTAAAAATTTAATAAAGAAAGATAATCAAGAACTTAGAGAATTAGCTAGAAAATATAACCTCAATGTTGTTCCAACGGGTCAAAGAGGACAAGTAATAAAACGAGATTATATCAAAACGATTAAAGAAAATTTATCATCGGAGGAAATTCGTGAAGCGACAAACTGGAGAGAAGTGAGATCTTTTCGTGGTAATCTTATAAATTTAGAAATAATTCTTCAAAGACAATATTCCGATCTAAATACATTTTTTAAACATCAGCATAAAAATATGATTAAAGAAGTAACAAAGATCTTTAGAAAAAAAGGTCAATTTAAGCTTGAATTTAGGATAAAACTCGAATATATAAAAGTTGAAGTTTTGGATGAAACATTACATGATTTTACTTTTCGAACCGAACAACATATTATTTTAAGGGAAGATGAAATAAATGAAAAGGTTAATAGCATTCTGTTCGAGCTAATAAATGTAGTGGAATCAAAAGATTTTGGACCCTCGGGTTTAACTTTAAATAAAATATTAGCGTTTTATATGAACTTTATTAAATATACCAATGTTTCTGGTAGTTCATATATTGAACTTACGCCATTTATTAAACATAAAAAGGCTGTTGTTAGCGTACAAAATGACGACGATCAATGCATTAGATGGGCTATCAGATCTGCGTTAGGGTTATACAAGGATGAAATCAAAGAAAAGAAAAAAAATAACCCGAAATACAGAATTCACGATGAAAGAGTCAGTACTTATAAGTTAAATGATGGGTTAGACTTTACCGGTATAGATTTTCCAACACCCTTAAAGCAGATTTCTAAAATAGAAAAACAAAATAATTTAAATATTAACGTGTTTGGGTTAGATTGTAATGATGAAAAAGAAGAATTTCCTTATCCATCACATATCTCTAAAGAAACAAACGACATTCACATAAATCTATTATTATTTACTAGAGAAGTAGAAGAAGAAGGAGAAAAAATAATAAAAAGTCACTATGGTTGGATTAAGAATTTTTCGGCCCTATTCAGCAATGGTACATGTAAAGATGGGCATAAATTATATTTTTGTTACAGATGTCTATCGCATTTTTATACACCGCAAAAATTAAAAATTCACGATGAAATATGTCAAGGATTAACCGTTCATCCTTCAAGAGTCATCCTTCCAGAAGAAGATAAAAATATTTTAAAATTTAAAAACTTTAAAAATTTTCAAGATGCACCGTTTGTGATTTACGCGGATTTTGAATGTATTTTAGAAAAATACAATGTAGAAAAGATGAAAAAAACTCAAAAGTTGAGCGTTCATAAACCCAGTGGTTATTCTTATGTTGTGGTAAGATTTGATGGAAAACTAATGAAGCAAAAAACCTATAGAGGGTGTAACGCTAGCGAGCATTTAATTAATTCATTGTTAAAAGAACAACGTAAAATTAATCAAATATTTAATAATCCTATACCGATTGAAGAGATCGACGAATCATTAATGATGAGTAACGAGTGTTGGATTTGTGAAAAGGAAATATATCAAACTAGCGTTTTATATTGTAATTGTGAGATACCTCGTGAACCCAAAACCAAATCCGAAAAAGAAGAAAACGCGGTCACAAACAGTAAAGGTTATACAGATTTTTTGTGTTTAGAATGCGGTAAAAAAATTAATAAATTTAGAAAAGTTAGAGATCACTGCCACATCACGGGTAAATTTAGAGGAGTTGCACATGCACATTGTAACCTAAAACTTAAAATAACAAATCGAACACAAATACCGGTTATTTTTCACAATTTTAAAAATTACGACGGTCATTTGATCATGCAGGGGGTAAGCGCTTACGTCGAAACGTTAAATAATAAAATAAAAAAACGTGAAACGTGTATAGAAAAAATCAAAACGCGTATAGAAAAAATCGAAGTGTATAAAGAAAAACTCGAAACCCAAGAAATAAAACTCCGCAAAAAAATTAGATACATAAAAGAAAAACGTGAAATTTTTAACGAGTTTCGTCGAAATATAAGAAAAGGTGATAATTCAAAAATAAAAACGTTTGAAGAAAAATACGGAATTACATTCGATAAGAAACTTAATATAAAAATTAACCAAAAAGCAAACAAAAGCGAACGTTGTAATAGAGAAAAAATAAAACTAATTAATCAAAAACTAAAAATAATCGATGAAAAAATAAATGTTAAAATCGATAAACTAAAAGAGGTTTTAAGTATATTAAATTATTATCAAAAGGAAAAAAACGTATTCGATAATATATTTTGTATTCCTCAAAACTCGGAAAAATACATAAGTATTAGTATAGGTCAACTCCGTTTTATAGATTCGTTAAATTTTATGAACTCTTCCTTAGAAAAATTAGTCGCTGCTTGCCCTAAAGACGCATTTCATTTATTTAGAAAACATTTTAAAGATTATAATACGGATGATGTTGATCTTTTATTAAAAAAGGGGTGTTATCCATACGAATATATGGATTCCTTTGATAGATTTAAAGAAACTAAATTACCACCCATTGAAAAGTTTTATAGTAAGATAAAACTCAAAGGTATTACGCGAGAAGAATATACTCACGCGGAGTTGGTTTGGAAAACTTTCAACTGTAAAACTCTAGGTGATTATCACGACTTATACGTGTCCACGGATACGTTATTACTCGCCGATGTGTTTCAAAACTTTAGAACCACTTGTAAGAAAACATATCGTTTAGATCCAGCGAAATATCTCACGGCACCGGGATTGTCTTGGGATGCTTTGTTGCTGCATTCTAAAATAGAATTAGAACTTTTAACCGATATCGAACAATATTTATTTTTTGAAAAAGGTAAAAGAGGTGGTTATTCTAGCGTGGGTAGTTGTAGGCATCACAAAGCCAACAATAAATATTTAAAAGATTACGATCCTGAAAAAGAATCTTCTTATTTACTTTATTTAGATGCGAACAATTTATACGGTTGGGCAATGAGTCAATCGTTACCCTACGCCGATTTTAAATGGTTAACCGATTACCAAGTCGCTAACTTTACGGTCGATCATATTTTAGGTTTAGCCGATGACAACGACTACGGATTTATGTTGGAAGTAGATCTAGACTATCCTAAAGAGCTTCACGACTTACACAACGACTTACCCTTAGCCCCAGAGAACATAACCGTATCGGCTGAATGGTTGAGCCCTTATCAAAAAGAATTGTTATCTAGCGGAGAAAAAGCTTCGCGAGATGACAGACTCATCGCTCATTTAGGACCTCGTAAAAAATATGTCATTCATTATAAAACGTTAAAACTGTATTTACAACTAGGATTAAAACTCACACGCGTACATCGTGTTTTACGATTTAAGCAAAAACCGTGGATGCGGTCTTACATCGATAAAAATACACAACTCAGAAAAATAGCCAAATCAGATTTTGAAAAAGATTTTTTTAAACTCATGAACAATTCCGTTTTTGGTAAAACAATGGAAAATGTTCGAAATAGAATAGATGGAAATATTATTATAGACGATGATAGCGATTTATCGATAAAAAAAATATTAAAACTAGCATCCAAATCTAATTATAAAACATCAACTAAATTTACAGATTCTAATATAGGTTTCTTTGAAAGGTACAAAGAAAAAACGTATTTAAATAAACCCATCTATTGTGGAGTGAGTATATTAGATTTAAGCAAATCTTTTATGTACGACTTTTATTACAATCACTTGAAGAAAAAATATAACGATAACATAAATCTCATGTATACCGATACCGATAGTTTATTATTGATCGTTAAAACCGACGATGTTTACGAGGATATTAAACGAGACTCAGAACTTTACGATCTATCTAATTATTCACCCACTCACCCTTTATTTGACCCTAAAAACAAAAAAGTAATTGGAAAAATGAAAGATGAATACGGTGGCCAAGTAGTAAAACAAGCCATTTGTTTAAGATCAAAAATGTATGTGATCTTAATACAAGATGATAAAGAGGTTAAAAAAATTAAAGGTATAACAAAAACCGTGACTGAAAAAAATATTAACTTTGAAAATTTTTATAATTGTTTACAAAATAAAAAATCTCAAGAACATCAAATGAATATAATTCAATCTAACAAACATCAAATTTATACGCAAGTAAAAACCAAAACTTCATTGAGTCCTTATGATGGAAAAAGATATATTTTATTCGATGGAATCAATACTTTAGCATTTGGCAATAAAAAAATTAAATATCAAGATTCTGGCAATTCGGTGTCATCTGGAACGATTTGAAGTTCTTCTTTTACAAACGATCGTTTGGGTCCGTCTTTTAAGTAATAAAGCGTAGGACCTGTAGTAACTTTTTTACCACTCATGATTTTAAATTGACTCGTTCTTTTTTCAATTTGATACATGTTAACGCTCCATATGGGATCGGTAGCCCTCCTCACCGTACCTCCTTCTTGTTCCCCTGGTTGATATAAATAACGAACTAAAACATTAGTCGGAAGATCACTAACGTTTGTTTTTTGTGGTGATGAGGGTAATTGTTTAACCCGTTTTAACTTGATCGCTTGCGTAGGAGTGATTTCTTTATCTTTTGAATCTCGAATCAATCGTGTTGTTTCTTCATTGAGGGATTTTATAACCTGGGGCAACCTCACCACCCATTCAACGTTTCTCGCCTGCGGATCAAGCATTTCTTGCACGTATTGATGACCAAATAATCTTTCGGCTAAGGTCCGGTTAAATCTTTCAACCACTCCTTGCGATCGATGCACACCCGGCACACCTACGCTGATCTCTACGTCATGAGACTGAAACAACTTTTTAAAATCTCCTTTAAATTCTGTTCCAGCATCGATTTGCGCTAATTTAGGCCACGTTAAAGGCGAACGCTTGTAAATTTTAATAATCGCGTCTTTCACTTGACCGGCAACTTTAGAAGTTATGGGTTCAGCCTCTTTATACCGACTCGCCACGTCTATGACCGTCAACGCGTATTTAAACGTTTTTTGTTTAACTAGATCCCAGGGTAAGTATAATATATCTAACTGATGTACGTAATTTGGTTCTAACCAATCACTCGACATTGCCGTCGGCCTGGGTACATATGAGGGAGGTGGTAAATAAATTTGCCAAACGGCTTGTTTTTTTAACCAAGATCTAACTTTTTGTTTATCAACCCCCGTTTTTTTATGCAAATGCGTGACAGCACCCTCACCTTTCCAATAACCTTTAGGACTGTAAAACAAACCTGAAAGCTGTTCTCTTTGTTTTTTATTTAACTCACTCATTTTTATTTTATACATATCTATAAATAAAGAATCCCACTGCGGCTGTACCACCTAATACCCACACGAGTTCTCTAATTTGTTGATCATCACTCGGAGTATAAAAGTCACTAAGTTTTGGTTTAGGTGGTAATTCTAAATCGTAATTTTCACCCGTTATTTCGCTGTACACTCTAAGCGCTTCGTTTACGTTACTAAACGTTCTTTCTGATAATTTTTGTTGTATCATACGTTTATTCAAATAATCTAGATATTTAACGCGTTGTTGTTCCCAATCTTCTTTGGCTCGCGCTAATTTTTCTAATGCTAAGTCGTGTCTTTTTCGTTCTTTGTCAATTTGTTGTTTTGATAAACTACTAAATAAAAAGTTACTACCGGTAAACGCTAACGCATTTACTACTGCCCCGCCAACCATCATTGCTATTCCTGCCATCTTTTTATTTATACTAATTTAAAAACCTTATATATTAAAAACACACTATTTTGAACTATGAATCATTACGGTAAAAAACTAAACCCAATGAGGCGTCTTAAAATCCCTAAAGCCATTAAAGGCGAACGAAGAGAAGTGTCAATCACTCATAATCCAAGCACGATTGCGGCTGGTCAAAAACTCATCGTTAAGTTTCCGCAATTAGGACCCGACGATGTTATCGTACCCGGTACTTCTAAACTCGCTTTTAAACTCGAGTTAGAAGGGTCTGATAATAATCGAACGGTGTTTAACAACTTATGTCGTAACTTAATACGCGAAATCAATGTTAGGCTTCAAGGTAACACAATCGTGAGTTATCGCGATGCGGATGTCTTTCACAATTTTAAAGATAACTGGCTGCACCCCTACATTACACGAAATATGGCCTATGTAGGCCTTGAAAAAGAAAACGTCACAAAATTAAGATTAGGCGCGGCAGATGCTAATGCTGAAACTAATAGCGGAAAAGATAAAGCTATCGCAGACGCGTTTGGTAATCGATATTGTATTCCTTTAGATATTGAGCTTTTAACGGCACATCATCCTTTTTATCCTAGCAGTCTAAAGCAGCCCCTGACGTATGAATTAACATTTAACGATCACGATAAAGTCGTTAATAGCTCGGATACAAGTGCCCAATATTCAATTTCAGATTTAACGCTTGAATACGAAGTCGTCACTAACCGAGATTTGACACAAGAGCTAAAAAACAAACGAATGAAATACTATCTTTTTGATCACGTACATAATTTAGAAACAAGATCGATCAACAAATCAGATACCTTATGGAACGTTATGATTAATCAACCGATTAAAAGTCTCAAAGGCGTTTTAATCTTATTTAGAGACCCAACGGTAAAAAACCCTCAAAGATTTTACAACCCCCACATTAGCAAAACCAGCATTACGGTTGAAGGAAAACCCAATCAACTTTTTTCACAAGGTATGTTTGAGTATCAGCACTGGCAAGAAGTTAATAAATTTTTTGGTGATAGCGATACCGAAAATGGCCAATCGATTGTAAAAGATTTAAATTTAGTGGGTCTAGAAATGGCTGACTACTATAAAGATAAATACGGCCTGTGGCTAGATTTTCGCTCAACTGATGATAATAGTGCTCACGGAAGTGGAAGACGTTTAAACGACGGAGGAGGAATTCAGATTCAGATGACTCGAGAGGCTGAAACAGCGGGAGATTTAACGATGTTTGTATTTTTAGTCATGGATGCGCAATTAACCATTGAGGATGGAAATTTTAAGAATTTAGTTTTTTAAAAGCTTATTAAAATAAATGGAATCTTGTCATTGTGCTTTAATTGTAGGAAAAACAAACTCGGGAAAGACTAAATGGATTTTAGATTTATTGGAAACCGAATATCGTGATAAATTTGAATCGATCGTGGTCATTTGTCCGACCTTATTTAAAAATAAAACTTATTTATCGAGGCTTTGGATATCAATGGATGAAAATGTATATTTGTGTGATTTAGACTTTGAAAAAATAACTTTAAATGAAGCCCTAGATTTGTATCAAAATATTTTAGATGGAATAAAAACATTATTTATCATAGATGATTGTTCGAGTCAGCAAGAAATAAAATATCGAAAAAAAACATGTGCGTTGAGCAAAATCGCTTTTTCTGGGAGGCATTATAACCATAGCTGTTGGTTATTAACACAAAAGTATAATTCGGTTTTAAAAGACTATCGTGAGAATACAAGTTGGGTTGCGATGTTTTATACAAAAGATAAAACGAGTTTTGATATTGCATTAGATGAAAATGATGTTGTGTGTGATCAAAAAAGAGACGTAATTAAAAAACATTTGTGCGATAAAAAATATAGTAAATTGGTTATTAACACAGAACCTCCAGTTTCATATCAAGTTTTTGATTAACAACCTAATTTTTGTTATCATTTGTTGTATTTTGTTAAAAATTTGCTAATAACTAACTATCAAGTTATTTATAGCAATTTTTAATTTTGTTATAAATAAAAAACACCAATGCTACAATACGTTGATGTTATTATTAAGTTTGTTATCACTTTTAACTTAAGCTACTTATGTTATAATTTATTTTGCTTTAACAAAATTTATAAGTTGTTATATAGTAAAATGAACGACTTGACAACAATTATAAATAGCGATGTAAATACACCTTCAACACCTACAAACGACAGTAGTTATAAAGATCGACTTTGTGGCATAGTTGCAGCAGGTGATTCAAAAAAATATTTAGGCAAAGAATACACCATTAAAGACATAGAAACACTAACACCTGCAGATCAAGAAAAATTATTTAACCGGTATCAAGTTAAATTCGGTAAAGAAGTGGTAGCTACAGTGGGTAACTCAATTTTGAGTTTGTATGCACGAGCTATAGGTTTAGCAACTCCGGCTGATATTTTAGGAATTAGAATTAGCTTAAATTCTGAGGAAAATTTAACCAATGATTTAAATAACGATCCTATCATTAGTAATAGCTTAGCTTATGCACTTAGTGAGGTTTGTTACAAATATGGTGTCTATCTATCACCTTTGATAGCAACACTTATTACCACAAAACATTTAAACTTTAACAAATCCACAACAAATAAAAATACTTATATAATAAATAATTCAAATGACAACTATGCATCAGGAGAAGGAGCAAGCTTTACCAACAGCACCCCCAACAACAGCACCAGCAGCACCAACACCGATACCAACAACCCCAGTGACCCAAGTAACTAAAAAACAAACCGTAAAACCTAAAAACGCTAAACGCGTTGAACAAGGCAAACGCCTAGCAGAACATAATAAAAAAATGAAAGAGCAATTAGCTAAAATGAAAACAGAAGAGACAGAGTCGGAGATCATTCAAAATACCCCTGATTCGAGATTACTTTATGTTGGCGGTTTAATTTTAGTAGGCGGTATAGGTTTTTTATTGTATAAATCATTAAACAAATCACCAGAAAACTCTAAACCTATTCAAATAACAAAACCAAGTCTATCACAGAGTCAACCCGAAGAACTTTTAATGGATTGATTTTTTAAATGTTTATATATTAAAAATGGATGAAACAACCGTAAATGATATTGCCGCCGCAGTTTATATTTGTGTTTTAATAGCAGCAGTCACCATTGGCTTTCCCTTTTATCAATCTTTAAAAAAGGGGAACTAATTTAAATTTTAAAAACTTATATAGTAAGAATGGCAAATACAAATATTGATATAAACGGAATAGCAAACACAGTTTATCATGGTGCAGTGTTAAGCCTTTTAACCATGGGATATTCGATGGTAAGTAAAAAATTACTCAAAATTAAATCGCCTGATTTAGATAGGCTTAGCGTAGAAGATGCGGCTAAACTAACCGCATTAGTGGGAGGTTCTTTAGCAACGCAACAGTGGCTAGTCACACAGGGAATCTTACCGGGTAGTATTATAAATAAACCTACAGTTTAAAATGTGTATATAATAAATAATTAAAGATGGATGATTTTGATTATCAAGAAAATGATGCCCTGTTAAATGAAACAGAAGATAGAGACGATCAACAATTTAACAACCCCGTTTATGATAATACCGAACTCGATTCTGAAGAAAATCAAGCTCGATTAAATAATTTACGGGGTGGTGATGTACAAAAACAACAAGAGGAATTAAGAGCTCTTCGTAATGGTGAAAATGTTTATCTCTCGTTTAAACTTCAAAAACATTACATTGATAATTTTTATGCTAGCATAAGAAGTGAAGGTTATCAAACTTCCAAATTAATTAAATGGGAAAACTTTAGATTTGAAAAGGATGGAATATATTACAAAGAAGATGGAATTAAAATAAAATTAACGTTGGAAAATGATTTTAAAAAAATTGCTTCTGTGAGTACAATATATTCTAGAACAAAAGATAAAGGAATTAAATATAGATCTAGTTTTATGCGAGATGATTTAGGAATTGTTGATTTTAATAAACCAAAACGCAGCAAAGAAGCAAGCACAGCGCTTCAACAAGCAAGTACATCTTTAACTAATATTCAAAGTGAAAACATACCCTTACAAGATTTATCACAAGCAGCTGACCAAACGAGTAATGTTATAGAAGAACTCGAACAAGAAACCAACATTGATGAACAAAGCGAATATAATATCAGAGAGCTACGTGGTTTAGACAAAACATTACAATCGCTTAAAGCAAATTTATTATTGGAACAATCAAAGCTAACTGAGTTAAATGAGACAAAAGAAAGAGTTAAAAAAGAATTAAACGAAGCAAAAAAAGCAGAAGACGAAGAACAAATAGGATCACTCACAGAAGAGTTAGAAAATATAAACATTGAAATACGAGAAAGGTCTAATAATATCATTAGAGAATCAGATAAAATAAAATCTCAAATCAATCGCGTCAAAGAAACAATCAATATAATGTTAGACAGTGATGTAACGCTTAGAGAAAAAATTAAATTTTTATTTAAAGAGCAAGGTGTCACGATCGCGAGTATTTTAGCAGCAATTTCTATGGCCATCAGCACACTGGTAAGCTCGGTGGTAGCAGCCGTTAGAGGCGTAGGTATCCCAACCCCAGAGCCACCCACGCCTAAACCTGAGCCACCATCAGGAGGTGGCATTAAAGAGTGGGTACACAAGCACTTGAAAAACTTAGCAAACGCTTTGAAAAAATTAGGGTTAGCCGCATTAGGTGCGCTGCCGGGGGTCATTGGTAGCGTCATAAGTTGGTTACTAAATGTTTTAAGTAAATCAGTTGGCTGGCTAGCAGAACACGTGTGGGCTTTATTTATAGGTGCAGGTGCTTTAATTATTGCTTATATTAAAAATAATTGGTAGTTTTGTTTTTTAACAAATAATTAAAAAAAATAACCCCCAAGCTCTTTTGAGCTTGGGGGTATTTTTTTTGGTTTAAATATTTATATTTTTCTAAGTCAAAATTTTGTATACTAAAACTCCTATCACAATGATTGCAACTGTTCCTATCGTTAAAGATAATTTTTCATCTTGATGAATGTCTAAAGATGCTTTAGGATTTGACTCTGAGGTTTTAGGTATAGGTGATAAACGTGGTGTAGGTTCTTCTGTTGGTTCTTGAGTGGGTTTGGGTTCAAGGGTTGGCTGAGGATCAAAGTCATCAACTTGTATCGGAGCGTTTAAGGTTGGTTGAAATCCCGGTTTAGCGGTTAAAGGTGCAATTTGCAAGTTATTATTGTAACCATCGTGTATGCCTACCCTTAAATCCATATCTGATGGAATGAGGTATAGCCCGGGTCTTACGACAAAGTTGAGTGGAGTTTTAGCATACTGCAGTGAATCTTGAAATTGATTGATACTCTGCTCTAAATCTGGTTCGCTATTAATAAGACTTTCTACGATGGTAACAAACTGATGCTGTGCATCTAAACCGGTTCCCGGGGTTAATGCACTGGTTTTTGTTTGTGCTTGTGCACCTAAAAGCGCGTACACGTAAGCCCTAATCGATTCGTTAATTTTTGTAATTCCAACATCGGTAAAAGAACTCGTCTTTGAAATAAAGTCTGTCCAAGCACCTAAAACATTATTGGATTGTTCAAGGTAAGTGACCGTATAGGTACTCGCGTGACCCGATCCTTTTGGTGGATCCATTAAACCAAATCCCATAAAAGTTGAGCCTGCATACGTACCGTAGTTTACACCCAAGTCGTGGGGGTCATAGTTTTTCCCCGGCACTGGAACCGACCCCGAATTGTAGTAAAAAGCAGTACCCAAGCCATTTGAGGTCGTATCTCTCGTTTGTTTAAAAGACTTGCTTCGATCGATGCCAAATACGCGGCACGTGTCCGTAAAAGCTCTCGTATCATAACGGTTATTTAACGCGTTAAATACATCATCACCAGGTATAGGTGCTACCAAATTATAAAATATTTTTCGTATAGTATAATACACGTGAAAATGAAACAGCGATGAAATATATTGGTTTTTATTGTGGAGGAGGTCAAGACCTACTCCACACGCGGTCGTGGCACAATAAATCGCAAAGTTGAATTGGTTTTGATAAAAGGACAAAGGGTTAGTTTGCCATCGTTCGATTGCTTTGTCCGTTTTAACGCGTGGTAATTTATACGCGGTT
Source organism: Astropecten irregularis (assembly GCA_963971285.1). Classification (NCBI taxonomy): domain Eukaryota; kingdom Metazoa; phylum Echinodermata; class Asteroidea; order Paxillosida; family Astropectinidae; genus Astropecten; species Astropecten irregularis. The sequence continues at coordinate 2,221,591 of OZ020262.1, read as the reverse complement.
GACATATCTTTAAATTGAACAAAAAAAGTATGATTTTTATTGACGATAATAGCTAAAGCGCCTAAAGAGTTTCCCATTTATAATATAAGTCTTTTTATAATAAAAGTAGAGTAAGAATGAGCGGAATACAACACACATTTTATTTGACAAAAAACGAACAAACGTTTAAATTGCAAGAGGTGATTGATAATTTAGATGGCTCAAAACAAATTCGCGTTAAAAATCTCGTGTTTACGGTAGGCTATTTTAACATAACTAAATCCAGTGAGATTACTTGGGAAAAGGAGATAGATGGGCAACCCGCTTATACTAACGGTAGGTCTAGAGACAATAGACAAACTGATAAAAGCTCACAACTACAGACAAAGCCATTAGAACTGACCCCTGAGATAATGAATCAATTTCGTTTATCGATGACAACTGAAGAAATTCAACAAAGCAGAAAAGAAGTCATAGCACGCATTATTACACAGATGTTTGACGGATATGATACTGAAATTCTTAACGAAGTGGAAATAAAAATACAAGAAGAAATACAGGTCCTCAGACAACGAAAACAAACCCTAGAATTAGCCAGGGATAGACTTGATGATGAATTACAAAATTATGTTAACTATGTAATACATTTATTAAATAAAAGAATAGACTATATCATAGAAGGCCAAGTATTAGCCACAAATTTACTTCGATATGGATACAACAATGACAATCAAGAAAAAACAGAAAATATGCGTTTACCACAAATTAAAAACAGCCTCGTTGTTTTAGGACATAAAGAGCCAATCGTAAATGCGCTACATCCGGTGAGTGAGGTTACGGCTTTGCCTGAGGGCAAATCAGGAAGCATCATTATTTTACCTGGATTTTATGGTATCGATTGGTTCGAGTCATTGATAAACGCGATACCGGGTGTGAGCTTTAAAGTCTATAGAGAAAGTAAAACGGTGACCTTAAGGGTCACTGATATAAACCTTAATCTACGTTTAAATCGAGAAGTTTCTAATTTGCTCAATTTACCCAAAGGAAGGTTAATCCCAAATATCATTTATAAGGGTGATTACGATATTAACCCATTTAACATTACGTTTATTCATTGCGAGCAGTTAAACACGAGTGATAATTTTTACAACGGGTTTCCTTCAAATATGTTATCATTTTATCACACAAGCCAAACAAACCAAACTCACGTTGGGAAAACATTAAAAAACGGTAAAATTAATAAACTTGCCTTTTCAATTAAAAACGAAGAAGGAAAAATCATCAATAACAAAGGCGCGGGGATTTTAATCGAATGTGAAATAATTTAAAAACGCTTATATATTAAAAATATGGCAACCGTAAATGTAAATGAAATAAAACCTTTATATCCTGATCTAAACTTAAACAGCGGTGATGATATTAAAGACGAAACTAAAATTTATCGACTTCAAAAAATTGAAGATATTAAATCTCAAATCTGTAAAGAAAGAAACTCGCGCGAGGTTTCTTTTAAAAAATTAAAAAGGTGGATCTCTGCGATTCAATATGTAGAGCACGGGGTTGAAGTACTGGGGGTCACTGCAGCCACGATAGGGATCCCCGCATTAATGGGTGTTATTAGTGCCCCAATTGGCTTAGTCTTAGAGGGGACTAGCATAGGTGCCTTTGGATTTTACGCGGTACTTAAATACGCAAGCAAAAAATTAACGGTAAAGAGTAAAAAACACGATCAGATTAAAATTTTAGCAGATGCAAAGTTAAACACGATAGATGAATACGTGTCAAAAGCCATCGAAGATGGTGATATTTCTCACGAAGAATTTATATTAATTACGTCAGAACTTAAAAAATTTAACGACTTGAAAGAAAAAATAAGATTAAAAACTTCTACAAAGTTAGAAGAAGCTAAACATTTAAATAAAGTTGAATTTGAACGACAAGTTGAAGAAAAGGCTAAAGCGATGGCGAGTGATTTACTCGCCAAAGAAAAAAAAGAGCTTATGAAAAAACTTGGAAATTAAGTTTAAGTTTGACAAAGTCGTTTAAAAACGAGGAGAGTAAACCTCCGAGTTATAAAGAAAGTCAAGCGAGAGTTAGCCCTACGGCTCCTCCTCTTTAAAAGTTTCGTTGTATCTTTTTAACGCTTGATTAAAATATTTTAATTCTACTTGAAATAACTTTTGTACTGTTTCTTGGGTTACGTTAGAAACATTTTTTAGATAACATACAGCCATTAACGACCTGAGTGGATGACCCCTAGATATTTTTCCCTTTAATATTTGTTTTAATTTAAACTCGACGAGTTTAAGGTCACACATTTGGTATTGAATGTTAAATTTATCAAAGACTTTTTTTACTATAGAAGCCTTTGTTTTTTTATAGAAAAATCTCTGATTATACTTTCCATTAATATTTTCCGTAGAATAATCCATGAGACTATAACCTATAATTAATCCACACTTGTTGCAATAATACTCGTCTTTGTCTTCATCAATCATGATGTTGTGAGTGCACATACCTATCTCATCCATTTATATTTAAAAAAAATTAATTAATTATTATTTTTTTTTTTTTACTGAATCATTTTTTTTTCACCCAATACTTTACTCAGAATGCGTGGGCGTTTTTATAAAGAGTGTAAAGGGGCCGGGGTCTATGCCTTAAACTCATCAAAGAGGGCCAACAACACTATTGACCCCCTTTTTTGGGGTACCGGGTTCAAAGTTTAAAGGTTTTTTTTTTTTCATGTTTTTTTATGTCAGGATATTGTTTTTTATGTTTCTTATTAAATATCACCCCAAATATTCAACGAGAAACATTTTCTTTCTTTTTCTATTTTTTTTTCATGTTTTTTTATGTCAGGATATTGTTTTTTATGTTTCTTATTAAATACCCACATCAAATATTCAACGAGAAACATTTTTTCTTTTTCTATTTTTTATTCATATTTTTTGTTATGTTAATTTCAATTTTACAGACCGTGCGTCGAACCCGGTACCCCATGGTTGCAAACCGCCGAGCTTATCCACTGGGCTATCCTCCCAGCCCCGACTGAAAATGGTTTTTTAATTTGATATATATTATACTCGAAATGGTGCAATAACAACGATGACGACACAAAGGACGAGTCTATTTTTTGAGGGGTGTTTGACTGTGATTGTGACGGTTTACACAGGTTCAGTCATGTGTTATATTTCAATAACAAAACCGAGCGCTTTTAGAAATTTAACCTTTGTGTCAGCAGATGACTAAGCGTTTTACACTACGTTCAGTCATGAATGAAATTTGAATAACAAAAACCCTGTTTACGCTGGGGACAACCACGTGTGACATTGAATGGCTGTTTTTTTCAAGCGAGTGTTGTGTATACACTTAAGGTAAATAACCTTTAGTGCATTGTCAAGTGCATATGAGTAGTGTACATGCATACGACGTAAAAAAAGCCACATCCTAATTTGGATGTGGCTTAATTTAGTGTGTAAATAAAAATGATAATTTTTTTGTTATTTTTTTTGGCTTTCTTTTTTATATTCTAGATTTAGTCATCAATATCTTCAATATCAAACATGACATTAGTGGGGATTTGTATAGTTTCATATTGCCTAATAAAAGCTTGTTCTAATTTAAATCTGATACTTGCACCAAATCCACTATTTCCATGAGAACCAAAAAATATATCATTACAGATGAGAACAGGTGTAACTTTACATGATTTATTCATATATTCATCGATGTTATCAATCTTTTTCTTTTTAGAATCAAACAATTTTGTATATTGTTTTAATTGATTTCCTTTTCCATATGATTTAAGTTTAATATACATTTTTTTGTTTTTATCATCATAAATTGGTTTAACACTTTGTTTTCCCATGTTTATATACATAGTTCTGGTTATTTTTGGTATATTTTTATCTTTATCAGATTCAATATATTTAGTTACTGTACATCTCATTTTATCAAAGTATTTAACAATTTCATCACAATCATTTTGTAAATTATATACAATTTGATAGCCAGTTGTGTTGTCTGGATTTTTTTCTTCACCAAAAGTATTAATTGTATTTATTCCAAAACAAAAATTTGTTGGTAACATAAAAATTAAATTACATTCTTTATCATCATGTTTATAAGTAATTTTTGATTTAGCACATTCTACTACTTCTTGTGAAGTTTTAATCACTGGATTTATTATTAAATTTTTCTCATTAAACAACCCATAATGATTATATTCACTTTTATCTGCGTTTTTATATAGATCATGTTTTTCAGTTACAAAGTATGTATGTTTTATTGTTTTGTTTTGTTCCATCTTATTTATAATAATATAAAATAATATTATTTAATTTTCTCATTTTTTTCCGATTTTTTTTATTATGCCCAGCCCAGACTTGAACATCGAAAGCTCAATTGGGCAAGCATTGGGATTCTCTCCCTACTCAAGTGATTTCGCCCCCATCCTTTTTTGCCGAATTTCTCCCAAACGTGCCACTTTTGCAAGGGGGAACAAGCAGATATATCAGCATGTCCTAATGGTCAACTGGTGCAAAATTCAGCCCCTCCCTCAGTGGTGGCCACGAAAATCATTTTCTAGAAGACTTTTTGCACTTCGTCCCATAGTCTATAGGTGATAACTTAAATGCCAATAAAAGGGGATTGTGGACAAGTGGGTTCCAATAAGGAAATGAAAACAACTTTTCCCCTTCAATTAATAACTAACGTTAAGTCTAACAAGATAAGTGGAAAGAGGGCAGGGCTTTGATTTTCAGTTAGGGAAATTATGGGGTAAAACGGCAAGAATAATCATTTGAAGCAGTGGAACTTACAAGCTTTTATTAAGTTGTTTTCCTTTCCTTATACTAGCCTACTATTTTTTGATCCACTTGTCCACAATCCCCCCCGAAATGATAAAATACATTATACATACTTCCAGGCTGGCAGACTGACATGGTAAAAGCCGTGTCAACTCGAACTGTGACAGGGACTGATGAGGGAGCAAGCCAACCAGTTTTACCAAAACACCGGAACTACATTGAGCTAGCTCCAGGGCACGCGTGTGATGTAGCCTTGATTTCAAGGCTGGGCGATTTCCGTGTAGTGCATTATGCAGTGGATACGATAAATCGCTCTGATCATACATGGCGTACTTACGGAGAACTAAAAGTGCCATTCGACTTATCCAGATAACAATGATTTGTTTCGCTATTAAAATCATCATTACTATGTGAGGGAGCGAAGCGACCGAGCCGGGGGACGCTGTGGGAGGTGGGATACCCCCTAAACCAGGGACTTTTTTAATAAAAACAGAGTCGAAAAGTCACATTTTAGAGCATTTAAAACGATATTCAGAAGAATTAAACATAGTATAAATTCACTGCGAAGACTAACAAAAACAAAAGGAACATGTAATATTTCTATACAATAAACTTGAATGACATTCAACCTCAAAATATTTTGGGGATGATAACACACGCCATCCCCCCACCTCAAATATTGGGGGGATATATCCCCCCTTCCCCCCCCCCCCCCCGGATCGACACCCATGGTATGATTACCTTTAAGGCATGAACTCATCCAAAGAACTCCAAGGTGGAAGTCCAGACTCTAAGTATACAGGGAATCCCAGAAAAAAACCCCGAAACTTAGATTTGTCAATGTTTAATCCTATTTTAATTTCACTTTGCAATAATAAATGACACATATAGTGAAAAGCCTATATTTCCTCAGCTTTCATATACCATTCATAATTATGATACAGACTTCACGCATGAGTGAGTAAAGCAAGGATGAAGCGAGGCTATATCAAAACGTAATTTGCACAACGAAAATTTTATTTTGAAGAATCAAAATCACATTTCTATAGAAACGACATTTCTTGGCCTTTCAAATGATGCCTGAGACCGTGTCAGGATAAAATGAGTAAGGGATGACAGAGATATCTGCCTGTAAATATGGATTGAACTTTTATGTTTTTGAAATCCTTCGTTTCTCACACCAGACCGATTTTTCGCATGAATGGATGCGGATATGGCCATTTTTATGTCCATTTAGAACGTGCGTGTTGAAACCCCTCCCTCCCATTCCTTCTCTCTAGCCCGGAATTATTCACTTAGCCATGGAAAAGTATGCATAATTTTGCATAAAAATAGCTTCTTTTTAAGGGCACAAATTTAACTTTTTAGCAGTAGGATTTTCCCGCCATAATAATAATAATAACCAAAATGCTTCGAAATGTAGGTATCATTGGTTTTTATTTATTTATTTATTTTTTTTTTTTTAGGGGGGTTGCGCTGCTTTCTATTCTTTTTATTTACAAATGATGCGTGAAATTTGAATCTCATGAGTGGTATGTAATGGAAGAGGTAGGCTTTCCACATTTAAGATTGAGATTAATGTGTGAATAATCATAACAAGTTTAATTAATCTCCGCATCCTTTCATTCGAAAAATCGTTTATAGGTCTAAAAAAAATAATAAAATAAAAATTACAAAAACATGAAAATTAAATCCATATTTCAAGGCAGTTTATCTTTGTCTTCCCTTGCTCATTTTTCCTGACTAAAGCATCATTTGAAAGGCCAGAAAATGTAGTTTCTGGAAATGTTATTGATTCTTTAAAATAAAGTTATCATATTTTCTTTACTCACTCATGCGTGAAGTGTGTATCGTAATATCGTATATAACTGGTATCAAAATAATGAAAGCTGAGGAAATAAGCTTTCCAGATATGTGTCATTTATTATTCAAAAGTGAAAATAGGATTAAACATTGACAAATCTCGGTTTCGTTTTTTCTGCATGGGACACCCTGTATACCGTGTTATTTTGTTTTACAAGACATCCCACATACTGGGTTCAGCCTTCAGAAAGCTTTGAATAAAGTGGCTGCTAAATAATTTGTTGAATGTTATAAGTGTGCTTTTATTCATGTTTCTGTTAAAGGCACAGTACAGGATTGGTAACATACCCAAACAGAATTGTTCACAGTTTTAGCAATGAACTGAGTATGTAGGGATACGTGTATTAATTAAGACGACAAAATGAGCAAATGGGCAATGTGTGGGCAAATTATTATATTACTTTTAACCAATTCCATACATTTAGCTAATGAACAAATAGGACACAAAATCACCAATCATGAAAAGAAATCGACACCAGTGAATCATACATAGTTTTTTTTTCAAAGAAATACAGAATTATGGACAAAAAATATATGATTTCTTGTCATTAAGATGTTTCTTAAAAATGTCTTAAATGTACAGGCCTACTGAAGTTTGCATTCGTTTGTCTTAAAAAAACACACCATAAACTTTATTTGTCTTTTGAAAACAAAACAGAACCCGAACAAACAGTTCGCAACTATAAATTGACATTGGTTAACAATAATTTGCAGATCATAAGTTTGCCTGAACTTGAGGCTGTAGTACTAGGGCCTGTTTGTTTATGAAAATCCTGCGGATCCGGATCCTTTGGGTGTACCCTGCATAGGACGTGGATCCCAAAATCTGAGATCCTTTGCATTAAACAAACTGGCCCCTGTGAAAGCTCCTCCGGGAAGTTCGATTTTCTGAATTTGCGGCTGAGTGTGCGCCTAGTACTGGTCAACGGGAGGCCCGGAATAATTATTGTTTACACGTGTGGCGAACGTCGAAGCGATTTTACTGGAGGTAGCATATGTTGGTGCAACGCTGGGCCGAGTATTGAATACGCATCACGTACTACGTCCGTATCCGTATCCGGATCCGACCCCGAATCCGCACCACTGATATTGCGCGCGCCTCTCTATACATGTACTGTACATGTACTGTTCACAGTGTATTCTGTGCCGCACATGCACCCGAGTTATTCTCGGCTGAGACGAGCGCTTACTCTTCACAGGGTTGCTCCACATCTTAACTTATACTAGTGTACAACTGTACATTGTAGTAAATAATATTCTCGGCTGAGACGAGCGCCTATACTCTTCACAGGGTTGCTCCACAACTGAAGTTAACTTATACTAGTGTACATTGCAGTAAATTATTCTCGGCTGAGACGAGCGCCTATACTCTTCACAGGGTTGCTCCACAACTGAAGTTAACTTATACTAGTGTACATTGCAGTAAATTATTCTCGGCTGAGACGAGCGCCTTTACTCTTCACAGGGTTGCTCCACATCTTAACTTATACCGACTGTACGTTGTAGTAAATTATTCTCGGCTGAGACGAGCGCCTGTACTCTTCACAGGGTTGCTCCACAACTGAAGTTAACTTATACTAGTGTACATTGCAGTAAATTATTCTCGGCTGAGACGAGCGCCTATACTCTTCACAGGGTTGCTCCACAACTTCAATTATACTCGTATACAATTTGTAGTAAATTATGGAGCAACCCTGTGAAGAGTCGGCGCTCGTCTCAGCCGAGAATAATTGATCACAATATACACGAG